>OU898277.1:128913290-129513290 GCA_918026665.1 Diabrotica balteata
CTTTGAAGTACTTTACGCTCATTCTCAATCTCCATTCATCAGCAAAAAGAAAAATACCGACAGTAATAATTTCTTCATTTTAAACGTAGTCCAATTTCAAGTAAAAAAGTCACGCCAACCATAATTTTTTTTAAAGAGGTTTCTGAAGAAATTAGACCCACATAATTGTACGTCGCTATAAGAACAGCAACTGCGACCAATCTTCCAGAGCAGTTACCACTAACGATATCAAAAACCGAAAGGGATCACACAGAAGACAAAAGATCACTTACTAATCCTTTTACAATGGATCCCCTGTCAGTTTCATGAGTTCTATAGAAATTTAGTTCATACAAAAAAAAATGTTGATTATAGCGATAATGAATAAATGTTTGTTTTATTATTTTTTGTGGTTTTGTTTGAGTTTACGTAGGCACATACTATTTTGTACACTGTTTTATCTACTAGTACATGCCAAGGCAAAAGACCTTAAGTCCCAATATTATCCAATATATAAACAAATTTTTTCTCACAGTAGAACAATATTGATTAACTAATATATAACGTTACAATTATATAAATACATAATTTCATATGTCTTCAGATTAAGAATTATTGCAATAATTTGCTGGAACTCATCTTATATTTCCATTATCTTAAAACTTCACTCGATGGATATACTACCGTTTACCTCTACTGTACAGATATAGAACTGTACAACGCTTCTCCTCCATGTTTTAAGCACTCTGCGGGTATACCATCGCTACCTGGTGTCTTATTACTTTTAAGTTTTTTATTTGCCTGCATCACTCGCGAGTCATACGGTTTTTATAATTAATCTTCTTAAAATCGGAACTAAATATTTCCATATTAAAAATTATTGCCCTAATAACTTCGTGCTGAGTCGGAATCAGTCGTCACTTTTTCTCTATCTATTACAATTTTACTTTATTCCAAGACTAGACAGACATATTCTATGGGATTAAAATTTTATTTTTGTATCATTATTTCGTTCGATATGTGTTTTCATTTGCTTTATATATGTCCATGTTGTACTATACTTAAATCACCTGATGTCAATTAAGTTTTATCTCATAACCTTATGTACACTTCTCTTTTAGATTTTGTTCATCCAATTTCAGTTCCTTTTGATTTACTATTATTGTCACATCCAATTTCGAATGAATATTCACTTCGATTGCTAAGTACCTATACTCTATGTATTATCGGTTATATAGCATTTGTGGGTGTTTTATTAAAAAAACTGAAAATGTTTGTGTGGGAATGGTTAGTAAATCATGTGCACATAATGAACCTCATAATTCAACATGTTTCATATCCAGGTGAAATTCAAGATCATAAAATTTTTATGTACTCGAAAAGTTCATAATTTACTATGTACGAAAACACTATTTATCTGCGGAAAATAAATATTGCGTTTAAATTTAAAAGGGAAATTCCCACTGGTTGACTGTATACCGCAGTTTATATTAATTTACAATAAAGTCAAAACTTATTTTTGTACAATCGAATAAAATTCCATTATTAAAATTTATTGAAAATTATCCAGAATGAATAATTAAATTTTGAGAACATTTTCGATTCTATCAGATCATCCTTAGTTAGTCTATTAAACGACGTCATCACATTAAAACAAATATTTATCTAACTTTTTAATTATTCTAAATAAACTTCTTTACTCTTTCTTTTTTCTTCAACAACAAATCAAAATATTTTTTATTATATATCAACATTATTTAACACAATAATATAGATTTAATTTTAAATAACACCGTTATGCGATCCATCCAATGGCACTACGGCCCAAATCGAGCATTGGCCTCCTTCAATAAGCTTCTCCATCATTTCGATTTACCGCTGTTGTTTTCTATGAACGCGTTCCCAGGCAGTTCCTGGCATCCTCATCGACTTCGTCTTTCCATCTCTTTTAGGTCTTTTAACAGGTCTTTTTCCCTGTATTCCCGCATTTAGTAATTTTCTGTGTATTCTATTTTCGTGCATGCAGACCACATGCCCTGCCCACCGTAATATCTGCAGTTTAGCGTATTGTGCTAGAGTTGGTTCGCTATATTGCTCGTATATTTCTCAATCATACCTAATTCGCCAGTTGTTGTTTTCACTTATTGGGCCCAGTATCCTACGTAGTTCCTATGATCCTATTAATATATCCTATTAGTTTCTTTCAAACACATTTAATGTATTGGCAGATTTCTGTGTCACCACCTATGTATGTTTCACAACCATAACTTACTATGGGCCTGATTATTATTTTATACACCCGGAGTTTTGTTTTCCAGTGTACGTATCGTGATTTGAATATGTGGTTCATCGCGAAATAGGCTTTATTTGCCAGATCAAGCCTTTGTTTTATTTCCGGTTCTTCTTCATTGCTTGCCACCAGATCCACTTCTAGATATGTGAATCTATTCACATGTTCTATATCGTCAATAAAGTGTTGTTGCGCCAGTCTATTTGATCTGAATTGTATGAGTTTTCTTCATGTGCCCTGTCCGCCACGAACGTTGGCAACCAACATGGATATTCTGACTTTAATTACGGCAAATCTGAATAGTTCAGCAGATGACAATCCGAACCATTGCCGCAAGTTTTGGAGCCACGAGTGTCTTCTCTCCCCTGGACCCCTTCTGCTGTCTATTTTCCCTTGAACGATCAGCTGTAGTACTCTATATTTATTATGTCTCATAACGTGACCCAAGTATTCCAACTTTCTTTTCTTTATACTTATTCCTACCTTTCTCTCTTTACCTATCCGGCATAGTACCTCTTCGTTGGTCACGTGCTCAGTCCAGGATATACGTAATATACGTCGGTAAGCCCACTTTTCGAAGGCCTCTACACGCTTCCAATCCATATAACAAAACCAGGGAATACATAAAATTTCAGAAGTCGAATTTTGAGAGGTAGGGTGAGGCTTTTAGAGGTGAAAATTTGTTTCAACCTAGTGAACGATGCTCTTGCCTTTTCTACTCTTATACGTATTTCCTCCGCTGGATCCCAATTTGAGTTAACTGTTGTTCCCACGTAGATGTATGAATCCACGTGTTCAATTATTTCATTGTCTAATATCAGTTGCTGTGGTGGTTGTTGGGTTTTGCTTACTAACATCCATTTGGTTTTTGTGATATTTAGTCTGAGTCCGTATTGTGCACTTGTTTTTTGTATCTTACTCATTAGGCAACTTAGTTCCTCCATGCTACTTGTTAGAATCACAGTGTCATCAGCATACCTTATGTTATTAATTATTTCTCCTTTTATCTTTATGCCTTCTGTGCTTTCCTCCAGCGCTTTCTTAAATAATTCTTCTGAGTATATATTAAAGAGAATTGGAGACAATATATAGCCCTGTCGTACCCCTTTCTTGATCTCAATTTTATTGGTCAATGTAGATCCTACTTTCACTTTAGCTGTTTGACCCCAATAGAGACTCGCTATTGTTTGAATGTCTCTGTAGTCGACTCCGATCTTATGGAGAACTTCAATTATCTTTTCGTGCTTAACGTTATCGAATGCTTTTGTGTAGTCTATAAAGCATATGTACACGTCTTTGTTCATATCTCTGCAGCGCTGGATGAGTACCAGTAGACTAAAAAGTGCTTTTCTTGTCCCAAGAGAATTCCGAAACCCAAACTGCGAGTCTCCAATGTTATCCTCGCATTTTTTGCTTATTCTGTTGTAAATAACCTTGGTGTATGCCTTCGAAATGTAGTTAATTAGACTTATCATCCGATGTTGATCACAAGACTTTGCTTTTGGTTTTTTTCGGTATGGCAACAAAAGTTGACTCTAGTCCGTCTTCATGAAACTCTCGGCTGTTATAAATATTGTTAAAGAGTCTGACGAGTGGGTCTAGAAATTGACTGTTTCGCACAGCATTTTCAATACTTCCCCGTATACGTTTTCGTTGCCTGGTCTTTTGTTAGTTTTAAGACTCTTTATAGCATTCTCCACTTCTGATTCAGCAACTCAACGTAGGTTTCTTTCGCTGCATTCACTGTTCTGCTCATTATGTTTATATCATCCGCGTATGCTGCTAATTGGGTAGATTTATTTGTAAGTATGTTATTTCCGCTTACCGTCAACCGTCTAATTACATATTCAAGAACAATACTAAAGAGCCAGTCCGTCGCCTTGTTTCAGTTCTTACGTTATCGCAAACGCATCAGTGATCTGTCTTTGAATATATTCCTGTGCTTCTGTTTGTCTTGTTTCAGTCCTTGCGTTATCGTAAACGCATCAGTGATCTGTTCTTGAATACATTCCCGTGCTTCTGTTTCTGTCATTGTCATTTGCACTAGTCGTATTAATTTTGATGGTATGCGAAATTCTTCCAATATATTAGGTAGAATTGTTCTATCTATTGAATCATAGGCTTGTTTAAAATCTACAAAGAGATTGTTAATGTCCATGTCACATTCCCGTGCTTTGGCTAGTATTTGTTTACCTGTAAATACTTGGTCAATGGTAGATCTATTTTGCATAAACCCTGCTTGATATTCCCCGATGATTTTTTCGTGACAGGTTGAAGTCTTCTATTAATGATGTTTGTAAGTATTTTGTATACCAAACAAAGTAAAGAGATTATACTTTTCTTCCATTTTTGGGGGATTTCTTCTTCCATCCATATCTCTCGTATTAGCTGGTACATTTGTTGTGTCAAATTCCTTTCTCCTTGCTTGAGTAGCTCTGCCAGTATTTTATCTATACCCAGTGCTTCAAGACTTTTTTGTATGTGGATTGCAGTTTGGACCTCCTCTAGCGTTGGGGGTCTAGTTAATTAATTTTCTTCTCCATCTTCACCCAGCTCTTGTTATTATACCTCCTGGGGTGCCTGCTGCTGCCTTTGTTGTTGTTACGGTGGTTGTGTCCCTTTGTTCCTTAAATATGTCATCCAGGTTCTCTTATTTTGGTCCATATTGCCTTTATCTGTCTAATACAGATAAAGGCAATACGGACGAAACTTTTACATCTAATATACTCGTCGCCATTTTTTTTCCAGCCAGTATATCATATATTTGATTAATTGTATTTCCATCAGGGAATATCCAGGTGCCCTTATGTATGTCCCGATGTGGGAAGCATGTCGGACTAATAATCATATTCTTTTCAGCTGCGAAATCTATTAGAAACTGACCATTCTCATTTATGTCTCTACGCAAACTATGTTTTCCTATTACCCCTATGTACTCTTCTTCTTTTCCGATCTTGGCGTTTGTGTCGCTTATTACTATTTTCATGTCGTTTCTTGGTATTCTCATATATTCGTTCTAGATCATAAAAGGCTACCCTAGTGTCTTCTTCCTTAATATTTGTGAGACAATACATTTATAAGGGTTATGTTAAAGAAATTCCTTTTTATCCTAAGCTTGCAGATTCTTTTATTAATGGCTTAAAAGTCTGTTATCGGGTGCTTTATTTTATTATCCACGATAAAGGCTACTCCATATTCTTTATTTCCTTCATCTTTACCGCTATACAGTATAGTGTGTATTTTAGTGTCCTGGATACATCATCAAACATGACATCAAAAACTTTGAAGTACTTTACGCTCATTCTCAATCTCCATTCATCAGCAAAAAGAAAAATACCGACAGTAATAATTTCTTCATTTTAAACGTAGTCCAATTTCAAGTAAAAAAGTCACGCCAACCATAATTTTTTTTAAAGAGGTTTCTGAAGAAATTAGACCCACATAATTGTACGTCGCTATAAGAACAGCAACTGCGACCAATCTTCCAGAGCAGTTACCACTACGATATCAAAAACCGAAAGGGATCACACAGAAGACAAAAGATCACTTACTAATCCTTTTACAATGGATCCCCTGTCAGTTTCATGAGTTCTATAGAAATTTAGTTCATACAAAAAAAAATGTTGATTATAGCGATAATGAATAAATGTTTGTTTTATTATTTTTTGTGGTTTTGTTTGAGTTTACGTAGGCACATACTATTTTGTACACTGTTTTATCTACTAGTACATGCCAAGGCAAAAGACCTTAAGTCCCAATATTATCCAATATATAAACAAATTTTTTCTCACAGTAGAACAATATTGATTAACTAATATATAACGTTACAATTATATAAATACATAATTTCATATGTCTTCAGATTAAGAATTATTGCAATAATTTGCTGGAACTCATCTTATATTTCCATTATCTTAAAACTTCACTCGATGGATATACTACCGTTTACCTCTACTGTACAGATATAGAACTGTACAACGCTTCTCCTCCATGTTTTAAGCACTCTGCGGGTATACCATCGCTACCTGGTGTCTTATTACTTTTAAGTTTTTTATTTGCCTGCATCACTCGCGAGTCATACGGTTTTTATAATTAATCTTCTTAAAATCGGAACTAAATATTTCCATATTAAAAATTATTGCCCTAATAACTTCGTGCTGAGTCGGAATCAGTCGTCACTTTTTCTCTATCTATTACAATTTTACTTTATTCCAAGACTAGACAGACATATTCTATGGGATTAAAATTTTATTTTTGTATCATTATTTCGTTCGATATGTGTTTTCATTTGCTTTATATATGTCCATGTTGTACTATACTTAAATCACCTGATGTCAATTAAGTTTTATCTCATAACCTTATGTACACTTCTCTTTTAGATTTTGTTCATCCAATTTCAGTTCCTTTTGATTTACTATTATTGTCACATCCAATTTCGAATGAATATTCACTTCGATTGCTAAGTACCTATACTCTATGTATTATCGGTTATATAGCATTTGTGGGTGTTTTATTAAAAAAACTGAAAATGTTTGTGTGGGAATGGTTAGTAAATCATGTGCACATAATGAACCTCATAATTCAACATGTTTCATATCCAGGTGAAATTCAAGATCATAAAATTTTTATGTACTCGAAAAGTTCATAATTTACTATGTACGAAAACACTATTTATCTGCGGAAAATAAATATTGCGTTTAAATTTAAAAGGGAAATTCCCACTGGTTGACTGTATACCGCAGTTTATATTAATTTACAATAAAGTCAAAACTTATTTTTGTACAATCGAATAAAATTCCATTATTAAAATTTATTGAAAATTATCCAGAATGAATAATTAAATTTTGAGAACATTTTCGATTCTATCAGATCATCCTTAGTTAGTCCTATTAAACGACGTCATCACATTAAAACAAATATTTATCTAACTTTTTAATTATTCTAAATAAACTTCTTTACTCTTTCTTTTTTCTTCAACAACAAATCAAAATATTTTTTATTATATATCAACATTATTTAACACAATAATATAGATTTAATTTTAAATAACACCGTTATGCGATCCATCCAATGGCACTACGGCCCAAATCGAGCATTGGCCTCCTTCAATAAGCTTCTCCATCATTTCGATTTACCGCTGTTGTTTTCTATGAACGCGTTCCCAGGCAGTTCCTGGCATCCTCATCGACTTCGTCTTTCCATCTCTTTTTAGGTCTTTTAACAGGTCTTTTTCCCTGTATTCCCGCATTTAGTAATTTTCTGTGTATTCTATTTTCGTGCATGCAGACCACATGCCCTGCCCACCGTAATATCTGCAGTTTAGCGTATTGTGCTAGAGTTGGTTCGCTATATTGCTCGTATATTTCTCAATCATACCTAATTCGCCAGTTGTTGTTTTCACTTATTGGGCCCAGTATCCTACGTAGTTCCTATGATCCTATTAATATATCCTATTAGTTTCTTTCAAACACATTTAATGTATTGGCAGATTTCTGTGTCACCACCTATGTATGTTTCACAACCATAACTTACTATGGGCCTGATTATTATTTTATACACCCGGAGTTTTGTTTTCCAGTGTACGTATCGTGATTTGAATATGTGGTTCATCGCGAAATAGGCTTTATTTGCCAGATCAAGCCTTTGTTTTATTTCCGGTTCTTCTTCATTGCTTGCCACCAGATCCACTTCTAGATATGTGAATCTATTCACATGTTCTATATCGTCAATAAAGTGTTGTTGCGCCAGTCTATTTGATCTGAATTGTATGAGTTTTCTTCATGTGCCCTGTCCGCCACGAACGTTGGCAACCAACATGGATATTCTGACTTTAATTACGGCAAATCTGAATAGTTCAGCAGATGACAATCCGAACCATTGCCGCAAGTTTTGGAGCCACGAGTGTCTTCTCTCCCCTGGACCCCTTCTGCTGTCTATTTTCCCTTGAACGATCAGCTGTAGTACTCTATATTTATTATGTCTCATAACGTGACCCAAGTATTCCAACTTTCTTTTCTTTATACTTATTCCTACCTTTCTCTCTTTACCTATCCGGCATAGTACCTCTTCGTTGGTCACGTGCTCAGTCCAGGATATACGTAATATACGTCGGTAAGCCCACTTTTCGAAGGCCTCTACACGCTTCCAATCCATATAACAAAACCAGGGAATACATAAAATTTCAGAAGTCGAATTTTGAGAGGTAGGGTGAGGCTTTTAGAGGTGAAAATTTGTTTCAACCTAGTGAACGATGCTCTTGCCTTTTCTACTCTTATACGTATTTCCTCCGCTGGATCCCAATTTGAGTTAACTGTTGTTCCCACGTAGATGTATGAATCCACGTGTTCAATTATTTCATTGTCTAATATCAGTTGCTGTGGTGGTTGTTGGGTTTTGCTTACTAACATCCATTTGGTTTTTGTGATATTTAGTCTGAGTCCGTATTGTGCACTTGTTTTTTGTATCTTACTCATTAGGCAACTTAGTTCCTCCATGCTACTTGTTAGAATCACAGTGTCATCAGCATACCTTATGTTATTAATTATTTCTCCTTTTATCTTTATGCCTTCTGTGCTTTCCTCCAGCGCTTTCTTAAATAATTCTTCTGAGTATATATTAAAGAGAATTGGAGACAATATATAGCCCTGTCGTACCCCTTTCTTGATCTCAATTTTATTGGTCAATGTAGATCCTACTTTCACTTTAGCTGTTTGACCCCAATAGAGACTCGCTATTGTTTGAATGTCTCTGTAGTCGACTCCGATCTTATGGAGAACTTCAATTATCTTTTCGTGCTTAACGTTATCGAATGCTTTTGTGTAGTCTATAAAGCATATGTACACGTCTTTGTTCATATCTCTGCAGCGCTGGATGAGTACCAGTAGACTAAAAAGTGCTTTTCTTGTCCCAAGAGAATTCCGAAACCCAAACTGCGAGTCTCCAATGTTATCCTCGCATTTTTTGCTTATTCTGTTGTAAATAACCTTGGTGTATGCCTTCGAAATGTAGTTAATTAGACTTATCATCCGATGTTGATCACAAGACTTTGCTTTTGGTTTTTTCGGTATGGCAACAAAAGTTGACTCTAGTCCGTCTTCATGAAACTCTCGGCTGTTATAAATATTGTTAAAGAGTCTGACGAGTGGGTCTAGAAATTGACTGTTTCGCACAGCATTTTCAATACTTCCCCGTATACGTTTTCGTTGCCTGGTCTTTTGTTAGTTTTAAGACTCTTTATAGCATTCTCCACTTCTGATTCAGCAACTCAACGTAGGTTTCTTTCGCTGCATTCACTGTTCTGCTCATTATGTTTATATCATCCGCGTATGCTGCTAATTGGGTAGATTTATTTGTAAGTATGTTATTTCCGCTTACCGTCAACCGTCTAATTACATATTCAAGAACAATACTAAAGAGCCAGTCCGTCGCCTTGTTTCAGTTCTTACGTTATCGCAAACGCATCAGTGATCTGTCTTTGAATATATTCCTGTGCTTCTGTTTGTCTTGTTTCAGTCCTTGCGTTATCGTAAACGCATCAGTGATCTGTTCTTGAATACATTCCCGTGCTTCTGTTTCTGTCATTGTCATTTGCACTAGTCGTATTAATTTTGATGGTATGCGAAATTCTTCCAATATATTAGGTAGAATTGTTCTATCTATTGAATCATAGGCTTGTTTAAAATCTACAAAGAGATTGTTAATGTCCATGTCACATTCCCGTGCTTTGGCTAGTATTTGTTTACCTGTAAATACTTGGTCAATGGTAGATCTATTTTGCATAAACCCTGCTTGATATTCCCCGATGATTTTTTCGTGACAGGTTGAAGTCTTCTATTAATGATGTTTGTAAGTATTTTGTATACCAAACAAAGTAAAGAGATTATACTTTTCTTCCATTTTTGGGGGATTTCTTCTTCCATCCATATCTCTCGTATTAGCTGGTACATTTGTTGTGTCAAATTCCTTTCTCCTTGCTTGAGTAGCTCTGCCAGTATTTTATCTATACCCAGTGCTTCAAGACTTTTTTGTATGTGGATTGCAGTTTGGACCTCCTCTAGCGTTGGGGGTCTAGTTAATTAATTTTCTTCTCCATCTTCACCCAGCTCTTGTTATTATACCTCCTGGGGTGCCTGCTGCTGCCTTTGTTGTTGTTACGGTGGTTGTGTCCCTTTGTTCCTTAAATATGTCATCCAGGTTCTCTTATTTTGGTCCATATTGCCTTTATCTGTCTAATACAGATAAAGGCAATACGGACGAAACTTTTACATCTAATATACTCGTCGCCATTTTTTTTCCAGCCAGTATATCATATATTTGATTAATTGTATTTCCATCAGGGAATATCCAGGTGCCCTTATGTATGTCCCGATGTGGGAAGCATGTCGGACTAATAATCATATTCTTTTCAGCTGCGAAATCTATTAGAAACTGACCATTCTCATTTATGTCTCTACGCAAACTATGTTTTCCTATTACCCCTATGTACTCTTCTTCTTTTCCGATCTTGGCGTTTGTGTCGCTTATTACTATTTTCATGTCGTTTCTTGGTATTCTCATATATTCGTTCTAGATCATAAAAGGCTACCCTAGTGTCTTCTTCCTTAATATTTGTGAGACAATACATTTATAAGGGTTATGTTAAAGAAATTCCTTTTTATCCTAAGCTTGCAGATTCTTTTATTAATGGCTTAAAAGTCTGTTATCGGGTGCTTTATTTTATTATCCACGATAAAGGCTACTCCATATTCTTTATTTCCTTCATCTTTACCGCTATACAGTATAGTGTGTATTTTAGTGTCCTGGATACATCATCAAACATGACATCAAAAACTTTGAAGTACTTTACGCTCATTCTCAATCTCCATTCATCAGCAAAAAGAAAAATACCGACAGTAATAATTTCTTCATTTTAAACGTAGTCCAATTTCAAGTAAAAAAGTCACGCCAACCATAATTTTTTTTAAAGAGGTTTCTGAAGAAATTAGACCCACATAATTGTACGTCGCTATAAGAACAGCAACTGCGACCAATCTTCCAGAGCAGTTACCACTACGATATCAAAAACCGAAAGGGATCACACAGAAGACAAAAGATCACTTACTAATCCTTTTACAATGGATCCCCTGTCAGTTTCATGAGTTCTATAGAAATTTAGTTCATACAAAAAAAAATGTTGATTATAGCGATAATGAATAAATGTTTGTTTTATTATTTTTTGTGGTTTTGTTTGAGTTTACGTAGGCACATACTATTTTGTACACTGTTTTATCTACTAGTACATGCCAAGGCAAAAGACCTTAAGTCCCAATATTATCCAATATATAAACAAATTTTTTCTCACAGTAGAACAATATTGATTAACTAATATATAACGTTACAATTATATAAATACATAATTTCATATGTCTTCAGATTAAGAATTATTGCAATAATTTGCTGGAACTCATCTTATATTTCCATTATCTTAAAACTTCACTCGATGGATATACTACCGTTTACCTCTACTGTACAGATATAGAACTGTACAACGCTTCTCCTCCATGTTTTAAGCACTCTGCGGGTATACCATCGCTACCTGGTGTCTTATTACTTTTAAGTTTTTTATTTGCCTGCATCACTCGCGAGTCATACGGTTTTTATAATTAATCTTCTTAAAATCGGAACTAAATATTTCCATATTAAAAATTATTGCCCTAATAACTTCGTGCTGAGTCGGAATCAGTCGTCACTTTTTCTCTATCTATTACAATTTTACTTTATTCCAAGACTAGACAGACATATTCTATGGGATTAAAATTTTATTTTTGTATCATTATTTCGTTCGATATGTGTTTTCATTTGCTTTATATATGTCCATGTTGTACTATACTTAAATCACCTGATGTCAATTAAGTTTTATCTCATAACCTTATGTACACTTCTCTTTTAGATTTTGTTCATCCAATTTCAGTTCCTTTTGATTTACTATTATTGTCACATCCAATTTCGAATGAATATTCACTTCGATTGCTAAGTACCTATACTCTATGTATTATCGGTTATATAGCATTTGTGGGTGTTTTATTAAAAAAACTGAAAATGTTTGTGTGGGAATGGTTAGTAAATCATGTGCACATAATGAACCTCATAATTCAACATGTTTCATATCCAGGTGAAATTCAAGATCATAAAATTTTTATGTACTCGAAAAGTTCATAATTTACTATGTACGAAAACACTATTTATCTGCGGAAAATAAATATTGCGTTTAAATTTAAAAGGGAAATTCCCACTGGTTGACTGTATACCGCAGTTTATATTAATTTACAATAAAGTCAAAACTTATTTTTGTACAATCGAATAAAATTCCATTATTAAAATTTATTGAAAATTATCCAGAATGAATAATTAAATTTTGAGAACATTTTCGATTCTATCAGATCATCCTTAGTTAGTCTATTAAACGACGTCATCACATTAAAACAAATATTTATCTAACTTTTTAATTATTCTAAATAAACTTCTTTACTCTTTCTTTTTTCTTCAACAACAAATCAAAATATTTTTTATTATATATCAACATTATTTAACACAATAATATAGATTTAATTTTAAATAACACCGTTATGCGATCCATCCAATGGCACTACGGCCCAAATCGAGCATTGGCCTCCTTCAATAAGCTTCTCCATCATTTCGATTTACCGCTGTTGTTTTCTATGAACGCGTTCCCAGGCAGTTCCTGGCATCCTCATCGACTTCGTCTTTCCATCTCTTTTTAGGTCTTTTAACAGGTCTTTTTCCCTGTATTCCCGCATTTAGTAATTTTCTGTGTATTCTATTTTCGTGCATGCAGACCACATGCCCTGCCCACCGTAATATCTGCAGTTTAGCGTATTGTGCTAGAGTTGGTTCGCTATATTGCTCGTATATTTCTCAATCATACCTAATTCGCCAGTTGTTGTTTTCACTTATTGGGCCCAGTATCCTACGTAGTTCCTATGATCCTATTAATATATCCTATTAGTTTCTTTCAAACACATTTAATGTATTGGCAGATTTCTGTGTCACCACCTATGTATGTTTCACAACCATAACTTACTATGGGCCTGATTATTATTTTATACACCCGGAGTTTTGTTTTCCAGTGTACGTATCGTGATTTGAATATGTGGTTCATCGCGAAATAGGCTTTATTTGCCAGATCAAGCCTTTGTTTTATTTCCGGTTCTTCTTCATTGCTTGCCACCAGATCCACTTCTAGATATGTGAATCTATTCACATGTTCTATATCGTCAATAAAGTGTTGTTGCGCCAGTCTATTTGATCTGAATTGTATGAGTTTTCTTCATGTGCCCTGTCCGCCACGAACGTTGGCAACCAACATGGATATTCTGACTTTAATTACGGCAAATCTGAATAGTTCAGCAGATGACAATCCGAACCATTGCCGCAAGTTTTGGAGCCACGAGTGTCTTCTCTCCCCTGGACCCCTTCTGCTGTCTATTTTCCCTTGAACGATCAGCTGTAGTACTCTATATTTATTATGTCTCATAACGTGACCCAAGTATTCCAACTTTCTTTTCTTTATACTTATTCCTACCTTTCTCTCTTTACCTATCCGGCATAGTACCTCTTCGTTGGTCACGTGCTCAGTCCAGGATATACGTAATATACGTCGGTAAGCCCACTTTTCGAAGGCCTCTACACGCTTCCAATCCATATAACAAAACCAGGGAATACATAAAATTTCAGAAGTCGAATTTTGAGAGGTAGGGTGAGGCTTTTAGAGGTGAAAATTTGTTTCAACCTAGTGAACGATGCTCTTGCCTTTTCTACTCTTATACGTATTTCCTCCGCTGGATCCCAATTTGAGTTAACTGTTGTTCCCACGTAGATGTATGAATCCACGTGTTCAATTATTTCATTGTCTAATATCAGTTGCTGTGGTGGTTGTTGGGTTTTGCTTACTAACATCCATTTGGTTTTTGTGATATTTAGTCTGAGTCCGTATTGTGCACTTGTTTTTTGTATCTTACTCATTAGGCAACTTAGTTCCTCCATGCTACTTGTTAGAATCACAGTGTCATCAGCATACCTTATGTTATTAATTATTTCTCCTTTTATCTTTATGCCTTCTGTGCTTTCCTCCAGCGCTTTCTTAAATAATTCTTCTGAGTATATATTAAAGAGAATTGGAGACAATATATAGCCCTGTCGTACCCCTTTCTTGATCTCAATTTTATTGGTCAATGTAGATCCTACTTTCACTTTAGCTGTTTGACCCCAATAGAGACTCGCTATTGTTTGAATGTCTCTGTAGTCGACTCCGATCTTATGGAGAACTTCAATTATCTTTTCGTGCTTAACGTTATCGAATGCTTTTGTGTAGTCTATAAAGCATATGTACACGTCTTTGTTCATATCTCTGCAGCGCTGGATGAGTACCAGTAGACTAAAAAGTGCTTTTCTTGTCCCAAGAGAATTCCGAAACCCAAACTGCGAGTCTCCAATGTTATCCTCGCATTTTTTGCTTATTCTGTTGTAAATAACCTTGGTGTATGCCTTCGAAATGTAGTTAATTAGACTTATCATCCGATGTTGATCACAAGACTTTGCTTTTGGTTTTTTCGGTATGGCAACAAAAGTTGACTCTAGTCCGTCTTCATGAAACTCTCGGCTGTTATAAATATTGTTAAAGAGTCTGACGAGTGGGTCTAGAAATTGACTGTTTCGCACAGCATTTTCAATACTTCCCCGTATACGTTTTCGTTGCCTGGTCTTTTGTTAGTTTTAAGACTCTTTATAGCATTCTCCACTTCTGATTCAGCAACTCAACGTAGGTTTCTTTCGCTGCATTCACTGTTCTGCTCATTATGTTTATATCATCCGCGTATGCTGCTAATTGGGTAGATTTATTTGTAAGTATGTTATTTCCGCTTACCGTCAACCGTCTAATTACATATTCAAGAACAATACTAAAGAGCCAGTCCGTCGCCTTGTTTCAGTTCTTACGTTATCGCAAACGCATCAGTGATCTGTCTTTGAATATATTCCTGTGCTTCTGTTTGTCTTGTTTCAGTCCTTGCGTTATCGTAAACGCATCAGTGATCTGTTCTTGAATACATTCCCGTGCTTCTGTTTCTGTCATTGTCATTTGCACTAGTCGTATTAATTTTGATGGTATGCGAAATTCTTCCAATATATTAGGTAGAATTGTTCTATCTATTGAATCATAGGCTTGTTTAAAATCTACAAAGAGATTGTTAATGTCCATGTCACATTCCCGTGCTTTGGCTAGTATTTGTTTACCTGTAAATACTTGGTCAATGGTAGATCTATTTTGCATAAACCCTGCTTGATATTCCCCGATGATTTTTTCGTGACAGGTTGAAGTCTTCTATTAATGATGTTTGTAAGTATTTTGTATACCAAACAAAGTAAAGAGATTATACTTTTCTTCCATTTTTGGGGGATTTCTTCTTCCATCCATATCTCTCGTATTAGCTGGTACATTTGTTGTGTCAAATTCCTTTCTCCTTGCTTGAGTAGCTCTGCCAGTATTTTATCTATACCCAGTGCTTCAAGACTTTTTTGTATGTGGATTGCAGTTTGGACCTCCTCTAGCGTTGGGGGTCTAGTTAATTAATTTTCTTCTCCATCTTCACCCAGCTCTTGTTATTATACCTCCTGGGGTGCCTGCTGCTGCCTTTGTTGTTGTTACGGTGGTTGTGTCCCTTTGTTCCTTAAATATGTCATCCAGGTTCTCTTATTTTGGTCCATATTGCCTTTATCTGTCTAATACAGATAAAGGCAATACGGACGAAACTTTTACATCTAATATACTCGTCGCCATTTTTTTTCCAGCCAGTATATCATATATTTGATTAATTGTATTTCCATCAGGGAATATCCAGGTGCCCTTATGTATGTCCCGATGTGGGAAGCATGTCGGACTAATAATCATATTCTTTTCAGCTGCGAAATCTATTAGAAACTGACCATTCTCATTTATGTCTCTACGCAAACTATGTTTTCCTATTACCCCTATGTACTCTTCTTCTTTTCCGATCTTGGCGTTTGTGTCGCTTATTACTATTTTCATGTCGTTTCTTGGTATTCTCATATATTCGTTCTAGATCATAAAAGGCTACCCTAGTGTCTTCTTCCTTAATATTTGTGAGACAATACATTTATAAGGGTTATGTTAAAGAAATTCCTTTTTATCCTAAGCTTGCAGATTCTTTTATTAATGGCTTAAAAGTCTGTTATCGGGTGCTTTATTTTATTATCCACGATAAAGGCTACTCCATATTCTTTATTTCCTTCATCTTTACCGCTATACAGTATAGTGTGTATTTTAGTGTCCTGGATACATCATCAAACATGACATCAAAAACTTTGAAGTACTTTACGCTCATTCTCAATCTCCATTCATCAGCAAAAAGAAAAATACCGACAGTAATAATTTCTTCATTTTAAACGTAGTCCAATTTCAAGTAAAAAAGTCACGCCAACCATAATTTTTTTTAAAGAGGTTTCTGAAGAAATTAGACCCACATAATTGTACGTCGCTATAAGAACAGCAACTGCGACCAATCTTCCAGAGCAGTTACCACTACGATATCAAAAACCGAAAGGGATCACACAGAAGACAAAAGATCACTTACTAATCCTTTTACAATGGATCCCCTGTCAGTTTCATGAGTTCTATAGAAATTTAGTTCATACAAAAAAAAATGTTGATTATAGCGATAATGAATAAATGTTTGTTTTATTATTTTTTGTGGTTTTGTTTGAGTTTACGTAGGCACATACTATTTTGTACACTGTTTTATCTACTAGTACATGCCAAGGCAAAAGACCTTAAGTCCCAATATTATCCAATATATAAACAAATTTTTTCTCACAGTAGAACAATATTGATTAACTAATATATAACGTTACAATTATATAAATACATAATTTCATATGTCTTCAGATTAAGAATTATTGCAATAATTTGCTGGAACTCATCTTATATTTCCATTATCTTAAAACTTCACTCGATGGATATACTACCGTTTACCTCTACTGTACAGATATAGAACTGTACAACGCTTCTCCTCCATGTTTTAAGCACTCTGCGGGTATACCATCGCTACCTGGTGTCTTATTACTTTTAAGTTTTTTATTTGCCTGCATCACTCGCGAGTCATACGGTTTTTATAATTAATCTTCTTAAAATCGGAACTAAATATTTCCATATTAAAAATTATTGCCCTAATAACTTCGTGCTGAGTCGGAATCAGTCGTCACTTTTTCTCTATCTATTACAATTTTACTTTATTCCAAGACTAGACAGACATATTCTATGGGATTAAAATTTTATTTTTGTATCATTATTTCGTTCGATATGTGTTTTCATTTGCTTTATATATGTCCATGTTGTACTATACTTAAATCACCTGATGTCAATTAAGTTTTATCTCATAACCTTATGTACACTTCTCTTTTAGATTTTGTTCATCCAATTTCAGTTCCTTTTGATTTACTATTATTGTCACATCCAATTTCGAATGAATATTCACTTCGATTGCTAAGTACCTATACTCTATGTATTATCGGTTATATAGCATTTGTGGGTGTTTTATTAAAAAAACTGAAAATGTTTGTGTGGGAATGGTTAGTAAATCATGTGCACATAATGAACCTCATAATTCAACATGTTTCATATCCAGGTGAAATTCAAGATCATAAAATTTTTATGTACTCGAAAAGTTCATAATTTACTATGTACGAAAACACTATTTATCTGCGGAAAATAAATATTGCGTTTAAATTTAAAAGGGAAATTCCCACTGGTTGACTGTATACCGCAGTTTATATTAATTTACAATAAAGTCAAAACTTATTTTTGTACAATCGAATAAAATTCCATTATTAAAATTTATTGAAAATTATCCAGAATGAATAATTAAATTTTGAGAACATTTTCGATTCTATCAGATCATCCTTAGTTAGTCTATTAAACGACGTCATCACATTAAAACAAATATTTATCTAACTTTTTAATTATTCTAAATAAACTTCTTTACTCTTTCTTTTTTCTTCAACAACAAATCAAAATATTTTTTATTATATATCAACATTATTTAACACAATAATATAGATTTAATTTTAAATAACACCGTTATGCGATCCATCCAATGGCACTACGGCCCAAATCGAGCATTGGCCTCCTTCAATAAGCTTCTCCATCATTTCGATTTACCGCTGTTGTTTTCTATGAACGCGTTCCCAGGCAGTTCCTGGCATCCTCATCGACTTCGTCTTTCCATCTCTTTTTAGGTCTTTTAACAGGTCTTTTTCCCTGTATTCCCGCATTTAGTAATTTTCTGTGTATTCTATTTTCGTGCATGCAGACCACATGCCCTGCCCACCGTAATATCTGCAGTTTAGCGTATTGTGCTAGAGTTGGTTCGCTATATTGCTCGTATATTTCTCAATCATACCTAATTCGCCAGTTGTTGTTTTCACTTATTGGGCCCAGTATCCTACGTAGTTCCTATGATCCTATTAATATATCCTATTAGTTTCTTTCAAACACATTTAATGTATTGGCAGATTTCTGTGTCACCACCTATGTATGTTTCACAACCATAACTTACTATGGGCCTGATTATTATTTTATACACCCGGAGTTTTGTTTTCCAGTGTACGTATCGTGATTTGAATATGTGGTTCATCGCGAAATAGGCTTTATTTGCCAGATCAAGCCTTTGTTTTATTTCCGGTTCTTCTTCATTGCTTGCCACCAGATCCACTTCTAGATATGTGAATCTATTCACATGTTCTATATCGTCAATAAAGTGTTGTTGCGCCAGTCTATTTGATCTGAATTGTATGAGTTTTCTTCATGTGCCCTGTCCGCCACGAACGTTGGCAACCAACATGGATATTCTGACTTTAATTACGGCAAATCTGAATAGTTCAGCAGATGACAATCCGAACCATTGCCGCAAGTTTTGGAGCCACGAGTGTCTTCTCTCCCCTGGACCCCTTCTGCTGTCTATTTTCCCTTGAACGATCAGCTGTAGTACTCTATATTTATTATGTCTCATAACGTGACCCAAGTATTCCAACTTTCTTTTCTTTATACTTATTCCTACCTTTCTCTCTTTACCTATCCGGCATAGTACCTCTTCGTTGGTCACGTGCTCAGTCCAGGATATACGTAATATACGTCGGTAAGCCCACTTTTCGAAGGCCTCTACACGCTTCCAATCCATATAACAAAACCAGGGAATACATAAAATTTCAGAAGTCGAATTTTGAGAGGTAGGGTGAGGCTTTTAGAGGTGAAAATTTGTTTCAACCTAGTGAACGATGCTCTTGCCTTTTCTACTCTTATACGTATTTCCTCCGCTGGATCCCAATTTGAGTTAACTGTTGTTCCCACGTAGATGTATGAATCCACGTGTTCAATTATTTCATTGTCTAATATCAGTTGCTGTGGTGGTTGTTGGGTTTTGCTTACTAACATCCATTTGGTTTTTGTGATATTTAGTCTGAGTCCGTATTGTGCACTTGTTTTTTGTATCTTACTCATTAGGCAACTTAGTTCCTCCATGCTACTTGTTAGAATCACAGTGTCATCAGCATACCTTATGTTATTAATTATTTCTCCTTTTATCTTTATGCCTTCTGTGCTTTCCTCCAGCGCTTTCTTAAATAATTCTTCTGAGTATATATTAAAGAGAATTGGAGACAATATATAGCCCTGTCGTACCCCTTTCTTGATCTCAATTTTATTGGTCAATGTAGATCCTACTTTCACTTTAGCTGTTTGACCCCAATAGAGACTCGCTATTGTTTGAATGTCTCTGTAGTCGACTCCGATCTTATGGAGAACTTCAATTATCTTTTCGTGCTTAACGTTATCGAATGCTTTTGTGTAGTCTATAAAGCATATGTACACGTCTTTGTTCATATCTCTGCAGCGCTGGATGAGTACCAGTAGACTAAAAAGTGCTTTTCTTGTCCCAAGAGAATTCCGAAACCCAAACTGCGAGTCTCCAATGTTATCCTCGCATTTTTTGCTTATTCTGTTGTAAATAACCTTGGTGTATGCCTTCGAAATGTAGTTAATTAGACTTATCATCCGATGTTGATCACAAGACTTTGCTTTTGGTTTTTTCGGTATGGCAACAAAAGTTGACTCTAGTCCGTCTTCATGAAACTCTCGGCTGTTATAAATATTGTTAAAGAGTCTGACGAGTGGGTCTAGAAATTGACTGTTTCGCACAGCATTTTCAATACTTCCCCGTATACGTTTTCGTTGCCTGGTCTTTTGTTAGTTTTAAGACTCTTTATAGCATTCTCCACTTCTGATTCAGCAACTCAACGTAGGTTTCTTTCGCTGCATTCACTGTTCTGCTCATTATGTTTATATCATCCGCGTATGCTGCTAATTGGGTAGATTTATTTGTAAGTATGTTATTTCCGCTTACCGTCAACCGTCTAATTACATATTCAAGAACAATACTAAAGAGCCAGTCCGTCGCCTTGTTTCAGTTCTTACGTTATCGCAAACGCATCAGTGATCTGTCTTTGAATATATTCCTGTGCTTCTGTTTGTCTTGTTTCAGTCCTTGCGTTATCGTAAACGCATCAGTGATCTGTTCTTGAATACATTCCCGTGCTTCTGTTTCTGTCATTGTCATTTGCACTAGTCGTATTAATTTTGATGGTATGCGAAATTCTTCCAATATATTAGGTAGAATTGTTCTATCTATTGAATCATAGGCTTGTTTAAAATCTACAAAGAGATTGTTAATGTCCATGTCACATTCCCGTGCTTTGGCTAGTATTTGTTTACCTGTAAATACTTGGTCAATGGTAGATCTATTTTGCATAAACCCTGCTTGATATTCCCCGATGATTTTTTCGTGACAGGTTGAAGTCTTCTATTAATGATGTTTGTAAGTATTTTGTATACCAAACAAAGTAAAGAGATTATACTTTTCTTCCATTTTTGGGGGATTTCTTCTTCCATCCATATCTCTCGTATTAGCTGGTACATTTGTTGTGTCAAATTCCTTTCTCCTTGCTTGAGTAGCTCTGCCAGTATTTTATCTATACCCAGTGCTTCAAGACTTTTTTGTATGTGGATTGCAGTTTGGACCTCCTCTAGCGTTGGGGGTCTAGTTAATTAATTTTCTTCTCCATCTTCACCCAGCTCTTGTTATTATACCTCCTGGGGTGCCTGCTGCTGCCTTTGTTGTTGTTACGGTGGTTGTGTCCCTTTGTTCCTTAAATATGTCATCCAGGTTCTCTTATTTTGGTCCATATTGCCTTTATCTGTCTAATACAGATAAAGGCAATACGGACGAAACTTTTACATCTAATATACTCGTCGCCATTTTTTTTCCAGCCAGTATATCATATATTTGATTAATTGTATTTCCATCAGGGAATATCCAGGTGCCCTTATGTATGTCCCGATGTGGGAAGCATGTCGGACTAATAATCATATTCTTTTCAGCTGCGAAATCTATTAGAAACTGACCATTCTCATTTATGTCTCTACGCAAACTATGTTTTCCTATTACCCCTATGTACTCTTCTTCTTTTCCGATCTTGGCGTTTGTGTCGCTTATTACTATTTTCATGTCGTTTCTTGGTATTCTCATATATTCGTTCTAGATCATAAAAGGCTACCCTAGTGTCTTCTTCCTTAATATTTGTGAGACAATACATTTATAAGGGTTATGTTAAAGAAATTCCTTTTTATCCTAAGCTTGCAGATTCTTTTATTAATGGCTTAAAAGTCTGTTATCGGGTGCTTTATTTTATTATCCACGATAAAGGCTACTCCATATTCTTTATTTCCTTCATCTTTACCGCTATACAGTATAGTGTGTATTTTAGTGTCCTGGATACATCATCAAACATGACATCAAAAACTTTGAAGTACTTTACGCTCATTCTCAATCTCCATTCATCAGCAAAAAGAAAAATACCGACAGTAATAATTTCTTCATTTTAAACGTAGTCCAATTTCAAGTAAAAAAGTCACGCCAACCATAATTTTTTTTAAAGAGGTTTCTGAAGAAATTAGACCCACATAATTGTACGTCGCTATAAGAACAGCAACTGCGACCAATCTTCCAGAGCAGTTACCACTACGATATCAAAAACCGAAAGGGATCACACAGAAGACAAAAGATCACTTACTAATCCTTTTACAATGGATCCCCTGTCAGTTTCATGAGTTCTATAGAAATTTAGTTCATACAAAAAAAAATGTTGATTATAGCGATAATGAATAAATGTTTGTTTTATTATTTTTTGTGGTTTTGTTTGAGTTTACGTAGGCACATACTATTTTGTACACTGTTTTATCTACTAGTACATGCCAAGGCAAAAGACCTTAAGTCCCAATATTATCCAATATATAAACAAATTTTTTCTCACAGTAGAACAATATTGATTAACTAATATATAACGTTACAATTATATAAATACATAATTTCATATGTCTTCAGATTAAGAATTATTGCAATAATTTGCTGGAACTCATCTTATATTTCCATTATCTTAAAACTTCACTCGATGGATATACTACCGTTTACCTCTACTGTACAGATATAGAACTGTACAACGCTTCTCCTCCATGTTTTAAGCACTCTGCGGGTATACCATCGCTACCTGGTGTCTTATTACTTTTAAGTTTTTTATTTGCCTGCATCACTCGCGAGTCATACGGTTTTTATAATTAATCTTCTTAAAATCGGAACTAAATATTTCCATATTAAAAATTATTGCCCTAATAACTTCGTGCTGAGTCGGAATCAGTCGTCACTTTTTCTCTATCTATTACAATTTTACTTTATTCCAAGACTAGACAGACATATTCTATGGGATTAAAATTTTATTTTTGTATCATTATTTCGTTCGATATGTGTTTTCATTTGCTTTATATATGTCCATGTTGTACTATACTTAAATCACCTGATGTCAATTAAGTTTTATCTCATAACCTTATGTACACTTCTCTTTTAGATTTTGTTCATCCAATTTCAGTTCCTTTTGATTTACTATTATTGTCACATCCAATTTCGAATGAATATTCACTTCGATTGCTAAGTACCTATACTCTATGTATTATCGGTTATATAGCATTTGTGGGTGTTTTATTAAAAAAACTGAAAATGTTTGTGTGGGAATGGTTAGTAAATCATGTGCACATAATGAACCTCATAATTCAACATGTTTCATATCCAGGTGAAATTCAAGATCATAAAATTTTTATGTACTCGAAAAGTTCATAATTTACTATGTACGAAAACACTATTTATCTGCGGAAAATAAATATTGCGTTTAAATTTAAAAGGGAAATTCCCACTGGTTGACTGTATACCGCAGTTTATATTAATTTACAATAAAGTCAAAACTTATTTTTGTACAATCGAATAAAATTCCATTATTAAAATTTATTGAAAATTATCCAGAATGAATAATTAAATTTTGAGAACATTTTCGATTCTATCAGATCATCCTTAGTTAGTCTATTAAACGACGTCATCACATTAAAACAAATATTTATCTAACTTTTTAATTATTCTAAATAAACTTCTTTACTCTTTCTTTTTTCTTCAACAACAAATCAAAATATTTTTTATTATATATCAACATTATTTAACACAATAATATAGATTTAATTTTAAATAACACCGTTATGCGATCCATCCAATGGCACTACGGCCCAAATCGAGCATTGGCCTCCTTCAATAAGCTTCTCCATCATTTCGATTTACCGCTGTTGTTTTCTATGAACGCGTTCCCAGGCAGTTCCTGGCATCCTCATCGACTTCGTCTTTCCATCTCTTTTTAGGTCTTTTAACAGGTCTTTTTCCCTGTATTCCCGCATTTAGTAATTTTCTGTGTATTCTATTTTCGTGCATGCAGACCACATGCCCTGCCCACCGTAATATCTGCAGTTTAGCGTATTGTGCTAGAGTTGGTTCGCTATATTGCTCGTATATTTCTCAATCATACCTAATTCGCCAGTTGTTGTTTTCACTTATTGGGCCCAGTATCCTACGTAGTTCCTATGATCCTATTAATATATCCTATTAGTTTCTTTCAAACACATTTAATGTATTGGCAGATTTCTGTGTCACCACCTATGTATGTTTCACAACCATAACTTACTATGGGCCTGATTATTATTTTATACACCCGGAGTTTTGTTTTCCAGTGTACGTATCGTGATTTGAATATGTGGTTCATCGCGAAATAGGCTTTATTTGCCAGATCAAGCCTTTGTTTTATTTCCGGTTCTTCTTCATTGCTTGCCACCAGATCCACTTCTAGATATGTGAATCTATTCACATGTTCTATATCGTCAATAAAGTGTTGTTGCGCCAGTCTATTTGATCTGAATTGTATGAGTTTTCTTCATGTGCCCTGTCCGCCACGAACGTTGGCAACCAACATGGATATTCTGACTTTAATTACGGCAAATCTGAATAGTTCAGCAGATGACAATCCGAACCATTGCCGCAAGTTTTGGAGCCACGAGTGTCTTCTCTCCCCTGGACCCCTTCTGCTGTCTATTTTCCCTTGAACGATCAGCTGTAGTACTCTATATTTATTATGTCTCATAACGTGACCCAAGTATTCCAACTTTCTTTTCTTTATACTTATTCCTACCTTTCTCTCTTTACCTATCCGGCATAGTACCTCTTCGTTGGTCACGTGCTCAGTCCAGGATATACGTAATATACGTCGGTAAGCCCACTTTTCGAAGGCCTCTACACGCTTCCAATCCATATAACAAAACCAGGGAATACATAAAATTTCAGAAGTCGAATTTTGAGAGGTAGGGTGAGGCTTTTAGAGGTGAAAATTTGTTTCAACCTAGTGAACGATGCTCTTGCCTTTTCTACTCTTATACGTATTTCCTCCGCTGGATCCCAATTTGAGTTAACTGTTGTTCCCACGTAGATGTATGAATCCACGTGTTCAATTATTTCATTGTCTAATATCAGTTGCTGTGGTGGTTGTTGGGTTTTGCTTACTAACATCCATTTGGTTTTTGTGATATTTAGTCTGAGTCCGTATTGTGCACTTGTTTTTTGTATCTTACTCATTAGGCAACTTAGTTCCTCCATGCTACTTGTTAGAATCACAGTGTCATCAGCATACCTTATGTTATTAATTATTTCTCCTTTTATCTTTATGCCTTCTGTGCTTTCCTCCAGCGCTTTCTTAAATAATTCTTCTGAGTATATATTAAAGAGAATTGGAGACAATATATAGCCCTGTCGTACCCCTTTCTTGATCTCAATTTTATTGGTCAATGTAGATCCTACTTTCACTTTAGCTGTTTGACCCCAATAGAGACTCGCTATTGTTTGAATGTCTCTGTAGTCGACTCCGATCTTATGGAGAACTTCAATTATCTTTTCGTGCTTAACGTTATCGAATGCTTTTGTGTAGTCTATAAAGCATATGTACACGTCTTTGTTCATATCTCTGCAGCGCTGGATGAGTACCAGTAGACTAAAAAGTGCTTTTCTTGTCCCAAGAGAATTCCGAAACCCAAACTGCGAGTCTCCAATGTTATCCTCGCATTTTTTGCTTATTCTGTTGTAAATAACCTTGGTGTATGCCTTCGAAATGTAGTTAATTAGACTTATCATCCGATGTTGATCACAAGACTTTGCTTTTGGTTTTTTCGGTATGGCAACAAAAGTTGACTCTAGTCCGTCTTCATGAAACTCTCGGCTGTTATAAATATTGTTAAAGAGTCTGACGAGTGGGTCTAGAAATTGACTGTTTCGCACAGCATTTTCAATACTTCCCCGTATACGTTTTCGTTGCCTGGTCTTTTGTTAGTTTTAAGACTCTTTATAGCATTCTCCACTTCTGATTCAGCAACTCAACGTAGGTTTCTTTCGCTGCATTCACTGTTCTGCTCATTATGTTTATATCATCCGCGTATGCTGCTAATTGGGTAGATTTATTTGTAAGTATGTTATTTCCGCTTACCGTCAACCGTCTAATTACATATTCAAGAACAATACTAAAGAGCCAGTCCGTCGCCTTGTTTCAGTTCTTACGTTATCGCAAACGCATCAGTGATCTGTCTTTGAATATATTCCTGTGCTTCTGTTTGTCTTGTTTCAGTCCTTGCGTTATCGTAAACGCATCAGTGATCTGTTCTTGAATACATTCCCGTGCTTCTGTTTCTGTCATTGTCATTTGCACTAGTCGTATTAATTTTGATGGTATGCGAAATTCTTCCAATATATTAGGTAGAATTGTTCTATCTATTGAATCATAGGCTTGTTTAAAATCTACAAAGAGATTGTTAATGTCCATGTCACATTCCCGTGCTTTGGCTAGTATTTGTTTACCTGTAAATACTTGGTCAATGGTAGATCTATTTTGCATAAACCCTGCTTGATATTCCCCGATGATTTTTTCGTGACAGGTTGAAGTCTTCTATTAATGATGTTTGTAAGTATTTTGTATACCAAACAAAGTAAAGAGATTATACTTTTCTTCCATTTTTGGGGGATTTCTTCTTCCATCCATATCTCTCGTATTAGCTGGTACATTTGTTGTGTCAAATTCCTTTCTCCTTGCTTGAGTAGCTCTGCCAGTATTTTATCTATACCCAGTGCTTCAAGACTTTTTTGTATGTGGATTGCAGTTTGGACCTCCTCTAGCGTTGGGGGTCTAGTTAATTAATTTTCTTCTCCATCTTCACCCAGCTCTTGTTATTATACCTCCTGGGGTGCCTGCTGCTGCCTTTGTTGTTGTTACGGTGGTTGTGTCCCTTTGTTCCTTAAATATGTCATCCAGGTTCTCTTATTTTGGTCCATATTGCCTTTATCTGTCTAATACAGATAAAGGCAATACGGACGAAACTTTTACATCTAATATACTCGTCGCCATTTTTTTTCCAGCCAGTATATCATATATTTGATTAATTGTATTTCCATCAGGGAATATCCAGGTGCCCTTATGTATGTCCCGATGTGGGAAGCATGTCGGACTAATAATCATATTCTTTTCAGCTGCGAAATCTATTAGAAACTGACCATTCTCATTTATGTCTCTACGCAAACTATGTTTTCCTATTACCCCTATGTACTCTTCTTCTTTTCCGATCTTGGCGTTTGTGTCGCTTATTACTATTTTCATGTCGTTTCTTGGTATTCTCATATATTCGTTCTAGATCATAAAAGGCTACCCTAGTGTCTTCTTCCTTAATATTTGTGAGACAATACATTTATAAGGGTTATGTTAAAGAAATTCCTTTTTATCCTAAGCTTGCAGATTCTTTTATTAATGGCTTAAAAGTCTGTTATCGGGTGCTTTATTTTATTATCCACGATAAAGGCTACTCCATATTCTTTATTTCCTTCATCTTTACCGCTATACAGTATAGTGTGTATTTTAGTGTCCTGGATACATCATCAAACATGACATCAAAAACTTTGAAGTACTTTACGCTCATTCTCAATCTCCATTCATCAGCAAAAAGAAAAATACCGACAGTAATAATTTCTTCATTTTAAACGTAGTCCAATTTCAAGTAAAAAAGTCACGCCAACCATAATTTTTTTTAAAGAGGTTTCTGAAGAAATTAGACCCACATAATTGTACGTCGCTATAAGAACAGCAACTGCGACCAATCTTCCAGAGCAGTTACCACTACGATATCAAAAACCGAAAGGGATCACACAGAAGACAAAAGATCACTTACTAATCCTTTTACAATGGATCCCCTGTCAGTTTCATGAGTTCTATAGAAATTTAGTTCATACAAAAAAAAATGTTGATTATAGCGATAATGAATAAATGTTTGTTTTATTATTTTTTGTGGTTTTGTTTGAGTTTACGTAGGCACATACTATTTTGTACACTGTTTTATCTACTAGTACATGCCAAGGCAAAAGACCTTAAGTCCCAATATTATCCAATATATAAACAAATTTTTTCTCACAGTAGAACAATATTGATTAACTAATATATAACGTTACAATTATATAAATACATAATTTCATATGTCTTCAGATTAAGAATTATTGCAATAATTTGCTGGAACTCATCTTATATTTCCATTATCTTAAAACTTCACTCGATGGATATACTACCGTTTACCTCTACTGTACAGATATAGAACTGTACAACGCTTCTCCTCCATGTTTTAAGCACTCTGCGGGTATACCATCGCTACCTGGTGTCTTATTACTTTTAAGTTTTTTATTTGCCTGCATCACTCGCGAGTCATACGGTTTTTATAATTAATCTTCTTAAAATCGGAACTAAATATTTCCATATTAAAAATTATTGCCCTAATAACTTCGTGCTGAGTCGGAATCAGTCGTCACTTTTTCTCTATCTATTACAATTTTACTTTATTCCAAGACTAGACAGACATATTCTATGGGATTAAAATTTTATTTTTGTATCATTATTTCGTTCGATATGTGTTTTCATTTGCTTTATATATGTCCATGTTGTACTATACTTAAATCACCTGATGTCAATTAAGTTTTATCTCATAACCTTATGTACACTTCTCTTTTAGATTTTGTTCATCCAATTTCAGTTCCTTTTGATTTACTATTATTGTCACATCCAATTTCGAATGAATATTCACTTCGATTGCTAAGTACCTATACTCTATGTATTATCGGTTATATAGCATTTGTGGGTGTTTTATTAAAAAAACTGAAAATGTTTGTGTGGGAATGGTTAGTAAATCATGTGCACATAATGAACCTCATAATTCAACATGTTTCATATCCAGGTGAAATTCAAGATCATAAAATTTTTATGTACTCGAAAAGTTCATAATTTACTATGTACGAAAACACTATTTATCTGCGGAAAATAAATATTGCGTTTAAATTTAAAAGGGAAATTCCCACTGGTTGACTGTATACCGCAGTTTATATTAATTTACAATAAAGTCAAAACTTATTTTTGTACAATCGAATAAAATTCCATTATTAAAATTTATTGAAAATTATCCAGAATGAATAATTAAATTTTGAGAACATTTTCGATTCTATCAGATCATCCTTAGTTAGTCTATTAAACGACGTCATCACATTAAAACAAATATTTATCTAACTTTTTAATTATTCTAAATAAACTTCTTTACTCTTTCTTTTTTCTTCAACAACAAATCAAAATATTTTTTATTATATATCAACATTATTTAACACAATAATATAGATTTAATTTTAAATAACACCGTTATGCGATCCATCCAATGGCACTACGGCCCAAATCGAGCATTGGCCTCCTTCAATAAGCTTCTCCATCATTTCGATTTACCGCTGTTGTTTTCTATGAACGCGTTCCCAGGCAGTTCCTGGCATCCTCATCGACTTCGTCTTTCCATCTCTTTTTAGGTCTTTTAACAGGTCTTTTTCCCTGTATTCCCGCATTTAGTAATTTTCTGTGTATTCTATTTTCGTGCATGCAGACCACATGCCCTGCCCACCGTAATATCTGCAGTTTAGCGTATTGTGCTAGAGTTGGTTCGCTATATTGCTCGTATATTTCTCAATCATACCTAATTCGCCAGTTGTTGTTTTCACTTATTGGGCCCAGTATCCTACGTAGTTCCTATGATCCTATTAATATATCCTATTAGTTTCTTTCAAACACATTTAATGTATTGGCAGATTTCTGTGTCACCACCTATGTATGTTTCACAACCATAACTTACTATGGGCCTGATTATTATTTTATACACCCGGAGTTTTGTTTTCCAGTGTACGTATCGTGATTTGAATATGTGGTTCATCGCGAAATAGGCTTTATTTGCCAGATCAAGCCTTTGTTTTATTTCCGGTTCTTCTTCATTGCTTGCCACCAGATCCACTTCTAGATATGTGAATCTATTCACATGTTCTATATCGTCAATAAAGTGTTGTTGCGCCAGTCTATTTGATCTGAATTGTATGAGTTTTCTTCATGTGCCCTGTCCGCCACGAACGTTGGCAACCAACATGGATATTCTGACTTTAATTACGGCAAATCTGAATAGTTCAGCAGATGACAATCCGAACCATTGCCGCAAGTTTTGGAGCCACGAGTGTCTTCTCTCCCCTGGACCCCTTCTGCTGTCTATTTTCCCTTGAACGATCAGCTGTAGTACTCTATATTTATTATGTCTCATAACGTGACCCAAGTATTCCAACTTTCTTTTCTTTATACTTATTCCTACCTTTCTCTCTTTACCTATCCGGCATAGTACCTCTTCGTTGGTCACGTGCTCAGTCCAGGATATACGTAATATACGTCGGTAAGCCCACTTTTCGAAGGCCTCTACACGCTTCCAATCCATATAACAAAACCAGGGAATACATAAAATTTCAGAAGTCGAATTTTGAGAGGTAGGGTGAGGCTTTTAGAGGTGAAAATTTGTTTCAACCTAGTGAACGATGCTCTTGCCTTTTCTACTCTTATACGTATTTCCTCCGCTGGATCCCAATTTGAGTTAACTGTTGTTCCCACGTAGATGTATGAATCCACGTGTTCAATTATTTCATTGTCTAATATCAGTTGCTGTGGTGGTTGTTGGGTTTTGCTTACTAACATCCATTTGGTTTTTGTGATATTTAGTCTGAGTCCGTATTGTGCACTTGTTTTTTGTATCTTACTCATTAGGCAACTTAGTTCCTCCATGCTACTTGTTAGAATCACAGTGTCATCAGCATACCTTATGTTATTAATTATTTCTCCTTTTATCTTTATGCCTTCTGTGCTTTCCTCCAGCGCTTTCTTAAATAATTCTTCTGAGTATATATTAAAGAGAATTGGAGACAATATATAGCCCTGTCGTACCCCTTTCTTGATCTCAATTTTATTGGTCAATGTAGATCCTACTTTCACTTTAGCTGTTTGACCCCAATAGAGACTCGCTATTGTTTGAATGTCTCTGTAGTCGACTCCGATCTTATGGAGAACTTCAATTATCTTTTCGTGCTTAACGTTATCGAATGCTTTTGTGTAGTCTATAAAGCATATGTACACGTCTTTGTTCATATCTCTGCAGCGCTGGATGAGTACCAGTAGACTAAAAAGTGCTTTTCTTGTCCCAAGAGAATTCCGAAACCCAAACTGCGAGTCTCCAATGTTATCCTCGCATTTTTTGCTTATTCTGTTGTAAATAACCTTGGTGTATGCCTTCGAAATGTAGTTAATTAGACTTATCATCCGATGTTGATCACAAGACTTTGCTTTTGGTTTTTTCGGTATGGCAACAAAAGTTGACTCTAGTCCGTCTTCATGAAACTCTCGGCTGTTATAAATATTGTTAAAGAGTCTGACGAGTGGGTCTAGAAATTGACTGTTTCGCACAGCATTTTCAATACTTCCCCGTATACGTTTTCGTTGCCTGGTCTTTTGTTAGTTTTAAGACTCTTTATAGCATTCTCCACTTCTGATTCAGCAACTCAACGTAGGTTTCTTTCGCTGCATTCACTGTTCTGCTCATTATGTTTATATCATCCGCGTATGCTGCTAATTGGGTAGATTTATTTGTAAGTATGTTATTTCCGCTTACCGTCAACCGTCTAATTACATATTCAAGAACAATACTAAAGAGCCAGTCCGTCGCCTTGTTTCAGTTCTTACGTTATCGCAAACGCATCAGTGATCTGTCTTTGAATATATTCCTGTGCTTCTGTTTGTCTTGTTTCAGTCCTTGCGTTATCGTAAACGCATCAGTGATCTGTTCTTGAATACATTCCCGTGCTTCTGTTTCTGTCATTGTCATTTGCACTAGTCGTATTAATTTTGATGGTATGCGAAATTCTTCCAATATATTAGGTAGAATTGTTCTATCTATTGAATCATAGGCTTGTTTAAAATCTACAAAGAGATTGTTAATGTCCATGTCACATTCCCGTGCTTTGGCTAGTATTTGTTTACCTGTAAATACTTGGTCAATGGTAGATCTATTTTGCATAAACCCTGCTTGATATTCCCCGATGATTTTTTCGTGACAGGTTGAAGTCTTCTATTAATGATGTTTGTAAGTATTTTGTATACCAAACAAAGTAAAGAGATTATACTTTTCTTCCATTTTTGGGGGATTTCTTCTTCCATCCATATCTCTCGTATTAGCTGGTACATTTGTTGTGTCAAATTCCTTTCTCCTTGCTTGAGTAGCTCTGCCAGTATTTTATCTATACCCAGTGCTTCAAGACTTTTTTGTATGTGGATTGCAGTTTGGACCTCCTCTAGCGTTGGGGGTCTAGTTAATTAATTTTCTTCTCCATCTTCACCCAGCTCTTGTTATTATACCTCCTGGGGTGCCTGCTGCTGCCTTTGTTGTTGTTACGGTGGTTGTGTCCCTTTGTTCCTTAAATATGTCATCCAGGTTCTCTTATTTTGGTCCATATTGCCTTTATCTGTCTAATACAGATAAAGGCAATACGGACGAAACTTTTACATCTAATATACTCGTCGCCATTTTTTTTCCAGCCAGTATATCATATATTTGATTAATTGTATTTCCATCAGGGAATATCCAGGTGCCCTTATGTATGTCCCGATGTGGGAAGCATGTCGGACTAATAATCATATTCTTTTCAGCTGCGAAATCTATTAGAAACTGACCATTCTCATTTATGTCTCTACGCAAACTATGTTTTCCTATTACCCCTATGTACTCTTCTTCTTTTCCGATCTTGGCGTTTGTGTCGCTTATTACTATTTTCATGTCGTTTCTTGGTATTCTCATATATTCGTTCTAGATCATAAAAGGCTACCCTAGTGTCTTCTTCCTTAATATTTGTGAGACAATACATTTATAAGGGTTATGTTAAAGAAATTCCTTTTTATCCTAAGCTTGCAGATTCTTTTATTAATGGCTTAAAAGTCTGTTATCGGGTGCTTTATTTTATTATCCACGATAAAGGCTACTCCATATTCTTTATTTCCTTCATCTTTACCGCTATACAGTATAGTGTGTGTTTTAGTGTCCTGGATACCTTTTCCCAGCCATTTAAAAATGTGGTTTCTTGTACTGCAGTGATTTCTATTTTATATATTTTCGGTTCGTGTAGAATAATCCTCTGTACTCCTGGTCTATTTAGCGTTCTGACATTCTATGTTTCCATCATAAATTCTGTATTTCGTTGCCAAAGTCGTCGTTTGATATCCATCTATTTCGAGGCCTACCTGAAGGTTTCGTAGTAGTAGTTTTTTTACAAGAATATGTTACTGGCCTATCGCCTAACCCCCATTTTGGAGGACCAAGATCTTCTTTCCTTGTCAGGTTACCCAACCTCCGGTAAGGTTGCTCACATTTTCCGGGATTCGCCCGTGTGATTAAGCCACACTTCTTGGAGGAGAGGATAGGAATTAAGTATGAGTGGCTAGATATATTATCAGGAAGCAGTACCTTGTATTGCGCATGATTACTCCTTTGAACCCCAACACCCTTATTGGATAATATACTATTTAATGATTTTTTACACAAAACTACCTAATACTTGTCTTGACGGTCTTATCATTTCAAAACAATTTTTACTTCCTCTGTCAACAGTTGGGTGTTATTTCTCAGGGCATAAGGTTTCCTTTTTCTATCTAGGAAGTTCTACCTTGCTCTAAAAAATGTAATCCTTTATTACAGACCTAGTATCTTATTAATTATAATGTCAATTATAAAAATTATGTAATTTAAGGGTCATCTGACCCTATCATGTGGCTAGTTTCAAATACTATATAGACGTAAGTAATAACCACATTTTTATTTTAACAGTCAAAATGGTATCCCTTTTGTATTCATTTTTAAGTGGTTACTCTTTTAGGTTTTTAACTCAGGACCATCTGATAGGATCGAAAAAGTTCTGAGAATTTTTATTAAATTTTAATAATAAAATTTTATACCACTGTACCAAAAGAAGTTTTTGCTTCATTGTAAGTTTTTTCATACTGCGTTGTTAAAAATAATTCGAATTAAAAATTCTGAATGTCTGAACATGCTTCTTAACCTAATTTATTGTTGTCTTCTACACGTTCTGGAAATAAACCACACTTATAGTTAAAAATATTTTATTTTTGACATTTTAATGTTCAAGTGATCTAAATTTTGAGAAAAATTTCCGAGATAAAAATTAAAAAGTGATATAGAATATTTTTAGCTGTGATTGCGGTTTGTTCGTAAAAAATAAAATAAGTGATGTAAGAAAATTATTTTTTAACCTTAAAAAGATACAAAAAAGGGTACTGGTGTAATAAGCCGGAACGTCTACGGAGATGAAATTAATATAAATGAATTTTGCTTCACTTGCTAATGATTGTGCAATGATTTTTATTCGGTGTAAAACGTTCTTTTTTATGTAATATCCATTAAAAAGATACCCGATTTTTAAAAGTCACCGACATTATTCGCCATTATTTACCATGAAACAATAAGAAATGACAGGAATGACAACCGTTTCTTATGGTCAAGAAGGGTAATTTTAACCAGAGTGTGGTGTTGCCACAGTTATTCAAAATTGTTTTCTAATGAATCTTATATATAATAAAACCTGTTATTAGAAGTTTTATGATGTGCTATTGGTAAGTACATGTTTCAACGTTGGAGTTCCATAATAATTTATAATGCTTTATATAATACAAAGTCCACAGATGTAGTTTGAATTAGTATGTACATTACCATGGACAAACGCAGTTTGTGGACAATATATTATTAGACCATGTTTTTGTAAAAGTTATAAATTTTATTTCTATTTTGTATTAATAGTGTCGGTATGATGGAGACGCGAGACAATAAATTGTTGAGGGAGAGCACCCCTAAAAATTGACTAAATTTAGTTTTCAAAAGTTTTATTTTTTTTTTGTTTTATATGGATATTTACTAATGTTTGTCCTTCATACGTTTGTTTTTGTTTTTTCGATAATGGCAAATGCAAGAAAAAATTCAAAAAGAAAGCTAACTCAAGAAGAACTTTTTATTATCTTGAGAACGATGATGTTTCAGATATTGAGTAGCTGTCAGATGATGGTGATGGTTGGGAGTCAGACGAAATATCTAGAGAACAAAGAAATAATGACATTCTAGATGTAACTATAGATAAAAATAATAAAAATGAAAATGAGCCTGAAAACAGCGACGTTGAAGATGTAGATTTGGCAGATGAAGAAGAAAAGTTGGGGCTAATTGTAAATGGTGAAAATATGGATGAAAATGACAAAGATGAGTTGAAAAGGAACCAAACAAAGTTTGAGAAGGAACATGATCTTACTGACAAATCAAAAATAAATTGGATACAAGGGGAAAATGTACAATACGAAAAAAGAAATATTCATTGGGATTCAACCGTTCCGACTACCCCTGTTGTAGATTTGCCACAACCAGTTGAATTTTTTACCAAATATATTCCTGATGAGATACTACAACAAATGGCTGATATGACAAATTTATATGATACACAAAAAAATATTGCTAGATTTCCACCTAGAAACTTGGATGAAATCAAGACTTTTCTTGGGGTCCATATTGTTATGGGAAACTTACAGTTTTCTAGATTCTGCGTGTATTGGCACCGTAGTGTGGGAATACCATTAGTAAAAGATTCCATAAGTCTGTCTAGATTCTACAAGTTGCGACAGACAATACATTTGATAACATGGCACGATAAAATGAAAACAAATGGGCGTGGTTTTGCTGCTACCGCAATTAGCAAGGACGGTATTGTCATCACAAAATGGTATGATAACAAGGCAGTACTGATAGCAACTAACTTCTTTGGAATTGGAGAGTCGGATAAATGTAAAAGATGGGACAAAACAAGAAAAGAATATGTGCAGATTCCCAGGCCTGAAGCTATAAGACGATACAACAGTAACATGGGCGGCGTCGACAAGTTGGACTTCTTACTAAGTCTATACCGATCCTATGTCAGATCAAAGAAATGGACTGTGAGAATGATCACTCATGCCATTGATTTAGCCCTGGTAAATTCATGGCTTGAGTATCGCACTCAAGCTATTCTTTTGGCAGTAAACAAGAGGGAAATCCTTGATTTGTTAGCTTTTCGCCAAGAAGTGGCCTAAAATCTAATCTGCAGTAGACGTGCTCTTAAAAAAGGCAGGCCTTCAAAAAGCTTCGAGGATCCAGGTTCCTCCAAAAAGAAAAAAACTGAAATAAGGCCTCTAAAAGACCTTAGATTTAATGGATACCATCATCTTCCACAGTATAATGATAAAAAGGAAGCCTCAAGATGCAAAAATGAGGGGTGTAAGAGCAGGACACATTATATTTTGTCAAGCATGCAAAGTTCATTTATGTATTTTAAAGAAAAGGAATTGTTTTTCCACATTTCATACAAAGTAAATGTTATAATTTATATTACTTTTGACAATGATCTGATTTATAAGAATTATTAATAAAAAATTAACACTCAATGGTTTTTTTTTACTTCCATGAAGTTTTTTTGTCCATTGTGATGGACATCCTGTGCTGGAAGGGTGGGGGTAGTTAAATTCTTTTTATGTAAAAAAAATAATCTATAGTGCAAACCTAACCTATACCAAAAATTAAAATTTTTTAATCACTCTAAAGGAAAGTGGTAGTAAAAAGGTTAAGAGGTTCAGGAGCATTTTCATCTCTGACAACTTAATTATGTTAATCATATTGTTATTTCAAATACTAGATGAATTTAAAGTAGAACTAAATCTTATGAAAATACTAGATGCCTCTTAACCTTTATTTTTCCAAACCAGCAAGTAACGATATCTTGATGCTGAAGTGAATAATAGTTTACTATTTTTTAAATAGTATATGAAACACATTCTAATTTTTTTCTCAAAAAAAATAAACATACCCCAAAACTCCCTTAAATGCAAAAAATCGACCTGTTATTCTAAAGTTATTAATTTAATTTATTTTCCACATAATAAACCCGTTAAAATTCAAATGATAAATTCATAAAGTGACAATACACTTTCTATGCAAATTAAACCGTCACATCGTTTGTTTAGTAAATTACAAACTTAAGCATATCCGGTGACTATTACACGTTCATATATACTTCTAAATACACTGCGTCTATAAAGTACATCACAATGCGTTGTTATCAAAATAAACAATACTATTTAAAACTCTTAAAACACTAAAACTAGATTTACTTAATATTTGTTAACATAATCTATTATACAGGGTCACCTATCTTCGTCCAACGAGATCATTATTAGATATTTTAATTTTCAGATTTTTCTTCCTACGCTAATTCCAAAAATGTGTCACACGTGCTGTAAATTCTACAGTGTGAGCAAAAATAAAAAAACTATTGAGTTAAATGCCAATTATGCATAACTGAGCAAAATTACAAATTAACATAATAGACATACAAAAGAGGCTTCTTCTTCTTATGGTGTCTATCCGTTACGGATGTGGATCTTACTCACATAGCTATTTTGACTTTATTGATCGATATTGATACACTGCTCTAAAAAGTACGGTAGTGTTCAAATTAAACCGTTTGCGAATATAATAAGGTCAGGATATTCTTCTTGTTTCAGATCCACCACTATCATTGTCATTACTCTAGATTGCTCTGAATATATATTAACAGGTTGAGCGCCGTAGCATACATCAGTGTGTGCTCTGGTACTTTCTTTCCGGGTCATAGCAGACACCGGTGTCTGCTCTGTATCTGAAACTTTATCGATCTGTACTGACCAGGCAGACACACTTTAACGCGTTTCAATATGCTAGCATGTCTGACGTGGCCCAGAAGAATAGTGATCTGACGCTGGGCTTTTAGTAGCTGTTTTTTTTTAATAAAATATTTTAATCACTTTTAATGAAGCAAAAAATACAGAATGAATGTTTCCAGTGCAATAAAATTATTACTTTTTATGGAAAAAATTGAAGCACTCTAAGCAAAATCTTGGTTGTTCTTCACAAAGAGAACAAAATGTTGTGTCACGTTTGACCTTGCTTTTCGCTAATATTCCTTCCTGCTTTTTTTTGTAACAGCCTCGACAGTATTTTCTGTTTTCTCGAGCTTTACAGTCTAATTTGGAAAAAACATGAGTTCAAAGATTCTGAACCGTCTGCGTCTGATTTGAATTTCTTTCAAATTCAATGATCAATTCTTTGGCCCAGAATTGATTTCATTGTCATCTCCGAAATTCAATAAATTTTCTATAACTGACATTCTAAATTTGGTTATAGACATGGTGCTCCCTTCGCATTCCTTGTAAAGAAAATGAGCATTTACCATTAATGTACCCAGAATTACCTTAATGGCCACTTTTTTATACCACCGAATTCTGCGACGTAAAGCAGTACTATAACTTGACATTTGGTCAGATATGTCGATTGAGCTTTTTTCGAGATTATAATCGGTTACTGGTTGTGGTTTTTGAATCTCTTTTTCACGGCGTTGAACCTGCAGTGTCTCATCGGTGTGGCAGGTAGAAAGAACTAGCACATCTCTTTTATCTCGCCATTTGAGGATGCATATTCCTGATCAATTCCTGCTCATTTTCCTAAGCAGCAATTTCGCCCCTATTCAATTTCTTTTTTACAACATCAGGAGGATTCCAACTACGATTAGCATGTAAGGTACCCAAACAATGAGTTTTCTTATCGAGAAGTATGTTTGCGAATTGTAGACTTGTGTACCAGTTGTCAGTAATGCAAATTCTACCACTACCCAGAAGTTCTTGAGACAAAGACAAGACACTTTGTGTTAAGACCAATACGTATTTATTTTCGGTTTGTTTTTTCTCCTTTTCCGCACAAATGCTAAGATTCCATGTATAGCCATTATTACAGCATAACTTTTTTATGCCATATTTGTGAGCCTTCTGTGGGTTATATTGTTTGAAAATTAAACGACCCTGGTAGGGTATCATGGTCTCATCAATACAAAAAGTTTTATCGCAAGTATACAACTTCTTGAAGTTTGATATTAGCTTGTCTAATAAAGGCTGAATTTTGAACAAGCGATCTTTTTAGGACAAAGATCATTATCAGAAAAGTGAAGCATTTTTAGAAGATTTTCAAAACAATTGCGGCTCATTACACTGCGACAAACTTCGCTTTTTAGGAGCCATTTAGTAGACCAGTAATCTCGGAGAGAGTTCATCTTGACAATGCCCATATAACCCAATATGCCAAAGAAATGTAAGATTTCTGTTCTATCTGTTGGCTCCCATTGTTGCATGCGGGCTTTATTAGTAAGGCTAACATTTTCTATAACATATTGAGTTGGGTAGTAATTTGTTTGGTTAACGATTAAATCTAATACTGCAAAATCAAGAAATGATAAAAATATTGAATTGGTTTTCCCCTTTCAACGCGTCCTGCCATACTGCATTCATTTCACTTGAAAAAGTTTATTCAAAAAAAAACATGCTTACCACAAACAGGCCCCCAAGTTGATTGTGAGAGATCTCGAAAAAGGTTACTTTTACTTTCCATTATTTGGCAACTATCAGTATTTTCCAAGTTTGGTTCTTCTGTTGAACTGGCTTCTGTTTCACTTTCCATTCCTTGAGGAGTAAACTTTCTTGTAGTTTTAATGAAAGAAATCTGGCGAGAAGAACTGGATGGGCTCTGATCTAATTGTTCGAATATTTTGAATGTTTTTTTAGGCAGTTGATAACCATTTTCATCCTCTGTATCACTACTAAAATAATCTTCAGAGATCCCATTAGGAATATACCCTGGATCTTCTTCAAAATCCGTATCGTAAGGATCTAAAATATTTAAGAACCTATCATCAGATGCGTGGGAAATACAGTAGATAAGCTTTTGTAAAACAGTACAGCATTTGTTCAAAAAAAAACAATAAAATGTGTTGACATTAGCTGCGCTTTTTGTTTGTTGGTTTGACTTAAACAACTCTGTGTAGTAATATAGACGTTCTACCTACCTTCAGAAGCATCACCAGAGTCTTCTTTTGAATTTAATACCATTTCCACCATACTTTTTCCACGATTCGTCATTTTGAACAGTACATGCACCTGTTTATCACCACGTGCAATAACAAACTAACCTAATTTACATCGAGGCAATGTGTATGAGCGGTAAAATTGCAAGATCGGAAATCGAATCAGAACATTTCGACGACACTTTGGATCGACACAAGTGCAAACGGCTGGGCCAAAGCAGACACCGATGCCTGCTTCGCCGTCCTGTAGGGCCAAAGCAGATACCGGTGTCAAAACGGTGTTGGTCCACGAGGAAGTTTTGGCTTTTATGCATCGGCGCTTAACCTGTTAAATAATAATGGAGACAAAAGATATTTCATTAAATGTTCAAAATTGTCTCCAGTAGCCAATATTCAATGACTTAAAGAAGCAATATATCAATTGTCAAGCAATCATTTCTAACGTTCTGTGGTATAGTTGTTTTACTGTGCGATTTGATCTTTTAGCTTACCGATATTATCTGATCTATTAGTCTACATTATAGATTCTAAAAGTAACCATTTAGGAAAAGTCTAATAAATTTGGATTAGGTGACCTCGCAAATCATGGTATTGTTTACCTACTTTCTATCCACAGATGTTATTCAAATCTTTAGTACTATCTTTCTGTAAGTGCCTGGCTTTTCCAAAAATCATCATAATATAATGAAATTTTTCAAACACTTGTATTTTGTCAAAGCTACGACTATTTATATCCGTCTGATTTGAGAACATCAAGGACTAAGTAAAAAATAGAAGAGTAGAATGGAATTATCATATAAGCCGAATTACTTCAAATAGAGTAGTACAGAAAGCAAGAGACGGTTCCCCAATAGAAAGACCACATAAACGATGGAACGACAACTTACTGAAGGCAGATTAAAAAACTTTAAAAACAGACAGAGTCATGTCCACATAAAAAGAAAAAGAAGAAAATAATAGTAATGTTAAAGCTTGACCAACCTAGAGATTGACAAACCATACATAAAAACTTTAGCAAATATATATACAGACAAGCAAAATCTAAGCTAAAAATTTATTAAAACATTCCAGAATTTCTCATTACCAGAGGCGTCCAACAAGGGGACGCAATATCACCAAAGCTCTACACTGCAATTTAAAAAAAAATAGGTAAAATGAACTGGCAGAACAAATAAATATTTATTGATGGAATATATCTTAGCCATCTAAGATTTGCAGAAGACATAGTTATGATTGCTAATAATCCTGCAGGACAACAAGAACTTATAAGCGACCTAAATGCAGCTAGCAATAAATTTGGCCTAAAAATAAACTTGACGAAAACACAAACCATGTACAATGAGCTAGTAGATGTCTAAGATGTAATAATAAACAACACTGCACTGTAGACAGTAGACGAGCATATATACCTGTGATAATTAATACATAAATCTGGCTTCTTACTTCCAGAAATCAACAGAAGAATCAGACATGGCTGAGAAACTTGGACACTAAAGAAAAAAATAACACCGAAACACAAGGTCAGTCAAAGACTAATGGAGTACGCATGCTAGGTATAACAAAAAGAGATCAAAAAGAAAACCAAGGTTTTAGAAGAAAACCAAGAAAACCAATCGGTAGAATATGCTGAGAATAATGATGATAATGATAATGATTACTAAAACAGTAGTAAATAAGCTACACGGATATTTGTGGAGCAAAAACATATAATAATACACGATAAAGCAAAAAAATTACAATATAGTTATGTTCAAAGTATAACAAAAGAGAAAACACATAAAAAATCCTGATCGGGAAACCTAGGGAATATTGAAAAATTGGTGAATAGACAAAGAAAACTTGTAAGCGCATTTTATTAACTTTTTATTAATTTTATAATTCGACTATTTTAACAGAGTACATAATACAGGAGTCTTTCCTTGGACCTGTTGCATATTTGGTAATAGTTTCATACCACCTTCCTATAAAAGTTGCTTTTATTTTAATAACAAAACACATTGTCAACGTTCCTTATTATTATGTATTTTGGAACCGAAGTATAGTAATCTTGCTTTTGTTGGCACATTCCCAGAGTTATATGTTGTGTATGTACATTGGTTTTTTATATTCCTATACAAAACTAGTTTGTTTTACGGCAAAAAAATAAAATTTCTAGAAGGTAGTTAACTCATCTAATATTTAATTTTATTCTCTCTTGCGATTTTACAGTTTAATATAACATGTAATACAAAATTCCACGAGGAAACTAAGTTCCTGTAGCTGGCTGTATACCATATATCACAAAAAAATTTTGTTTAAAATCCTTTATAAAAGGTATATAAAAATGCCTCAAACGGGCTATCACAAACACATTGCAAAACGTTTTCGGATTAAACAATCCATCATCAGTGCAAACGGTTGTACATGCTAGTAGCCACCAAAATATACTGATTGTTGTTAATGAGTTGTTATCAACATGTCCTCGTAGACACTTCGTCTCAGGACCATTTTACTCATGTAGAGTCATACGCCGCCATGTTACCTATCCAACGGTAACTTAACCATCACAAATTATAAATACTAATAATGTAAAACAACTTCAAATTTAAAACATTTAAAGGGTTTTTACCCATATATTTTGGTGGCTACTAGCATGTACAACGGTTTGCACTGATGATGGATTGTTTAATCCGAAAACGTTTTGCAATGTGTTTGTGATAGCCCGTTTGAGGCATTTTTATATACCTTTTATAAAGGATTTTAAACAAATTTTTTTTATGTAATACAAAAGTACTCAATCAAATAATTATACACAATATGAAAATTAATAATGTTTAGTTGAGAGATATTGTTCTTTTTATTGTAAAATTTGCTTGTTTTATTTTGGTTAGTTTGATTCTAATAGGAAATAATTATATTATAGATATTGTACAAGTTACAATTGCACAAGATGTGCTAACGTTGACAACAAGTATTAAAATCAACCAGCTCATTGTATCTTGCAAATATATCAAATTAAGATTTAAAGTAGCCTTATAATTACTATGTTAATAAATTAATATCTAAACAGCATGTTGAGTAACCGTTTTATTGGTCTTATCATCTTGACCTAAAGTCAGTTTAATGTAAATACGAAAAAATTAGTCTTCTGTGTTTAGACAAATTGATACAAATGGTTTTCGTAAACGAACGTACTAAGAACGAAACAAAATAGTTTTAAAAATAAGGCATCACAGCCATATGTACTTTTTATATACAAAAATATTTCTTTTACACTTTAAATATAAATAACAATATTATAGACATTAAAATAAACATTACACATTAAAGCCATTACATCGCCATAAAAACACCAATAAATTTATACGCTATATTGGAAAAATGTGAATAATTTCATTTCTTCTTTTTTGTTAATTTTTTTTTTATTGAAATTAACGTGTGTCGAGACATCTACGACCATTGACACGGGTACAAAAACGTCTGGAGTATTACATTATACATATAAGATTATAACATTATATACGATAAATACATGAAGTTACATTAGATTTGGAAAAATATAGTGTTAGGGTAAGTTCGGAAGAGATGGACCAGTCCATCGTTTGTTGTGAGTATGATGCAGTTACAGTGAAGTGTAGCCAAAAAACACATACCAAGAGGATATCGCAAAGAATATGTTCCTGGCTGGTCGGAAAATAGCGAGAAACTATATCAGAGCTTTCTTGAAACTGGCGACCAAGAAATAGCGGATGAACTACTGTACAGCCTAAACGCCGCTAGAAGACAAAAGTGGACCGAAACAGTAGAAAGTCTAAACTTCCAGAAATCAAGCAGACAGGCATGGTCATTACTAAGAAAATTAGGGAGTGGTGTCCGTACGAAACGAAAAGAGGCAGCCGTAAAGCCAGATGCCATAGCATCACATATAGTAAAAACATCCAGAGCACCAAAGGATAAAGCACACACCATCTACGTAAAGAGAGAACTTAAAACTTAAAACATGTAGCCACAGAAACGGAGCATTCCCTCCCCTTCACCAGCGAAGACATATCAGAGGCTCTAAAAGATGTTAAGCCAGCAAAAGCACCAGGATTTGATAATATTCACCCTGAATTTCTACTAAATTGTGGCAAGTATAAAAAAGTTTGGTTGGCTCGATTTTTCACAGACATCATGGAAACTGGAAATATCCCACAAGAAATAAAGCGCTCTAAGATAATAGCCATACCAAAGCCAGGCAAACCCGCTGACAACCCAAAAAACTACAGACCAATTGCGCTTTTTTCTGCCATCTACAAACTATTAGAGAGGCTTATATATAATAGAATCAGTACAGAACTGCTCCAGGTGATCCCAGTCGAACAAACGGGTTTTCGACCAGAACGAAGCTGCGCGGACCAGGTCATGTCACTCACCACCTACATCGAAGCGGGTTTCCAAAGAAGACTTAAAACTTCAGCGGCATTTATTGCTCTCTCGGCAGTATGGAGAGAGGGCCTTATATACAAAATTCTCTGTGCAATTCCCTGTAAACAAATAGCACGTTTAATAGATAGCATGCTCAACGACCGAATGTTTCAAGTAGTGATGGGCACAGATATCAGCCCACCAAAGAAACTTAAGAATGGCCTACCACAGGGGTCAGTGCTCTCTCCATTACTATTTAGCTTATATTTAGCAGATATGCCAGAAACACAATCAAGAAAGTTCAGATACGCCGATGACTGGGCCCTCACTACACGATGCAGACCACTAGAGACACTGAAGAAGTTCTGACGGCAGACTTATATATATATTGAGCAAATATTTTCGCAAGTGGCGGCTTCAACCAAATGCATCCAAAACAGAAGTAAGTTGCTTTCACCTGAACAATAAACTTGCTGGAAAGGAACTCAATATACGTTTTGAAAATACCACACTTTCCCACAATAAAACACCGAAGTACCTGGGCGTAACACTAGACAGAACGCTATCATTTAAAGAGCATTTAACAAAAACTGCCCAAAAGTTGAGTACAAGAAATAACATTATACAGAAGCTCTGCGGTACCACCTGGGGAGCATCGGCTTCCACTCTCCGCTCTACTGCTTTAGCCCTTGTTTTCGCGACCGCTGAATATTGTGCCCCAGTTTGGCTACACAGTCCACACGTCAAAAAGGTCGACACTCAGCTGCACAGCACTATGAGGATGATAGCTGGTACAATTAAATCAACTCCCACCCAATGGCTTCCAGTATTAAGTCACATTCCACCTCCACATTTACGACGAGTTAACGCACTTACACGTGAATACAAAAAGATCATGAACAATATAAACCTGCCGATCCACCAAGATACCGAGGATGCACGAAATACCCGTCTACGTTTTAGAAAACCACCAATGAAAACGGCAAGAATGATACATGAGGAGTTCAACATCACGAATGCATGGTCCCAAGAATGGAATGCATGGCAAAATAACATGCCCTGTATTACCCACAAGCCACCAGGTTTTGATCTTCCACGTAAAACATGGTCCACTCTAAACAGGATCTGAACCAGACATCCGTCTCCTCAATGTGACTGTGGGAAGGACCAAACGATCGACCACATTATTGAAAAGTGTCCCTTAAGATCCTATAACGGTAGCCCTGAAGACTTCCTGTTTGCAACTTCAGAGTCAATTGATTATGTTAATACACTTGATGTTTGTTTGTAATTATTTAAAGTTTGTCATATACCTATATTACTAGTGTTTGTAATTTTGTTCTAAATGTGTAGTAATTGCCATACGATAAATAAAAATAATACAGTGAAGACATGCTGTTAATTGTGTGGCGTCGTTAATATTTTTCGAAAAAAACGTCATTGTCTGTTTTGGTAAATCCAAAAATTTTTTAACGTAGTAACACAGTTTAAGTTTACGTGATATCGATGTAAAACAATGTAGCGATGTCAATTAACATGTAGGTAGTAACCTAACCTAAAATGACCGAATGTTAAAAATGCGAATTATGAGGTGGTCCATCTCACCCGGACTTTTGGGAGAGATGGACCAGTACGTTTGGTAGAGAATGGCCACGTATTTTAATACGGGAGAGATGGGCCAGTACTAACGTTTTTAAATGTTACTTTTATTAAAATGACTTAGAGTGCAATTACTAACTAAGTATCTGTTTTTTGCTGTTTCAGAAAAATGCCAACTAACTACGTAAGAAAGGATACCAGTAGATGGGCGTGGACGGAAGATAAATTCATACAAGCGGTTCATGCGGTGAAAAATAAAGAAATAGGGGTCAATACTGCTCCTAAAGCTTATCAAATTCATAAGACCACTCTTTAAAGACAGATTAAAAACAAAAGTTTACGAACGACAGCTTAGGGTTTTCCTTCATATAAGGAAGAGTAAATAAACAGAAGATTGTAGGATACATAAAAAAGATACAAGCTTATGGGTTTACTCCTTGCACGAATTCAGTGAGAAGCATGGCGTTTGAACTTGCCGAAGAGCTAAAACTACCTCACAAATTCAACAAGGAAACAATAAAAGCTGGAACACAAGGTGTGTGGAAGAGTACTTCAAGTTACTCGAAAGTGTTATTTTGGAAAACAATTTGATTGAAAAGCCTGGGCTTATTTTTAACGTGGACGTAACCGGGCTGTAACTGAACAATAAGCAAGCAAATGTTGTTGCCATAAAAGGTTCCAAAAATGTAACTTCCATTACGTCAGGGGAAAAAGGTGAAACCGTTTCTGTTCTAGCTTGTGCTAGCGCTCAAGGTACATTTCTTCCCCCATACTGCATAATGAAGGGCAAGAACTTGACAGTTGAGTTCATGGACGGCATGCCTTCTGTAAAAATGCCACACAAATCTTCGTATGTTACCAGTAAAATTTTTCTGCACTTGGTAAAAAGTCATTTCCGACCTAGAAAACCAGCTGAGAAAGTACTTCTCTTACTTGTTGGTCACACTTTACACACCAGTTCCTTGGAAATCCTAATGAACACGGAGCAAGAAGAAATCCTCTTGATGAGCATTCCACCAATACATTGTACTGGCTACAACTTTTGGACCGATCCTTTTTCAAATCACTTAAATCCTTCTTTTATACTGCTTGTAATTATTTCATTACAAACAATTCATCCAGAAAGACCAATCGTCTGCAGTTAGGAAAAATTCTTAACTCTACATGGACCAAAGCTGCAGGTGTACAAAACGGTGTGAGTGGATTTCAAGCTTGTGGCATACTCCCTCTAGATATGTCTGTAATACCAGCTTACGCCTACCTAGAGCCCAATCCTCCGGTGCAGTGCCCATTGTCCAAGTATTGGCGCACACTCTCGCTAGTGCACCAACCGTCGAGGTTGATTCTGTCGCCTCCAATGCATAACTTATCGGCCAACATGCCAATGCTGTAAATAGTGTGCCAACAAGTGACACTGTTGCTTCTTCTGTCTCATGTGTAGTACCAAGAACTCAGTTTGATCTTGCTAGTATCACCAGTACTTCTAGTAGCCTTACACCGTCAAAAATGACTTCTTCTAAACTTCTAGAACATATATCACAAATCCTTTCTCTCACGCCGAAAATAACCATTAATAGATGTTTGACGACTGTTTCAAAAGTATTAAATTCAGATCAGAACATTGCTCATGTAAAAAGAAAGGCTATTGAGCAAGCAATGAAAGATAAACAATAAAAAAAAAAAGAAAAAAGATCTATTAAGAAAAAAAAATGTATAAAAAAGAAGTTTCTTAAGCCAAATAAAGTTTCTTAAGTGACACAGTTTAAAGGTTCAGACTCAGAAAGCTATGATTCTGCAGATCTAGTCCAAGATGACGGTATATCCGTAGTAGAATGGGATGAAGATGAATGTGTGAGATGTGGAGGGGCTTACAATAAAACTGCAAAAAAGAAGACTGGGTGAAGTGTGTACAGTGTTCTCGGTGGTTTCATGAAGGTTGCTCTAGATTTGAAGTAAAATGTGACTTTTGCGGTACCAGAAAAATAATGTCACAAAAAGGTAAGTTTCCCATTAATAGAAAGATTCTGGTCAAGAAAGCAAAAGAATAATACTTGTTTGTTGTTTTATTTGTTTATTGTACCATTGTTTTTAGTCATTGATCCTACTTTTTAGCCCTGGTCCATCTCTCCCAAGCTACTGGTTTATCTCACACAGACACGTACGGGTGATATGGATCATGCAAAGTTTTGGAAAAAATGCAATGTAGCCTTTATTAATAATAGTCAATTAGAAAGTAAACTCTTAAGGGTATAAAACTAAATTCTTTACCAAACGCCTAAATATTAATGTTAATATGTTGACAAATATAATTTTAGTGAGCGTCCAAAGAAATGTGGTCCAACTCTCCCGGAATTACCCTACAAACTTTGTTTTTTTTTTTGAACGAACAATGTAACAATTTTTGTTCTATACGATAATATGATCTGTAATATTTTAAAAAGTCAATTAGAGCACTGTACACATTTGGGGAACTTAGTATATGTTTCAGATCGTCGTTTATATTATGCGCTAGTTTATATAGTCGATTATAGCTGCACTCAACAAGTTAAGTGCTCTACTGTTAAGCGTTGAAAATCACAATGTTCACAAGCAGGTGGGCTTTCAAAATTCATCAGGTATCCGTGAGTGAAGCAAATGTGTCCTATTCGGAGTCTTCAATTGATGAGGTTGTCCCTCCTAGTCATTGTAGTTATCTTAACTGAGTATACAGTGGGATTGATTACGTGCAGTTTTGTATTTTGTTCATTTCAATTATTTTGCCATGTTTTAGGAGTGTATTGTTTAATGGTTGCTGCTAGATCTTGATAAAGTTGAATTTTTGCTAGGAGTAGTTCAGATCAACTTGCTTTTCTTGCTGCGATATTAGCAGAATCATTTCCACTGATCTCCACATGAGATGGGGTCCAAAGAATTGAACCTCAATTGTTAATGTTCCTCTGCTGCGGTTTTGATGACAGATGTATTGAATTTTGTGGACCATTAGATTTAACGAGTATATTATGTTGGCAATGGGCTGAATTGAAGAAAGAGAATCAGTGCATATTGCTTGAGATTTCGTATTAGAAGTACTTTTAAGAGCTTTAAGGATACCATATAATTCTGCAGTGTAAATACTACAAGTAGCTGGTAGTCGGTGTAGAACTAAGGTTATGTGTTCAGTACAGACAGCACAGCCAGTATTCTTTTCATTAAAAAAAAAAAAAAAATCAATCACATAGGTTATTACTTTAATTTCTTCAGCCTGTAGATTTCCATTCTACTAAACTTAATTTTATTAATTTTTTTCACCATAGGAACAGTCTTAAATAAAGTCATTTAAATATGAGGTCTGATATTAGCTTCAAATATTGGTTATTTAATTTATACCTTGTCCTAGATGTGATAAACATAAAAGAATAATTTTCATATATATAAGCTAATCCAACATAAAATACACTTTTAGACAACATTTCATATGACAAAAAGCAACATAAGTTGCCTAAGACACAGGTCATTCTATTAATCATGACTATAAAACCATCATTGATTTCACATCTTTTATACCCTAAATTAATAAATAAAAAAGTTTTTTAAATCCCAAGACCTAGATTACTGTTATTTTTTTAAATCATCAAAACTTGTTGAATCTTTTGGCTGTAGTAATACTATGTACAACTAATATGGTTTTTGTTACATTGACATTTTGTTTTCGACATCCTTCATATGTATCTTGTCATTCAGTTTCCAACTGTTCTCCGCGTGTAGAGATTCTCTCACCGGCTCTGGAACTCGCTTCAGCCATATGTTACCTCTAGCTAAATTTAATTTAATACTGAACATCACAGTTATTTTACAACACAATGTATAATCTTTTATAACTAAATGTAATTTAAAGGGTTTTTACCCTAGTATTTTGGTGGCTCAGGCATTGTGACCTAGTAAGTATAAACCATCTTTTGCTTTTCAACCATAGTCAAAATTTCATAACCACGTTTGTTTTAACTAAATGGTTTATACTTATTTTTAGGCATTTTTTCGATTTTAAAACCTTATGATGGACTGTGTGGTCCGAAAACGTTTGTTTTATTGATGTAGCCCTTTTAAGGGTTTTTTAAATAAATATACCCATTTACGAAGACTAACCTCTTTTTTGTGATACGTGGTATACAGCCAGTTACAGGAATTTTTTTTCCTTGTGGATTTTTCATTTTTAGATGCGTCGGTATAAAGAACTTGATTGTACTGTTTTGAATTTATTACTTCTTGAAATAATTTTCCGAGGAGGTGGTTAGAAGTATTTCCTTTTTTATGTCGAGTTAAACTAGTATTGAAAGCAGGTAGCTTATTGGTCTATGGAGGAATATTAGTAGTACTGATGGGGGTATATATATTCAGGTCTATAGCTGATAGCAAAGGATTCACTAATTGTGGAAGAGGGTACGCAGATCTGTCTCTATTTTTAGGAGAGTGGTGGATGTTAATGCGCTTAATTACTGGGTTTTTGGGTTAAAGGAAACTCTAGTAAAATATGAAGAGAGTTAAAGCTGACCTTTTATAAAAAACAAGGTTCCAAAGCTTCAATGTACATGGTTTCGGTAGGGCTATTCTATCCAGTGTAAAATATTTCTCACGAACATATTGCACATGCATATTTGAAAGCTTCTACTAAAACAAATGCGATTAAAGGTTTTAAAATAACAGGGATATATTCCTTTTATCGTAACATAATTACTTAAGCTGACTTTATAGCCACTTTTGTCACAGAACGAGAAAAGCCTGCTACAGCTACATTACCTACGGAAGTAGAAGCGCTTGATATACAATCAGGAGGCGTTTGTAACCTTATTAGCCTCTGGAAATGCTCCCAATGTTCTCAACAGTCCAAATATTGTTCTTGAGAATTCTACTATTAGGGAAAATGTAAATGTCAATGAAAGAGATGCCGTAATGAGCGAAATATTTACATCTCTACGAAACGAATTTTACAGACCAAAAACAATACACTTTAGCTTAGAGATATTGTTTCTAACACATCTGCAATAATTTCGACTTTAGAAGAAAAAGTTGCTGAAGAGCCACAATCCAAAACATTTAATTTATCGAACACTTCTGAAAAATCATCATTTTAAATTAAATTATTCAACAACCATTTATTTCCTTTACCTTAATTAATAGCGGTTAAATCAACAAATTGATAAAGCAAAAAGTCGGAAATTATCACCAGCTCCCCATCTAAGGATTAAGTTATTAAAGAAAAAGAGAAAAAATTCGAAATACAAAGACCCAGGACAAACTAGATGTTGACGATAGCCTACCACCACCACAAGCGCTTCAGGGAGAGAGTTTAAAAACAAAATCATATGTGAACCTTAGGCCAGCAGAGAAGAAATTTGGAGCTGTCTAGAGTGCAACGAAACATTTAAAAAACCTATCAGAGAAGACTGGATTAAGTGCATTTCATGTGCTGAATGGTGTCATGCAAACTACAGTAATGTGCCTACGCGGGTTTTGAATCTTATTAATGTGACCTATGTTCATAAAATTACGTGCGCAGTCTTAGTATCCTAAACACATATGTACTTTAAAAAAGCGGATTTATAAAACTGCACAAAAGTAATTTTTTTTAAATTTCATTTTTTCTGTTAAAGTAATAAAGATTTAGTTAGCAAATGATATTTTATTTTGTTCTTGAAAATAAATATATATTTTTAACGAAACTGGTTTGGATTTTACACCTGATCCAACTACTTTATCCTACGGTATAAGGTACAGTAGAAACACAGACACCGTTATACATAGAAGTGTGTTTCAAAAAGCTTATTATGATTTTGAACTGTACTTTAATGTGTTAATTATCTTACTTGTTATTTAAGCCTCATTTATATTAGTTTAGTGAGGTAACAAATTATCACATTTCAATAATTCAAAAACAAGAAATCATAATATAATAAATAAATTTACGCATTTTTTTTTTCATAAAATCTTTACACTATTTTGTTAAATTAATTAACTACCAAAATTTGTGGATATTATTCACTAACAACTTTATATAACGAAACCCAAAAGCCTTCAAAATACCTTCAGAAAAACAGAAGAGCTATATTTACGCGACCCAATCGACATAAGAGCTATGTCTAAGTGATCTAACAGACAGCGTAAATTCTAAAAATTGCTCAGGTCTTGAGTCTGCGTGTAAAACAAAAACCGCATCGATATTACCGGTATTTATTTGAGAGCACGATATACAATACATATATATTTACTATCCTCCTCCTTAATTCTAATCCCTTTTAGGATGTGGTGACACCATCAGGCCTGTTTAGTTTTTTTTTTCATGATTTTCCTTAATCCTTCCCTGTCCTGGGCTAGTTGTTCGGCTTCATGTAACTCTTGGTTAATCAATATTTTTGTTTAATCTACCCAACAGCTTGGAGATCTTCCCTCAGGTCTCTTTTTTTCAACTCTACCCTTGACTATCAGTGTTTCCATCGTATCTGTTCTTCTAGCAATGTGTCCGAAATACTACAAATATCTTAATTGTATTTGTTAAAACAATCTATCCTTTACTTTAAGTTGTTCTAATATCGATACGTTAGTGCGATGAATAATCCAGGATATTTCTAACATGTAACAGTTCTTAATAGATTCACACCAGGTAGCGATCACAGGATAGTCAGAGCAAAAATTAGTATTGACGGTAACTATCAGATGAAAAGAAAAATAAGTAGAAACTGCGATCAAGTAGATAGAAACAAACTAGGGCAATATAAAGAGATGTACAAAGACCTATTAAAAGAACAACTTACCCAAAAATTAGACAGTGATGATAAAGATATAGACGAAATAGACAACATACTTACTTCAACAGAAACAAAGAAGCTTATGGATAAAAGAAGAAAGCTGAACGAAGAAGGCAAAAGGAAATCTATAGAATATGTAGAAATCAATACAACAATAAACAAAATAATAAAAGAAAATAAGAAAAAAAACGAAAAATAAAAATAGAAGAAGTAATACAGAACAACAAAAATATAAAATGCTTAAGGCCGAAAGTTAGGTAAGTTTAAAATAAACAAAATAAAAGATGTAAATGAAGTAAAAACAAACGTTAAAGATGAAATCATAAATATAATCCACCATTTCTACTCAGAATTATATAAAACAAAAAAGGAACCACCAGAAGAAATTAAAATCAACTTAAGGCTAAAATAAAAAATGTCAACTCAGAGCTACACCCAGAAATAAGCAAATCCGAAATAAAGAAGGCATTGAAAGAAATGAAAAACAAGAAATCGCCTGGAAAAGATGGAATAACTGCAGAGATGCTGAAATATGGTGGAAAAGTGGTAATTAATACTCTACATCCCCTTTTTAATAAGATATTAAAAGAAAAAAGAATCCCAAACAACTGGAAGGAATCAGTAACCATTATCCTACACAAGAAAGGGGATAAAGCAGATATAAAAAACTACCGTTCTATAATACTCCTTAATGTAATGTATAAACTAATCACAAAAATTTTTAACAATAGATTGACGACAAAATTCGATGGATACCAGTCGAACGAACAAGCTGGTTTTAGAAAGGGATTCAGCACAAGTGACCATTTACTAAGTATGAAAATACTTATAGAACGAGCAAAGCGAGATCTCGAAAAGGCTGTCGATAGAGTCGAATATTGGGCAGGGAAAAGTTCTTTGATTAATAGCAGAATTGACCACAGGTATACGGAACTAATAGACAATATATATAAGGAAGCCAAAACAACAATTAAAGTATATGAAGGAACAAAATCAATAAATAGAGGACTTAGACAGGGTGATACAATATCGCCGAAATTTTTTAATCAGGCTCTTGAAGATACTTTTAAAATATTAGAATGGGAACAAAAAGGTATAAAAATTTGTGGACAACGCTTGAACCATCTAATGTACGCTGATCATATCGTACTGATAACTGATGACAAGAAGATTTATTTGAAATGATGAAAGAACTTGACGTAGAAGCTGGAAAGATAGGCCTTAATATAAACTACAGCAAGACCAAAACCATAACAAATACAGATGAAGACATCACAATGAGAATCGGACAAGATGAAATAGAACAAGTTCAGGATTATATATATCTTGGTCAAATTATAAAACTTAACAAAGAGAACCAAACAGCAGGGATAAAGAGACGAGCTAGACTGGCATGGGCGGCATTTGGCAAACTAAGCTACATTTTTAAAAACAAAAGATATCCACAGCATCTTAAGACCAAAGTATACAATCAATGCGTACTCCCTGCTCTTACTTATGGTTCCCAAACGTGGACATTTACAAAAGCAAACATGGACAAAATCATAAAAACCCAAAGAGCAATGGAACGACAAATGATGCACATACGACTAATGGATAAAAAGAGAAAAGAGTGGATAAGATAGAAAACAAAAGTGAAAGATGTTAGACAAGAAGTTGCAAAATTAAAATGGAGATTTGCCGGACACAATATAAGACAAAAAGAAGACCGATGGAACAAAATTCTTATAAGTTGGAGACCGTGGGAATATAAACGAAGCAAAGGAAGGCGCCAAATGAGATGGGCAGATGATATCAAGAAGCACGTAGGCTCTAGGTGGATGCCTGTAACGACAGATAGAGAAGAATGGAAAAGGATTGGGGAGGCCTATGTCCAAAGATGGACCCAAAAAGGCTAATTAGATAGATAGATAGATTCCTAACATGCGGCGGTATACCGCACTGTCAGTAGTGACAGTGCAGTGATCAGTGAACAGTGTAGTAGTGTCTGGGGGCTCGGGAGACTGAGACCTCGGAAGGCCTGAGGAAGACATCAGAGAGGATGTCTTCCTCTCGGAAGCTCGGCAAAATGGATATCGACGCGGTTTAACCCGGAAGACTGGGGAGTTTAATATTAATTTTTGTAATAGTATTAATCTTAGCTCTAGGTTTTATTGTACTAACCGCGGAAATCTTTTCAAACATATATATATATATATATATATATATATATATATATATATATATATATATATATACATATATATATTATTTAAAATAATCAATATACAGAAGATCAGATTTAATAAATATAAAAGTCATTCTTACTCCGACTGTTGGCTAGTAAAGTCGTCTATCATACGCTATACAAAGTGACATCGGTGTTTGTAGGTTATTTGGTTCACATTATTAGTTATAAGTATATTAAGTTTGTGTTTAAAAGGAAAACTACTGTAAGTAAATTTTGATTTCTTGAATATTTCTGCCCCGGACCAATGTCCGGGGAAAACAACTCATCCACCAGCGGCAAGGGGCCGCCGAATGGTAAATTTAATAAAGATAGTCGAGTTAACGTTCTTGTTGAGGATATCATTGTACCTGAAGATATTGATATGAGTTCATGTATAAACAATAAAAATAATAATCAATTAAATGAATTATCTAGTACAGATACACTCGACAAAAACTTGGAATCCGACAAAAACTCGTAGTATGATAAACAACGTTTATTATACCAATTAACAAATAGATTTAAACCTAACGATTTGGGACCGTTTCATGTTTTTGTTGAACATTTAAAATTAAATATTGGGAGATTACATCCAATGAAATTGGGTGAAAAGTTAATAAATCTAAAAGAGTATGATAAAAATATTATTGAAATTAGTACGGTTGGTCGCAATCGTATAAAAATCGAACTTAATTCGGGCAGTATTGCCAATGAATTAGTTAAAGATCCATTCTTTGAAAAGAATAATTTACTGGCATATATTCCTGGTCATCTTATAGAAAAACGCGGGTTAGTCCGATCTGTAGATACTTCCTACAGCGAGGAGGCCCTCCTAAAAATGATTAATTCTAGTGTACCTATCAAAAAAGTAAAACGCATGACTAGAGTCATCCAAAAAGACAACAATATGGAACGTGTTCCTCGTCAAATGATCATTGTTACGTTTGAAGGAAAACTTATTCCTCAATATATTTATATTAACAAAGTTAGATGCTCTGTAGAAACTTATATTAATCCAGTTATGCAATGTTTTCGTTGTCTCCGATATGGCCATTCCGGCTCACAGTGTAGGGGAAAGAAAAGGTGTAGAAATTGTGGGTCAGAAAATGAATCTGTGTGCGAAGCATGCAAAATTTTTTGTGTTTATTGCAAAAATAATAGTCACAATTCTACTTATAAGGAGTGTCCTGAATTCAAAAAGCAAACTAGAGTCAAAGAAGCTATGTCTAATTTGAATATATCTTTCAAAGAAGCTGAAAAAATTATTAACAATCCGGCCTATTCTAGCCTCATACAAAAAAATAAATTTGCCCCATTAATTGATTCGGATATAGAATTTCCTGCTTTAAAAACTTCTACAGCTCAACATCCTGTCCCTAATACTTCTTCTAAATCGAACTTTAGGTCAACACATGATCAACCATCTTCTCCTAAACCCTTGCAAAAAAAAAAAGAAAAACTAGTGATTCTTCTCCCAATTTTCCACCCATTAGACGAGAATATAATACTAGCTTTTGTGCAGGACCGGTCTTCCAGTTTGGAAAAGAGTCGCAAAATGATTTTTCAACACTTAAACATCAATTAATTACCATGTTAACAAGTTTTTTTCACCAATTTTCACAGAATCCATTATCAATAAGTAGTTTAAATTTTGAAGAAATAGAGTTTGAAAATAAAATTAAAAACATTGTTGATAATATATTTAAAACCTAAAAAAAAACAAAAAAAAACTCAAAGATGTCCTTTAAAACAAAATCTTAAAATTATTCAGTGGAACGCTAGATCTCTTAAAGCTAACAAAAATTCTTTTTACCAAATTTTAATGGAGGAAAAGTTTGATATTGCAATAATTTCTGAAACATGGTATAAGCCTACTGACAACATTAAGTTTAATAACTTTAACGTCATTGCGGTTAATAGAGATAAAGGTTATGGGGGAGTAGCAATTTTCATTTCACATAAAATTATATACGATGTCATCCAATTTAATCATAATTTTAATCCAAAATTGAAGTTTGTGGAATCAATATCATTCTTGGTAACCTAAAACTCTCTATAGTATCTCTATATAAACCCTCCGATGAAGCGAAATCTCAAGACTATATCAATTTATTTAGTCAAATAAAACATGATTGCATAATAGGAGGCGACTTTAATGCCCATCACGGCATGTGGGGCTCACCTTCATGCTCACATGATGGCAGAGTTTTGGTGGATGCTTTAGATCATTTTTCAAACTTGATTGTTATAAACGATGGGTCTGCCACAAGGATTTCCCCTCCTGGCCAGGCTAAATCTGCAGTAGATCTCACAATTGCTTCATCTAAGTTATGTCCTACACTTGGTTGGTCTGTTAGTCAGGATTCTTATGGATCAGATCATTACCCAATCAGTATTACGCTCAATAACTATTATCACAATGATGATGCAATCACGTTCCCATTATATAAATGGTCTACGAATGAAGCAAATTGGACCTTATATACAGCTGAAATAGAGAAATCATTTTCCACGCCACCAAACTGCATCGATACCAACGGTATGTGTATATTTTTAATGGAACATATTACGAATGCTGCGAACAAAGCTTGCAAAATTCTAAGATCATCCTCGAATATATCATTCAAATCACCTAAATGGTGGGACGAGGAGTGCCGTGAGATATCGAATAAGAGAAAAATTGCATGCAAAAGGTACAAACAAAATATGTGTCTGGCAAACTGTGTTGAATATCAAAAAATAAATGCTAAATGTAAACTAATCTTTAAACAGAAATGTAGAAATAGTTGGGCCAACTTCTGTCTCAATCTAAACAGACAAACTCATCCAACTGAAATATGGGATAGAATTAAGAAAATTAAAAAAAATAAAAATCTGTATGTGCACGACGAAAATATCGTTGAAAATTTGTTCCATAAAATAGCTCCTTGCTATGTTCCCTCTCCAATATATCCCACTGAAGATACATTTAAATCACATTTTTTGTCATCTCCTATTAGTATCAACGAACTAACTGCTAATATCAAGTTTTCTAAGAGATCCTCCCCTGGGATTGATGGTATTAATTATCTTATGATATACTACTTGCCTACAATAGCACTTCAATTTCTCCGTGATATTTTTAACAATATTCTAATTAAAGGTGATAACTGCGATTCTTTAAAGCAGTGTCTTGTAATACCTATCCCAAAAGCTAATGATCCCAAAGTCCTAAGACCCATATCTCTTATGTCATGTATATTAAAAACATTTGAACGAATCATGAAAAGTCGACTAGAATGGTGGATGGAAAGTAATAACCTTTACCCAGACGGTCAGCTTGGGTTTCGTAGAGGGAAAAGAACGATGGATTGTATTTCACATTTAGCAACCGATATCCAGTTAACTTATTCGAAAAACCAATACACAGCTGCTTTATTTGTGGACATTTCTGGTGCATATGATAACGTTATTCTTGATCTTCTGCTTGATCAACTTGTTAAATTATGAGTGCCTAGTAAATGTGCTTATACCCTAGTCAATCTATTTACAAATAGACAAGTTCATAGTCGGTTAAATAATTCACTGATTGGTCCAAGGACAGTTAACAAAGGGTTACCTCAGGGCTAAGTTCTTAGCCCCTTATTATTTAACTTGTATTCATTAAACTTACATACTATGGGAATGCAGTGTAACATTTTACAATATGCTGATGACTTCTGTTTCTATGTTGAGAAAAAAACTTTTGAACAATGTGTTAATGCACTTAAAGTAAATATGTCTTATTGCAAAAAGTATTTTGATAGTCATGGGCTTGACATCTCGCCTAAGAAGTCAGGTGTAGTATTTTTTTCGAGACACAGGTTACCAAAAGTTAGTACGTTAAAATTCTCCCAGCTGGAAATTCCTGTATATAACAGTTTTACATACCTAGGTGTTACCTTGGATTCAAAATTAACCTGGAATGAGCATATTAATAATTGCATTACCAAATGTGAAAAGAGCCTTAATATCCTTAAGGCCATTAATCGATACGATTGGGGAGCAGACCCGAAAATTAACTTATTATTTTTCAGAGCATATACCAGATCAATTTTAGACTACGGAAGCTTTTTTTATGGATCAGCGACAAAATCTCGTTTGATTAAATTGGATCGAATACAATACAAAGCTTTAAGGTTAGTCCTAGGAGCTCTCAAATCTACTCCCACACCAGCCCTTTTGGCAGAATGTAACGAGCCACCTTTACATTTAAGACGTCTATTTTTGGCAGAAAAATTTATCCTTAAATGCCAGTTTAATAATCAAAACAGCTTATTACAAAAAATATCTTGTCTCTCTGTCGAAAATTTAACAAACAAATGGTGGGCAAATAAAAACTCTCCAACTCTAGCTGTTGCTTTTCCTAATTTATCCCAGTATTCATTTAATGGAGGAGGGATTCCATTCTTTGGCTCCAATTATGACTTACTATATGAATATAAACCTACTGTAGTAATTCCTTCATATATTTCAATTGTTCACGAAGATTTAATAGTACAGAACAAGCTGGAAGACTCCATCCATCTTGTAAAATTTATACCGATGGTTCAAAATCGCCTGCTGGTGTTGGCTGTGCCATTTATATAGACAATACTCAAGATTATTTTCAGTTTAAATTAAAATCAGATTGCTCAATATTCACAGCTGAATTGGTAGCCATTGTCAAGGCGTTGGATTGGATAATTAATAGCACATTATATTTCGAACGATATATAATTTTATCTGACTCACAGTCCGTCCTCCTCGCATTAAGACACTTTTCTAAACAAATATATACCAACAGACTAATTGTAGAGGCACTTGAAAAGCTAAGAATCTTAACTTCTTTAAAAAGAATTGTTTAACTTTGTGTGGGTTAAAGGTCACTGTAATATTATAGGTAATGAAAAAGTAGACCAGTTGGCCAAAGACGCTACTTTAGTGGGTATAGAGTACAACGAGTTGCCCAAATGGGATATAGTTTCAGCTAGGAAGAAATATGTTAGACATAATTGGGAAATTGAGTGGCAATCCTTTACTAACAGTAGCAAAAATACATACTGCAGTATATATCCAACTCTTCCATCTACTCCTCTAAGTGACAGAAGTCCCATCTCTCGGAAAATTTATACTATGTACGTTAGATGCCTTTTTGGACATGCTACAGTAAATGCTTACTTATATAAAATAAAACTTTCTGAAACTGATATATGTGAATGTAATGGCAGTTATGACGATCTAAACCACTGGATGTTTCAATGTCGGTATAATCAAGAAGCCATAAAATTTTTATTTCAAGCCATCTCTCAAGAAAAAATCATTTTGCCGCAGAACGTTGCTTCTATTATGTATTTAGGTAGTCGAAATTCAACTATAAGATCATCAATTTTATGGGAATTTTTCAAACGTACCAAACGGAAAATCTAAACTGCCCTGTTCAGTGTTGTTGTGTGAATCCGAAATGGTAGGACGTTAGTTGTTGTATTTCCCATTGTCTTTCCTTTTATGTCTTTTACCTTTAACCGTTGCCTGTATTGTTTGTGTTACAAAAAAGTCGCTATGAAGGGCACCTTAGCGTGAAGCGTGTGTTCCTGTTCAATCCTTTTTGTATAGTCACACAATAGTGTTTTTAATGGGAAGGTTAGGAAATTGAGTGAATGTGGTGCGAATGAACGAACGGTTAGGAAATTGTTATGAATTTGAAGGATTGTTTTTATGTATTCTATATTCTTATTATACCTATATTGTCTGGCTAAATAGGTCTTGTACCTGGCCAAAAAAAAAAAAAAATATAAAAGTCAGCTTAAAGTTATTTCAAAGATACCTACTGAGTTTTGAGTCAGAATAACTCGCTTTGTCTCTATACTGTTAAAAATATAAAAAAAAAATGTATAATAATCAAAAACAAACGTGTCCCGAAAACCATATTAAATGGTTTCGAACTATATAAAAATATATATAACTTAAGGAAATTTACTATCATAGTAAGAAAATCGTAAATACCTACTTAATAAATTTACCTTTTTCATTAATTCTAAATCGATTATGGTCGCTAATAAATCTAAGTAGTTAATATTACAATAACATTTTTCTAACCTTCATAAATTCATTTTATGTAAGAATATGGATAATGTGACAGGTTAGATAAGATATATATTCAACATTTATTTATAAGCTACACTCGGTTTTTACCACAAAGATAGTCAGTCAATATGATTATTTGGTATATACAAAATATAACATGGATTAAATTTTCTTTCGAGAGGTGAACCAATATCAATATAGTGTCACGAACTTCTTTTGCTTCATGTTATTTCTTCCAAATGTTGAAAGAATTTGAAAAAAAGATCATTTCCTGATTAAATAATTTCAGGAAGTGGTTTAAATGCCGTTTTGTAGATTTATTCAAAGCTGTAGTATCAAAAGTAAAAATGACCTAAAGGCGTTATGTACCTAAAAAATAAGTCGACTATTTGAATAACCTTAACTAAATATTACATGAGGCGCATAGTGCAAGAGTGGCCCAACTAAAAAAAATTATATTTGAGTTAATAACACCAAGCGTTAGTATTTGTATTAATATATTGTGTGCAATAGAGGCCCACATCGATTTGATTAAAATGCCGGTAGGGGAATAATCAAGGTCACTTTGGCGTATTGTGATTTTCAATTTAATGATATTGCGAATCCTGGAGAAATTCTAAGAAGTAAGAAACGTAGTGTTCACCGAAAATTGGCCGAGAAAAGTCAATGGCAACGTAATATAAGAAAAAAATTAAGAAATTGTGGACGTGAGCATTTAAACAATAAGGGTAATAAAGTTGCTGCCAAATAGTTTAGTGCATCCGACTGTCGTTGTTTTAAAGAATGTCATAAACTTATTACGCCTCAACAGCGTGAAACTGTTTTTAAAATTTTTTATGAACTCGCAAATTATGAGTAAAGCCATCTTACTTATGTGGCCAAATCAAAATTACTTCAAAATTAACCAATACTACTTAAAGTAACTCCAGAAAATACACAAGACAATATTATTTGACAAGAGAAACAGGGCTAGATATTCCAGTTTGCAAGGTTTTTTTTAAAAATCTCGAGAGTTTCATATGGTCGACTTACACGTGCTTTGCTTAATAAAGAGCAAGGTGGTACAGCTTCTAAGGATAAAAAAGAAAAAACGGACCCTTATAATAAAATAAATCAGGAGAAACTTGACAATATTTTTCATTTTATTTCGAGGTTACCAAAATATCAGTCACATTATTCTAAAAAAAAATTCCCGGTCTTTGTTATTTAGCTCCCACTTTAAATATGTCAACTATGCACTTCTTATACAAACAAGAAACAAATTATCCTGCGTCCCGCATGTTTTTAGGGATATTTTCAGAAAAAAATTTAATTTAACTTTTCATGCGCCTATATCTGATAGTTGTAGAAGATGTGACGAATTTGAACAAAAAATAAAAACAGAAACTTCTAAAATTACTTTGGCAAGTTTAAATTTGGAAAAAGAATTGCATCTTCGAAAGGCAGAAAGAGCACGCGATGGGATGGCATCGAATTCGGAATTAGGTAAAATAGCTGAAAACGATACTACTGTAATAGCCCATGATCTCATGTTATAGTATCATTGCATATACCTCATATTTCAACTGGGGTATGTTACTACAAAAGACAGTTGTACACATACAAAAACTATATTAACAGGTCAAAATTAATTATGTATACTGAACAATGCGGAGGGTAGAATAGGAACATTAAAATGCCTCTATTTTGTAATTACGTTATACAAAACAAGATATCAAAAGTGCAGAAACTTTAGCCTGTAACCGTGACTCTGGGATCATAGACAAGAACAAGAAAACTTTTAATAATATTTATGTTTCTGGAGATTCGGCCACAGCGATTAGGACAGCCAAAAAACAAAAATTATTCACAGTAGTATAAATGACCGGCAACGATTTCGTAAGTAGTGTTCCACGAGAAAAAATAATTAACTGGAATAGATTAACTGGTTAAAAATGCAATGGTTTCTGTATTCCAACTAAACCACTACAATTGTTTTATGAATAATCTAACAATCCGGAGGTTATTTTTAAAAATATAGACATTACGACGCGCAATACATGAACGTTTATTAGAAAACTTCCACTTTTATACCCAAAAGGCAGTATATGTATATGTATCACCTTATTTACATAACTTTTGTAACAATCTAAATGTTAAAAATGTAGATCAACGAATACAAAATAATGATGATCGAGAAGATAATGTGTCCGGACACTCAGTACTAAACCAGGCAGTGACGTAACCGGGGTGGGGGGGGCTTATCCAGAAACCCTCCAGTACTTGCAACCTTCCCCCCTCATGAGATCAATTTGGTTACGTAGTTAAAACCAGACAAATAGACCACTTCGTTTAGGGAGAGCTATAAAATAAGCTCAAGGAAAAAGATGATTATAAAGCTACTATATTGTTTTTTCACCTGTCTTTATTTAATAACTTTTTACGGCATAATTTAAAATATTTGTATCTTAATTGAACTGAACTTAATTTAATCGTTTAATGATACTGTTTCTGGTTGCTTTCTTTCTGCATCTATAGTGTTCAACAACGTTATGGAACATATCTAATCCTATTTAAACATTTTATATGTTAGTAACAGGTTACTTTAGATAGCGTTTGTTTACTTTACTTTACCAGCTTCGCTGGTCCGTACACCATTAGGCTTGAGTGAAAAACTCTTGTTTAACAGTTGCACAACATTTTCAATTTTGTGGAAATCAGCATATCGGTTTTTACATTTCAAATCAAGTCCGAAAAAAATACAACAGTTGCAAAGTTTTCTGTGTCCAAGAGGAAACCCAAATGGTCATTTGCAGCTTCAATATTAATAGTGGACAGAACTTCTCTTATGTTGTAATGTATTCCAAAGAATCTTTCAAGCACTAAATCTTGAATTGACGATGCATTAAAGATGATTTTGCACTTACAAAGTTCACTATCTTCATGACAGTTTGCCTTTTACTGTGAAGAATTGGATTTAAACTGCAACATAACATACTTTGATGAATAATAAAACGATACGATATTAGATTTTTATTTCACATAGAATCACTAGTTAGTTGCTGAACCAAGACTTTTCACACTTCTTACAGACTTTTTACACCCAACCATCGCTGCAGCGCCGTTCGTAGAGATCGAAATAACTTTTTTAAATCCAAACCATCCTTGCCAAAATAGTCCACCACAGCCTTGTGTAAATCCTTTCCTGTAGTAGTTCCTAATACTCAAAAGTTCTTCAACAAACTCTTCACTGGTTCTGTTCAGGTACCCCCCAAAAATTACTAGCTGTGCTGTATCTGCAATGTCGCATGACTCATCCAATACTAAAGCAAAAATATTTAGTGACAGCCAAGATTTGTTTTAATGTTTTGTATGTTTCATCTGCCAATACCTGTGTATTCCTTGTACTTGATATAGTAGATATTGGAATACGTTGAATAGTATCGACAATATCCTTATCCTTATTTTCAAATAATGAATTTTCTGATTTATTTCTACGAACTAGAGTTCCTGTTTTGGATTTTTCTTCAAATATTTTATGTTTTGTTTCGTAATGCCGTTTAAAATTCGAACTTTTAATTATTGCCACAGTCGGATGGCAAATTAAACAAACAGGTACTGCTCCAACTCGGTTTGGCAAAGTGAAACAATATAAATCTGTCCATTCAGGAGGAAACTGCCTGTTTTTTAATTCAATTTAGCTTTTCTTATCCATATTGATATAAAAAACACTCGAAAGTATTAACGAGAAATACGATAAAAGAATATAAACGTAAACAACACTCAGAATAACGACTGATCGAAGACAGGGATCACGATGAGACAAACAAAACTGAAACTGAGAGTAGGGATGCACAATATTCATCGAAGAACATCGTACTCCTTGGCTCAATGGTCGATGTTTTGCCATCGATAACATCGATGCTAAATGAAAATATCCAACATCAACATCAGTAACCTTTAGTTTTAGTAAATAGAATAAAATTTTTATACAATTCCACAGAATGGTTACTATGTCAGAAATGTGCAAATTGAGATAATTAATTAATGAATGAATATTTTCAAATATAAAATATTACCCGAAAATTTGGAAAAAACATTTTAGTTTTATTATAGTCTGGTTACTAGGTACGTCATAAATATGCAAATTAAAATAATTTTAATGTTCAGGCAGCTTCCCTTATAGTTTGCTAAAAGATTATTTTTAGGAAGGTATTTCCTAAAATTTTGAAAAACCCTTTAGTAGAAACATATTGTTTAGTAGATTACTATATGTTTCTATAGAGTATTTTTATACAGTAGGTATTAATAGAATTGATTATAATATTAAACTATAATTGTATTACTATATTTTGAATGTAACGGCGGTCCGCAAAAAACAAGCTCACGATCCAGATGCGGACCGCGGACCGCCATTTGGTGACCCCTGGTATAGAAGATTCCGAACAAATAGTGAAATGTTTATAAAAAATTAGTTTAGGGCATTTGTTTGACTTTTGTGTATGTTTTGTATTCAAGTATTATTAAAATATATTTTATGCAAAAACGCCCTTTATTTTTTTTATTTATATAATGTTAGTGCAAGAGTGGCCTACAATTCTTTTTCCAAAAAGCTTTTAAAATTTTAAATGTTGTGATATTAATGAAAAATGAAATTTACTATCCAAATTAAAGGTGTTAAAACTGAAAACTAAGGTTAATAATTCTTGAAGAAACAGAGAGTGGTCAAATTAAATAAAACTTAAATCCGTAAATTGTCTTTTTCTTAAAATTCAGTTTTTACCAGTTCCACTCGTGCACTATGCGCTTCGTATATATTATTTAGTCTCATTTTTACATAGGTGATAAATTTGGTATCATCCGGAATTTTCGGGAAAAACTTTTTAGTTTTTCATTGTTTAAAAACAGGTTTTGCGCGTCTTTTACGCACATATTTTTTAATGCTAAATTCGAATCCGCAATTATTTGCAGTTATTGCCCTTTTGGTTTCACTAATATTCGGAAGGACAGGCAGATATAAATGCCGGTCGATGAATCGAATTTATTGTTTGTAACTTCTATTTCGATTAAAATTCGAAATTTTGCGATCAAAAAAAAATGAAAAAATAATTATGTTGATAACCTAGCTAAATCGGCTACAAAAGCTTAATTTTTTGTAATGTTGTATAAGGTTTTATCTTTTATGTAATAAAGTGACAGAAAAATAGATACATCATAATCCTACCTAAAGTGAGTACAAAGCAATCACAAATCATACAGTTAAATAAAAGAATGATAAAGAATATGATATTATAAGTATTATCGTGGCCCGATTCACTAGCAATAAATAATCGTAAGTGGCAAATAAAACATCAAGTCGAAAGTGTAAGAAAAAGAAAAATAAACGTTGGAATATTGGGCAAAAGCAGTATTTTTAAAACAGTTTTAACATCTTGAGCTTAAAAATCTCAGGATTAGTAAACAAAAAAAAATGCATATTAATTAATAGAATAGAATAGAATATTCTTTATTAATCCCATCAGATCACATTGTGATATAGGACAATTCATATAGTACATAAAGCATGATCAACACGTTATATAGGACAATTACATAAAACAAAATTATTAAAATATAGATTAGTATATTATAAAAAAAAGATATGCAAATATAGAGCGTTTCTGAACCCGTCGGTCCTTATTCCCTGTAGTCTTTTATTAAGTCAAAATAATCGTTTAGGTTGTAAACGCATATTTGGATCAAGCATGCTTTTAATTTATTTTTGAATTTTTGAATAATATTTTCATTTCTTATATTAAGTGGAAAACAATTGTAAAATTTAGATCCTGCAAAATCAGGACTAGTTTCAAAGAGAACTGTGGAGTGTTTACACACGCTTATCAACTTCCCGTGTCTTGTAGGGTAATGATGAAAGTCAGAGTTGAGGGTAACATTTTTAAATTTAGTTTTGACGTGAATAATACACTTATAAATATATAAAGTATAAAAAGACAACAGTCTGTGTTCAATAAAATATTTACGACATGATTGTCTATTATCAATATTGAATATCAATCTAAGAACTCTCTTTTGAGTTTTAAAAACTCTAGAAGAGTTTCTAGAGTTTCCCCACGAAATAATATAGGCCATATATGAATAAATCAATGCATAATACACACTTATCAATTGATTGGTGTTAAATAGAGTTTTCAACTGAAGGATCGCATAGTAACCTTTATTAATTGTTTTTCAGACTTTAGTGACATTTTCATCCCATATAATAATACTTTCTAGAATGCTACCAAGAAATATTGTTGTATCACTAAAAGGTATTTCCTCAGACTAAAACTGTGATTTTATAACCATGGTATGGCTAACAGCGCGAGTAGAACTGCATACAAATAGTTTTCTTAACATTTACCATTAAAGAGTTTCTTTCACACCAGATATGAGTTCGACTTCATTTGACTCGTCAACTAGGAGTGTTGAATCATCTGCATAAAGAACTGTATGGTCTGCAGATAAAAAATTTATCAAACCATTGAAATATAAAAGAAATAATAAGGGTCTCAACACGGAGCCTTGCGGTACACCTTGATCAAGATTAAAAACAGATGACTTCTTATTATAGACTTTTACTGGGAATTTACGATGTTGTAAGTATGACCCTAATCAGTTCAAGAAATGATCCCGAAAACCAGGGGGCTTCTAATTTATGCAGTATAATTTCAATGTCAATAGAGTCAAAAGCCTTAGTTAAGTCAAAAAAGAGTGCACCCACATACCTTTTTCGATCCAGAGCAGCGTGGATATAATTAAATAATAAAATGAAAGCACTCTCTGTATATTTATTAAGAAGAAACCCATGCTGGCAATTGTTTAACATATCATATTTATTCAAAAAAATTAACATTTTACTGTAAATACACTTTTCGAAAAGACACAAAAACAAAAAAAAAACACAATTTATGACAAATTTAGTCCACAACAAAAACATCTCAGTAGAAGACAAAGATATTGAGCCAGTTGACTCCTATAAATACTTAGGCCATGAGATCAGAATAAGTCGAGACAACCAAACAATCAAGCTGAAAAGAAGAATAAACCTCGCTTGGGCTGCAATTGGAAGGATGAAGGATATTTTTAGGTCTCAGATTCCAATGTATCTGAAAAGTATTTAAATGTAATACTTTTGTAATGTAATGTAAAAAGTATTTAATCAATGTATTTTGCCAGTGATGATCTACGGCGCAGAAACCCTAACGCTCACAAGAACAACAGTGAGTAGGTAAACTACAAGTTGCGGAAAGAGCAATGGAGAGAATTATGTTAGGGATTTCTCTACGTGATAGAATACCCAATGCTACTATACGCAAAAGATCAGGAGTAGCAGACGTTATTGAGAGGATAACAACACTAAAGTGGAACTGGGCAGGTCATGTAGCAAGATCAGTTGATGACCGGTGGACAAAAAGAATTTTGGAATGGAGACCCCGAATACAAGCTAACAGAAATAGAGGTCGACCCCCAACGAGATGGACAGATGACATAAAAAGAGTGACTACAAATTGGATTCAGATGGCGCAAAATCGGACTAAGTGGAAAAGCATGCGAGAGGCCTATGTTCAGCAGTGGACGTTAGAGGCTAGTTGATGATGATGGTGACACTTTTCGATAATCTTAGAGAGTACACTTGTTACGGTGATTGACCTGTAATTATCAACTAAACATGGATCTCCCTTTTTGAAAATTGGACTAACTACTCCCGTTTTAAGGTCACTTGGAAACTTGCCATCTTTGACAGATAGGTTGATGATGTGACACAGAACAGGAGATATATATGAAGAAATGTATTTAATTATTTTAGTGGGGATTTGATCAATACCTACTGAGCTAGTATAGTTTAAGGAAGATATAGCATTCTCCATATCAAATGTTATTTGTCATAGTTGTGAAATCGTTAAAGGTATACTTAGTTATTAAAATGTTTTACTAATGTGTGTTTGACTGATGTACAAAAATACTTACCAAATTTGTTTGCTATGTGTTCTGGATGTATCAATAACTTATTATTATTAGTAATACTCCAATCAAAATTCTTTTTATTTTTACCAGTTTGAAGATTCACAGTTTTCCATATCTCCTTTCTTCTTCTATTATTATTTTGATTATGTAAATAACTTTGATATAAGGCTTTTTTTATATTCTTTACCTTACGGATAAAGTTAGCCTTTTGTATTTTATAGTTATACATTAAATCTGGATTACCACTAATATTTGCTACCCAAAATAAATCTTTCAGCTTTTTACTAAGCTGAAGAATTTCATTTCAGTATTGATACATTTTCTGTTATTACTGATATTAAAGGACATGTTGTATCAATATGATAGTTCAAAAATGTAGACATCTCTACATTTCCGTCAGACCGGGAGCCCATTCTGTCTCCGGCTCCTTCACAATATGTAGCTTCGCCATATAAATTTTAAAGTGTTTGTTTGTCTTAGTGTAGTGTATTTTGTATTGTTATGTCCAGTTTTTACATTTATGACATTCTACTATGTCGGATAGTCCACAATTGACGAAATGCCCCTGAAGATGATCTATTGATCGAAAGTACTTGGGCAAGATTAAATTAATCACCGTGTTCGATAGTTGCCTTGTATACCCTCAAAGTTTAATTATTCGAACATTCAACCTTATATTAAATTTATAAATGTTCAGCAAAGAAATTAATTTTGACAAACATTTAAATTTTAAGCAACATATTTATTATTTTAAAACATCTTACGGTTCAATAGTGTATGGGTCTATGAATCAATCGCTTTTGAAATAGTTTCAAATAATTCAAAATGATGCTGTAAGAATAACCTTGGGAGCTTTTTGTACCACACCTATAGATAGCTTACTATAATTAGTCGGAGAAATGCATCTGGAATTAAAAAGACAATATCTTAGCCTAGCATATGCGGCAAACGTTTCAACAAATAGTGAAAATTCCGTCAGAAATAATGTCTTTGCTTCTCGTTTCCACACAACATACATTAACAGAAAAAATCTAAACCCTTTTTATAAAAGATTTAATAGATACATGACCAGTAATAATATTGTTTTCCCTAAAATATACCAAACCACCCTTTTAAACCGCTCCTCCTCGGATGGTCAAAAAACCCTTTCTAGACTTGAGTTTAACAAAGACTGGGAATCCCTTATTGCTTCCTCTATGGTTAAACAATTTTAAAGTAAGATTGATGAGTACTAGAAATACCAACATATTTATACTGCTGCCTCTAAATCAGAAAAAAGAGTGAGATGTGCCCTCTTACACAATGACTACACAGCTTCATACAAAATCTCAAATATTAGCACAAAATATACAGAAGAACTATTCGCAATCTACAAAGCACTGAACGCTAACTTAGACAGGTGACAAATCATAACAGATTCCTTAAGTTCCAGGAGTCGGTCAGACACCATTTACCCAACTCATACATTGTTGCGATTGATAAAGAATCATTTGTACCAACTTCAGCAAAAGAATGCGACTGTAAAATTTATATAGATTCCGTCACATATAGGTATACAAGGTAATGAAATAGTAGATGCTGCCGCTAAATCTTCATTTAACAACGAAGACTTGATAGAACCTACCTATAAGAAAGATTTTCATCACTGGATTAACTCGACATTGAAAGAACGGTGGCTTCAAGAATGAAATCAATCTCAACAAAAACTACGAGATTTAAAAACAACAGTAACAAGATGGAATAATTAGTGTAGCAACAGGAAAGACCAAATTATAATAAACAGACTGAGATTAGGACATATACGCTTAACACACGAATACCATATTACTGGAAGTGTTCATCCAGTGTGCGGTAAGTGTTTTAACAGTTTAAGTGTCCAACATTGTTTAATCAAACGCCCTGCATATTCGAATGAGAGGGAAACATGTAACATACTGACAATAATACGCGAGTGTCTACAAAAAACTGTCTATTCGTCTGTTTTAAGTTTTCCAAAATCAATAGGAATATACAACCGAATTTAAACATCAGTACGTGTACGAATAAATGTGTAATCTTCTATTAACGAATGTACTTTAACTCAGATTTATGTATGGAAAACTCTATGTAAATAAAAAAAAATAAATAAGTTAGTGTCAAAACCGCTCCAGATATATTAAATGAATTAGGGATCTGCGAAAGCAATAAGTGAATTAAGTAAGTTCGAGTTAAATATGGGATGCTCAAGTGATTCATTATTATTAACTCAAATGTAAGAAAACCAGAAAAGTCTGAGAAAATATGCAAGGAATCGCTTATTTATGAAAGGCCTCATGTCACTTCTTTGCAAATTTTCGTTTAACTTAGAAAATGATAATCCATATGTTCGCACATCGTTTGCTTATGAAAAGCCTCATGTCTTGTTATTATTTTATCAGATATATTAGTTTAAAATTATTGTTTATTTATGAAAAGCCTCGTGTCAATGACAAGGGGCTTTTCATAAATAAAGGCACTGTTGGCAACATTGCGCGGTCAGCTGATTTTTGACAGATATTCACTGTTTGGGGATTAATAATTAAATTAACTTCTTGTTGTTTTATGTTATAATGAACTGTTTAATAATAAAATAAAATATTTCTTTTCAGTTATTGTTAAAGTGATTTAACTTAGTGACTGAAATAATGTCAGAGAGTGAAAGTGTCGTTGAAATAGAAGCAGATAGCAAGAAGCGAAAGAGGGGTCTTCGTTACCATAAGGTATATACGGTTAATCGAATTAAGATATCTAGATGTCGTGGTGAAGAATATATAAATTACAGAGGAAGTGTTGTTGAACCACGCAAAACAGGATTACCATGCTCGTAAGTTACGTTTTATCTTATAATGTACTATTTTGGACAGGAAATAGGATGATAATTAGAAGTCAGTTTTAAAACCTAGCTTAGTTCCACAATAGTAACCTTTTTCAAATGTTGCAAATGCAGATTGAGATGTTTCGAGAAGTTATGTGAAGAGGACCAAGTTGATATTTTATGCAAAGGGGTAAACTTTTTAAACAAAAATAAGCAAGACCTCTTTTGCCAGTCCTTAATAGAAGCAGGGCGCGTATAGAAGATAAGGTCAAGATTAAAATATACCACTTCCGAAGATGAAGCTGAAGATGTTTTTTTAAGCCCAAACATTCTGTTGGGCATAAAAGTTCTTTTAAATTCTATGCCTTGCTTCTTGAGAAAAGGATCAACATCTGCAAAAAGGCTTTTCTAAGTCTACACGGTATTGGTGAAAAAAGAGTAAGAAGGGTGCAATATCTGCTTGTGAAAAGTAAGTCTCCTAGAGATTTAAGAGGCCAACAGAATAATCGGAAGACCCTTCCACAAGATTATACGAATCTTGTAAAAGAACACATTTAGTCATTTCCACTGAAAACAATCACTATTCTTTTAAGGAAATAAAATATCTAGATGCTAAGCTGGACATAAAAAAATGTTCAATTTGTTTCAAGAGAAATATAACGAGTTAAACGTGAAGTATAGTTTTTACTACAAACTTTTCAAAGAACATTTCAATTATAGATTTGTAAGGCCTTAAGTTGACACATGTTGTGAATGTGAACTGCTCAATAATACAATAAAAAATCCTCAGTTAAATGAAACAGCAAAACAGTTGCGCAGTTACTTGTGCATAATAGGCGTAGTAAGAAGTTTTATTCATCCCTTCGACAGACGAAAGAATACTGTACCGAACATGAAAACGCGATGCTTTTATGTTTTCATTATATGGAAAACATATCGTTTCCCACGATCCCAGTGCAGAAAATATACTACCTTAGACAACTATCCGTCTATCAGTTTGGCATACGCAATAGTAATAATGACACTGCAATATTTTATTTACACCACCAGGGAATAGCTGAAAACGGAAAAAAATGAAGTTTGCTCTTTCTCGAAGAAGTTTATTGACGAGAATGTTTCAGCTAATGTAGATGAATTGTACTTATACAGTGACCACTACTGTACAGGACAAAATAAAAATCATACGATGATTAAGTTTTTAATGCAACTTACAGATAATGGAAGATTCAAAAAAGTTGTCTATAGACTTTCAATAAGGGGCCACTCCTATTTGCCATGTGACAGGGTCTTTAGCCTTGTAAAACGAAACCTAAGGAAACATGATAGATTCTACACTTTGAAAGATATAACAGAAACAATGTTTTGATCTACCAAACAGAGGAAATTAATTGTGGATTTAGTGAAAAATGCAAATGTTTTGGACTTTCAAAGTTTCAGAATCTACTTCCTACCATGAATTTACTTGCGAAAGATTTAAAAAAGAAATGGTTGTTGTATCTGATTTTATAGGTAGATTTATAAGCATAACCTTCAAATTATTATCTAATCCACTGGGTACTGCTGAGCTATCCTCCCTTTCCTTATTAGCAAGAAAAACTCACGAATGAAAGGTACCAATTAATCTAGAAAAAATTCATGACTTGAAGAAACTTTTGCAGTATGTCCCTCAAGTACACAAGTGGTTTTACAATGAGCTTGCAAAGTGGTTACAGTTGCAACCAAAAAATAAGCAAAAATGTATAAAATGGCAATTAATTGTAGTTAATTGTATTGTCTTAAAACTGTTTTAACAAAGTAATGTTAATTATAAATAAACACGGTGTAAATTCATCAACCAATCAAAACTTTCCCAGTAAAACAACACTTTTGTTTATGAAAGGTTTTTTGTCAGCTATTTTCAATAATAAAAGAAATGCAATCTTGATTTTAAAAAGTGTAACTAACATGATTTATTTTGAGTTTTAAGGTCCTTAAAATATTTCGAAAAATCAGAAAAGTATAAAATCGTTTTTTATAAAACTAAACAGTTTTTTCTTGTTATCCAAAATTTACTTTTTGTGACAAGAGGTCGTTCATATATAAGCGTATATAATGGAACAACAAAAAATTAAATAACGCCGAGACAAACGATACCAAAACAAGAAGAGTTGATGAAAACCTAAAAATCAATATGAAATTCTGGGCTCTACAACTAGATAAACACCTTTTTATATAAAAATTACGTATCAAGAATATTTTTATTAAGTTTATTATACAAAATAACCAATTGAATACACCATAGTAGGCATCCATCCTTAGATCAATAGTTAGCTGGAAGAAAAAATTTGATTTCTTTTAAGATGAACACAAAAACTTCGTTATAAAAAGAAACCCAAATTAATCACAAGACAAGTTAATAAAAATGCTAAGTCTAGTGGAAATTTATCATAGAATACAGTTAGTATGAGATAAGTGTGGAAACCAAAAACAAAAAATCACTTGATATCAATTCACACGGAATCGTTTCATGGTACATAAGATACAATTGGAATAGAAATGTCAAATAAAGGATATATAAAAATAGGTTACTGTCAAGAATATTTTAAGTTGGCTTCTAGAAAGTCACGAATACAAGAGTAACCGTCAACTAGGTACAGGAGGTAACTAACAATTGGAACAGTACTAAACCCATTACTAACATAACTATTAAAAGACGAAAACTTGAGTACTTGGGACATGTGATGAGAGGGCAAAAATACGCATTATTACAACTTATTATGCAGGGCAAAATCCGAGGAAAGTGAAATGTGGGAAGACGAAGAATATCCTGGCTTAAGAACTTAAGGGAATGGTTTGAATGCAGTAGTGCAGAACTTTTTAGAGCGGCAGTCAACAGAGTCAACATAGCCATGATGATTTCCAACCTTCGATAGAAGATGGAACTTAAAGAAGAAGAAGAAACCCATTAGGAAAAAATATGAAGATAACTTAACTTAAATTTGCTGTTGATATGATTGCAGAAACTTTATAAAAAGAAACCAAATGCATTCGCAGTAAAAGCAAATAAATAAACCAAAGCCAATTCAAATTAAAATGTTTGACGGCAGATAAGAGCAAATGACAACTTTATTTGTATTGATTTCTTTAATTGAACCAATACTGTATAAGTAAGTTACACAAAAAATGTAATAAATTGTTCATAAATATATTTTTTAATTATATAGATTAAATTGCAGTTGTTATATTTTACAAAATTATGAAATTTACCTTTTAGCAAGAAAGAAATAAATTTCCAGGATAGTATACACTAAAATCCAAATCACTGAACTTTAAACTGTAAGCTAATTGTAATACAAATTTTTATACAATATAATTCACATAACCATCCACCATAAGAGTTTTCAACTTGTTTAGAAACTTCAAAATCACTACAACATTTACTAAACTAGCTAAATAATTTAAAATATTTTTGTATCTAAACACTGAATTCTATGTTAGTCAAATATTTTTGTGCAACTTTTTTTTTATTTTTGGGTCGACGTTTTGCGGAAGCGCTTCTATCACGGCAAAAGCGTTAAAACCATGCTCGCTATACGATAGCCGGCCGTCAACTGTTTTATGATGGTGCGCTACAGAGTTTTGATTATCAAGCCTCCTGCGCAATTTTGGTTAGGATGCAAATACTGAAATATTAAGATATAGGTAGATATTATTAGAGGACTTTTGTTTTGATTTTTTTAAAAACACTTTTACTGTGATAAATATGCACGTGTTGATCGGAAGTTTGACAGCAGAACTAAAGATTATTATTTAATTTGGTTATAAATGTCGCGTCGGGATAGATTTATGGAATTGTCGCGATGACAGACATTTTAAATATTAGTTTGTTTTATATTTTACAGAATTTAACGATACCTACAAAGTTTTTATGGAAACTTGAGAGACACTAACTAATTTAGAAAATGACACTTTTTAAAAAAATATTTTGATAACTACTTAACGCAAATAGAAGTGGACACTATGGGATAAAAATAGAATAAAAAATACATAAGGTGAAGTGGGGTAAATGTGATCTACTTTTTAATTAGTTCAACTTTCATTTAATATAACATTTATCAAAAAAATCATATACTCTTTGAACGGTTTTGTATTCATTGTGTAGAAAAAAATTAAATAATCTTTAGTGTTGGTAATGTTGCATAATGTTTTTTAAAATCATATTAATATATCACATTTACCCCAGGGACCGGGGCAAATGTGAAGAAAGTTTACATTTTTGTAGTAAATATTATATTTGATAGTCTGGGGTTATTGTATAAAAATTTGATTAAAGCTCTCTACTTGTGTTTTTTTAGAATTTATTTTGTTGAAAAAATACAAAAGAATTTAAACTTTTCGAAAACAATGTCAGAACAAAAGAAACAAAGATATAATAAAATTAAACAAACACTCCAAGTTTTCTTTTAGTTAATATTGAATGTTAAAGCCTTTAAAGGTAACTGGAAATTCGAACATTCCACGTCTGTCGACGATAGGATCTAGTGGTACTTTTGTAATATTCTGTTGTAGTACAGTATCAATGTCAGGATTTATTGGCCATACAAATTTGTTTCCGTGAGGTCGTGTAAATTTAACAATTTACAATTCCCACATAATGCTTATTATTTCTTTTTTGGGCAATATTTTACCAATGCCCAACATCTGACATATATTCGCACTTTTTGTTGAATTCAAATTCTCTTTGCCTTCCTCGTCATTATTTGCATCTATTTCTACCTCTGGCTTTGATTCCAAAAGAGTATCCAGAAACTCGTCGGTGTTATCAAAATCCATGAATATTGGGGACATTGACTCATCGTCTTCGCTGCTGCTAAATGATAATGACTCTCGTTTATTTCTTTTTTGGGCTTTGCCTTAATTATCTTATGAATTTTAGCACCTTTTCCTTTTTGTTGAGATTTCTGGTTTAAAACATCAATAGATGTTGCGGTGTTAATACTTCAGATCCAGGTCACTGCTGTTTCTTATTTTTGGTTGGTGCGTTTGAAAGTTGTTTTACTGTTGATAAAAATAAATCTTCAAATGTTACATTCTTATTTTCAGTTAAACTTGTACATGGAATTGATTCAAGTTCGTCGACTCTGGCCGAGATATTTTGTACTTAGTTGGAAGTGGTATTTTCGATTAGAGCATTAGGCGTAGGTTCTTTGTTTTGATAAAATACTTCTTGAGTTACTTTAGTTGATACCAATACTTCATTACCATTTTCGCGTATAGATAATCTGGAATGTTTTATCATCTTCCACTTATTAAGCAAGCAGGGTGGAAATTGTGTTTCAGGGATGACGTGACGATTGAAAGGAATAATTCCGTCTTTTTTACAGCCGTTGATAATTACTTCGGAGTTCACCTGTTTCCAAGTTGTACACAAAAATTGGGAAAATATTTGTTTTCGTAATTTTGGCCTACTTGCTGCCGCTGCCAGGCATAAAATTTTTCATTCCATTTAACTTTAAACGATTCAAAAAAAAAACAGGTCTAGTGGCTGTAAAAGGTGGCAGTGATGGAATTATAGTGTTTATGAAGTAATTTTTGAAAACGGCTTCTTCCATCCAACCTTTTTTTGTCGTTGCATAAACAGTACCCTCAAAATCGGTACCTGGTGGAGCTATCCATTGATCCCATAAGTGCAAACCTTTATAAATTATTAATGGTGAAGCTTTCTGGTCAGTTACATTACACATAAGAGCAATTGTGGTATTTTCTTTACAAGGAAAACTAATTGTTCTTAATGAAGGTATATTTATAACTCCCACAACTTTTGTCTTACTGGGTACTCTCGTCCAAATTACAGATTCTCTCAGGTTTGTCGTGAAGACCATATTCGTCCATTATTGATTTTAATAAATCATAAAGCTGGTATATTATAAAATGATCAAGAGCCATTTTTCGAGAGTATTCCACCTTTTTCGGAACTTTAATAGTTAATCTATGCCTCTGTTTAAACCCCAAAAACCAATCTTCGCCTGGAACTTCAACCTTGAAATTAGTTTCAATATGGTTAGTCTTTACAAAGTTTCCTACAATTTCTAATACTTCTTTCCTTAATAGGCAGTATCCCCATTTTTCCATCGTTTTTAGACCATTGGCTAATCTAACTTCGTCAGCAGTAGAAATTGACGTTGGACGTCCTGTAGTTGCTTTTGCTGCTCCTCGTTTACCTTTTACACGGGAATGTAGGGCCACATATGGTATTTTGTAAAATTTTGCTGCCATATAAATTGATGTTTGACCTGCTAGAACATCAGACATTGCAGCGTTCAGATCAGCTGCCGAATATTTGCCTTCATTTGAAGTTTTTCTTCTGTAGCAGCGAACCATGGTATCTATAACAAAAAATAAACCTTGTAAAACTTGCCACTGTTTAAATATTTTAAATTCAAGGATTTATATAAACGGGGTAAATGTGATATACTAATGATACATTTGCCTTAATCTACAATAATACATTTACCCCAACAACACAATTTGAAGGGGCAAATGTGTTACAACAAAAGTTTGAGGTTAATGTTAAGTTTTTATTTAAATAACCTACACCCTAATGTTCTCCCAAAGTAGAATAACTGCTATGTCAATTAAAATTATAATAATAGTCTTACTTAACGAAAAAATAATATAATACTTCACGAACGAGGTAAATGTATAACAAATTCTGTGTTGAATTCGAACACACTCGTCGGCTATCCCTACTCAACTAAAATCTATCTGTGGATTTACGTAGTTTCTAGTGGTGGCTCACTTCTTCTTCTTCAAGTGCCGTCTTCGTTCCGAAGTTTGGCTATCATCAAAGCTATGCGTATGTTTGATGCTGCAGATCTAAACAGTTGGTAATTGGTGCAATTGTACCATTCTCTCAAGTTTTTCAACCATGAATGCCTTCTTCTTCCTATAGATCTCTTTCCCATTATCTTTCCCTGTATAATCAATTGCAGCAACTGGTATTTATCTCCCCTCATAACATGTCCCAAATATTGTAGTTTGCGCTTTTTAACAGTAAGTATCAGCTCTTTCTCTTTCCGCACTCTCCGCAAAACCTCCACATTTGTTACTTTCTCTGTCCAGGGTATTCTTAATATTCTACGATATATCCACAACTCAAATGCTTCTATCTTTTTGGTATCGATCTTTTTCAATGTCCATGTTTCCATCCCGTAGAGGAGAACTGACATAACGTAACATCTCAAAAGGTGGCTCACTAGACTAACATATTTAAAGTCCCGTCTAATAGGTGGCACACTCGTAATTATTTAAATAGCCATTTTTACATGCACTATTACAATTGCCCCATTATCACATATACCCCACTTCACCTTAGTTCTTTTCATTTAAATAAAAACGTAACTTATTTTTGACTTATTTAAACGGATTATCATCATCATCATCAATTAGCCTATAGTTGTCCACTGCTGAACGTAGGCCTCCCGTAAAATGTTCCACCTATTTCTGTCTTGAGCTTCTTGCATCCAGTTTGTGGTGATGCGCTTGATATCATCTGTCGATCTAGTTGGTGGTCGTCCTATGCTTCGATATGCATCTTGCCTTGGTCGCCATTCCAGAATCTTTTTGGTCCATCTTTCATCCGTTAATCTGGCAACATGTCCGGCCCAAGCCCATTTAGTGCTGGCTATTTTTTTAATTGCGTCTGTGACTCCTGTTCTTCGTCTTATTTCTAGGTTTGATACTTTATCTCCGATGGTAATACCTAATATTGATCTTTCCATAGCGCGTTGTGTAACTCTCTGCACCATATACAAGAACTGGTAAAACGCACTGGTTAAAAACCTTTCTTTTTAAACAAACTGGGATACTAGACTTGAAAATGTTATTCAATCTACCAAAGGCAGCCCATGTAAGACCTATCCTTCTTTGTATTTCATTTGTCTGATTATCTCGGCCTAGGCGAATCTCATGTCCTAGATATTTGTAAGCTATTACTTGGTCGATGCTATAGCTCTCAATCAGAATTTTACCGCTTACTACAACGTTGGTCATAAATTTTGTTTCTTTTTCTTCTTTAGGTGCCATCTCCGCTACGGAGGTTGGCAATCATCATAGCTATCTTAATTTTTGAGGCAGTAGCTCTAAATAGTTGTTTTGAGCTGCATCCAAACCATTCTCTCAGGTTCTTCAGCCATGAAATTCGTCTTCTTCCGATGCTTCTTCTGCCATCTATGTTTCCTTGCATTATGAGTCGCAGGATGCCATACTTATCGCCCCGCATCACATGTCCGAGATACTGTAGCTTTCTTTCTTTAATTGTAAGTTCAATTTCCTTCTCTTTGCCTATTTTTCTCAGTATTTCATTGTTTGTAACTCTATCTACCCAGGAAACCCTCATAATTCTTCTATAGGTCCACATTTCAAAGGCGTTAAGTCGTCTCATGGTATCTAGATTTAACGTCCATGATTCCACTCCATAATATAGTACACTGTATACGTAACATTTTGTTAGGCGTACTTTAAGAGCTAATGTTAGATCTTTACCACATAGGACCTTTTTCATTTTTATAAAATTAGAACGTGCTTTTTCGATTCTGACTTTGATTTCTGCCGTGTAGTCATTATTTTCTGTTATAAGTGTTCCTAGGTAAGTGTACTTTTTTACTCTTTCGATCTGCTGGCCCTCTACTATCAAGATTTTGTTAGTATTATAGTTGTTTTTACAAATTTTCATAAACTAAATTTTGTTTCTGAGGTGTTAATTTTAAGACCAATCGTTTTTGACACTTTATAGAGCGTGTGCAGCATTTTTGTAGCTTTATCAACTCTTCTTGTTCTTCTTCTTCTTCGTCTAGCCATTCACGTCCACATCTGAACATAAGCCTCTTTAAGTCTTCCTTTCCATTGTTTTTTATGGTACGCTACTTGTAGCCAATTTTTCCCGGCAGTCCTTTTCAGATCATCTGTCCATCTCATAGGAGGTCTGCCTCTAGGTCTTTTGTATTGGTATGGTCTCCAGGTTAAAATTGATCTGTGCCATTTGTTTAGATCGCTCCTAGCTACATGTCCAGCGTATTCCCATTTCAACTTTAATGATTTTTGCACCACATCGGTGACTTTGGTTTTCTGTCTCATCCATGTGTTTGTTTTCTTGTCCTTAAGTGATATACCTAGCATTGCTCTTGCTTATCAACTATATCAGATATTAAAACGATGTCATCGGCAAATCTTAGGTGGTTCAGATCTTCCCCATTGATATTAATTCCCATATTATCCTCTCGTTCCATTTACTTGAACATATATTCAAGAACAGCTTTAAACAATTTAGGGAAGATAGTATCACCCTGTCTAATTTCACGTTCTATTCGAAACTTCTTGGTATGTTCAAGAAGGCGGGCACAAGCTATACCAGTTTCGTAAAAACTTTTAATCAAGGCAATACATCGGTGTCAATACGGCAGTCAGCCAATGCTCGAAGCATTTTATGATGATCTATAGTATGGAACGCCTTTTCATAATCTACGAATATAAGAAAGATGAGCTTATTATACTCTGTACACTTTTCTATTAGCGTTCTTACAACTTGTAGATGATCATTTGTTCCGTATCTGGAGCGGAACCCAGCCTGTTCACAAGGTTGGTAACTATCCAGTTTGTTCACAAGTAGTTTTTTTATTATCTTCATGAATAGTTTGCATGTATGGGAGAGCAAACTAATAGGTCTGTAGTTCTTTAGGTCTGAAATGTCACATTTTTTGTGCATTATAGTTATTATTGCATTATGCCACTGGGAGGGAGTTACGCCTCTCATCAAACAAGCATTGAACATCTTTTTCAACACATTTAGTAACGTTCCTCCTCCTTCTTTGATTTGTGTAATGACTATTCCATCTTCTCTAGGTGATTTATTGTTTTTCATCTCCAAGAGAGCTGATTTTATTTCCTCTGTTGTGGTATGGGGGATATCTTCTGAGGCTACATTTTGAACTTTTGGTATTTGATTTTGATCAGGATCTGAAAGTTCTTCTCGCTTATACAATTCTGAGTAAAAATCTTAAGCAATTTTTAAAATATCTTTCTTATTTGTTGTAGTTTCTCTTTTTTTATTTACAAGTTTACAAATATTTTTCAATCCTTCAATCATTTGTCAGCGCAGAACCTTTAAACTTTTCTTCTTATCAATGGCTTGAGTTATGTATTCAGTGTTGTAATTTCTAATATCTTTTCGAATGGATTTTGTAATATCTTTGTTTAACTGTCTTAGTGTTGCAAAATTATCTGCGTATTTGTCTTTCAAGTCTCTTCTTTTATTTATAAGATCTTTAGTAGCTTGAGCGAGTTTATCCATCTTGTTTTTTTCCTTTCTCCTTATATTTTGTATGAGCGTTTCCAATAGCAATATTTATTCGCATGTTTGTCACCTCTATATCTAATGCATTCTTATTTAGTTGTTCATCTTCTTTTAATTCTGAAGTTATGAGATTCTGATAAGCTACTCTATCTTCTATCGATTTTCATTTATTAGAATGCCTCTCTGTTATCATTGCTGTCCTCTCTCGTCTAATATTGATCATTATTTTTGCTCTAACCAACTGATGGTCACTCCCAACAGTGAGTTTATTAATTACTGTAACATCTAAAACAAATATTTTTTCTATTTGTGATGATGAAATCAATTTCGTTTTTTGTTATGCCATCTGGACTATCCCACGTCCACTTATATTGTTGGTCCTTTTTGAAGAATGTGTTCATCACATAGAGCCGATGATGAAACAAAAAATGTATAAGCACACCTCCTTTATCATTTAGTTCACATTATCCAAATGAGCCCGTAGCCACTTCTGCGTTATCTTCTTTTAACCCAAGTTTAGCGTTAAAATCGCCCATTAAGATTAGGTGGTGGGTTTTATCTTTTTCTATAGCTCTATTTATATCTTCATAAAAGTTTTCAATTTATTTATCACTATGGCTCGTCGTGGGTGCATATACTTGGATAATTTTAATAGAGCTTTTCTCGTTCAGTTCTAATATGTGGTACACATCTCTTGAGCTTACACTCTCTATTTTTATAATTTTATCTAGGTGTTTCTTGTGCACCAGAAAGCCTACGCCGCCAGCTGCCTTATCGTTTTCTCCAATGGAATGTAACATATGCCCTGATTTTAAAACTTATTCATTTTCTCCTTTTCTTTGTATTTCGGAAAGTCCCAATACATTCCATTTTATGCAGATACGTTCTTTCTCTAATTCAATGAGCTTATCTTCAGTTGCAACCGTTCTTACGTTATAAGTGCCAATATGCAATGTTCGTTGTCCATGCTAGCCGTGTCTATCTCAGTGATTCTTTGCACCCTCTACCCTTGGTCCAATCTGATGGCTACCGTACCGGGTCGCTGGGGACTAAGGGCATTTTTCTAGTTTGTGTCATATCATTTACGGGGAAAATTAGCCATTTCACTATCACGCTGGCCAGTGCGATTTGGTAGCGGAATATATCAGAATGTGGTAAGGATTGGAAAATGGGTAGGAAGATAGGTTGGAGACCTGGCCTTTTCTAAAGGCTTGAACAAAGAAGAAAGTCAGTAGCTAGCGTACGACAGGGACGCCATTCCCTGTAGCAGCCTGTCCTCTACAAGGATCGTAGGGGAGTGCTACCCGGTACCTCATTTCCTCATACCTCATTCCTATAATTAAACCAATATTTCAGTTTATACCCAAACACAAAAGTTTATCTAATTCATATAGGCCAATATCGTTGCCGTGCACCATGTAGAAAGTAATGAAGAAAATAGTAAACAAAAGATTGGTCTGCTTTTTAGAAAAAAAAAAATAAAGATATTTGACTGGCACAATCCGGTTTTAGATCTCATCGTTCTACATCAGATAACTTGGTAATTTTACAATCACATACTTCCGACTCTATGGCCTGTAAACAAGATTTATTAGCAGCTTTTTTTTATGTCGAAGGAGCCTTTGACACTGTTACAAAAATCTGTAATTCTCTAAAATCTTCAACAATGTGAAATTAATCGAAACAATATACTATTTTGTGCAGAGTTTTTTAAAAAATAAAAGATATTTTAAACGGAAAGCTGTTATCTACTCAGTTTTAACATAATGGAAGTGCCACAAGGTTCTGTTATAAGCACAACTTTGTTCAGTTTGGCATTTAGTGATGTAGGCAAAAGTATCCACCTCCCAGTTAAATACGCACTATATGCTGATGACCTTGTACTCTTTTGCAGATCTCAAAAAACTAAAATCATGAAATTTAGCATTATGAAATTTTAAGGACACAACATCTTCTTTTGTGATATGCAGCTAGCTTATCAGCAAATCCACAAAATCCAGCCTACGAACTACTTATTTAACTAAATAATCTCATTCTCCATTTTCAGACCACTAGAGCCACACAACCCCTCTCTGGTATACTAAATTTTATTCTCGACGGTTTCGATTTTGCTGCAACTTTGCTTTTTATATCTCCTCAGATCCAGCGTGACATAAGCAACTTCCGAATGCCACTACCTCCCTTTGCTCTTTCGATAAACATAATATTCCTAAAGCTATAATTAAACAATTGTTTTTAGACATACTTAATCCAAATCATTTTTATAAAGTTCTTTTAAAGTTCGTTATAAAGATACCTCTAAAAATGATGTAGGGTTGAGTAGTGCTGTCTAAAAATAATGTAGGGTTGGGTAGTGCTGTTGTTTCCTCTTTCGGCACTACAAAACTATTCAGACTTCCTGCCGTTTATAGTGTATACCCTAGATATGGGGTCGAGGCTTTTCGTATATTGGAACCAACTAAACGCAATGTTGCGATTTGCACAGACTTCTTATCATCAATACAAGTAATTAAAAACATGTTCCCAGATCATCCTCTGGTAAATTTAATACATGACATTTAGAAATATATTTAAAAAACTTTAATTGACATTATCATTCTCGTGGTCTTTTTTCTTATGCGGAGTCAGTTTCCCACATTACATGTCTTTATGTCTTTATCTATATGTTTCTATCTTGGGCCCTAATAATATTAATCCCCTTTACCGAAATGTCCTGCCTAAGCGTTTTTTTCTAAGTTGTTTTGTGTTTCTGTCTTTTCTAGGTACTCGCCTTTCATTCTTAAGGTCGATGCAAACACATAAGTCCCGTCATAGTCCCGGCGCCGAACCGGTCCCGTCTGGTCACAGAACATTTCGTTCGTCTATTCGCACACACCAGAAATGCATCAGTCTTCTTTTCAACAGACCAATCTGTTGAATAGATGAAAAGTTTCTCTGATAAAGAATTAGCAATAATAATTGCTGTATGTTTGGACGAGGAAGAAGAAGCGCAAGCAAACCAAGCAGAAAGACGGAATTGGATCCATGACGCATGGAAAAAAAGGGATACCGAAGGAGAATACGTGACACTGTATAAAGAACTGCTTCCAAATGATAAAAAATTTCATCAATATCTTAAAATGAAAGAAAAATAGCTTTCTTGCCAAATATTATTTTAAAATTAATGTCCATGTATTTTGCACGCGACAAATCATTATATTTTCTTAAACATTCTATTAATTAAATTGATATAAGGTTGAATGCTCGAATAAATGAACCTTTAAAAATTAAAGGCAAATATCGAGCAAAATTTTATTAATTAGATCTTGCCCAAGTACTTTCACTTTCTACAGCATCATCAGTGATATTTCGTCAAATTTGAGCCATCCAGCAAGCGCAGAATGTAATAATCATGAAATTAAGCATAAATTGTATATAACACTTTACTAAAACAAGGACAAACAGTTTAAAATTATTTAAAAAATTTTCTCTAATTGTCACCTTAACATTTCCGTTAAATACTATTCTCTCTCCTGTTGCCGACAAGAATGTAGCGTAGAATAATTTTTAAATAATTTTAAATTGTTGTTCCTTGTCTAAGTGTAGTGTTATGTACAATTTATGTTTAATTTCATGTTGATTACATTCTGCGCTTGCTGGACAGCCAAAATTTGACAAAATGCCCCTGATGATGGTGTAGAAGGCGAAAGTACTTGGGCAAGATTTGATTAATAAAATTGTGCTCGACATTTGCCTATAATTTTTTAAAATTCTATTAATTGTTCCTCAATAATTTAATTTTTGTTCACTTGTAGCGACCGTCATGTTCCCGGCAAAACCAAAAAATTCGTCGCTGAGATTATATAATCCGCCAGGCGATAGACGTGTCGAAACCTGACTGCTGGGAAACTGTTCGTCAACTGATAAATGTAAATGCCGGCGGCATATTTCTATAAAAGAATATTTTGTATGACAGATTGTTTGGTTCGGCGCCGGGACTGTGACGAGACGTGACTGATGTGTTTGAATCGACCTTAGGTGCGTATAGACTAATCGTGCTCCTGCTTGTATTCATACTTCTACTTTAAACTCATGAAGCTTGTTGTACTTGCCCTTACCTTCACTTGACCGTCCACACAGACTTATTCAGTTGGAAAAATACTGTGACTCCGGCAGTTCAAATGTAAGAGGACGAGCTTACATCAGCAAGTGTGACTTTTATTGATATATTCTCTGTTAAAAAAATTGAAATTGAAAAAAAATAAAACACGGTTGTTAATGAAATCGCCGTTTAAAGAAGTAACTTACTAATAATCGGTTCACAATTTGTCGATAGCTCACTACAAGTTTAACCCTAATTAGGGAACTGAAATACAGAGAGGATAGGTAATACGATATAATAGAAAAACCAACCTGAAACTGACGGTTTAAAATGTTTTCGACTAACCCACCTTGTTTCTAAAGAAGAACAATACAGCAGTTAACCTTATAATCCGAATATGAAGGTATTTTGGTTACAGATGACCGACCAGTGTCATAGAGTTTATGATTGAAACATTTATTTGAACTAAATAAATATATTTGAAAACTTCTACAATGTTTATTTTAATATGTTATGTAACAGGGGTAAAAATAAAATAGAAAATATAGTATAATTTTTAATTAAAAATATTGCATGCAACAGAAACTTTTTATTTATTCTAATAAACATTTTATTCTGTCTTTAAATTTTTAAAAAATGCTTTTTAGTTTTCTCAGTATTTAAAAAAAAAATAGATGCATTTAAAACATTGAACATTTTGACAGGCGATATTTTACGCCTTTCCCCTTTAATACCTTACGATTATAACTACTATTACTTACCTTATATAATTACGATTACAAAACTATTCAAATTTAAAATAAATAGGATCAACTTCGGAATGTGAGTCATCTTGAGGGTTAATAATTAGCGGTTGTGTCTCTACGGTCGCATCAATTATGTTATCAAGATCCCACATTTTTTGTTCTTCTTCTATTACATGTCTTACTGCATCTTTTCAGTTTTGTTCTGTAATATGTTGTAAAAACTCGTATAACAATTTACGTACAGCTTGTATTTTATATGACGTATTTTTTCTAGCCACATAACTTTTCATTTGTGTTCAAATGAGTTCAATTGGATTTATTTCGCAGGGGTAGGGTGTAAGTCTAAGGACTGTGATGTTTCGGCTTTCCTCGATTTTGTCAACTACGTATTTCTTGTACTTAGATTTGTGTTGCCGGGCAATTTTTAAAAATTATGCTTTTACCATTCCATCTTCGTAGGGCAGATACTTATTCCGCAACCAGTCAAGAATATCCTGTTTCTTCCACGCAGTCATTGGAAGTCTTTCTACGAGTCGTGAATGATAAGGTGCATTATCTAATACTATAATTGAATTTGGTGGTATGTGTTCAATCATCTGCTCAAAATACTCTTCGAAAACATCAGCTGTCATCTCCTCGTGATAGTCGTTTGTGCTTTTGGACTAAAATTCCAACAAACCATGCTTAACACAACCTTTTTCACTGCCAATGTAATCAATTATTAATCTACTGACTTCACCAAAAGGTGGGGAGATATCAGTAGACCAACCGTCCTTTAAGGCTTGCCTGGAGCTTAATATATTTTTATCTGACCAAATTTTTTTAGAGTATGACCTGAGTTTACCCACGATATATCCTGGTAGAAGATTGGCCTTCATTAAGCCCGAAATTTTCATTAACATTATCTCCTCTCGGTCAATTAAAAGTAATTTTCGGTCTGATTACTCCCACCGGAAATTAAATTCTTTTAAAACTTGCTACAATTTAATTCGACCGATATGAGGCAAATCCGGGTCGTCTCTAACTTCTTGTAAAATTTTGTTTAGGTTTGGTATTTCATTTTTGAAAAAAAAAAATCCATGAATTTTTCTTTCAATACCATTTTTGGCAAATTCATCAATTTCAATAGGCTTTTTCCCTCTCTTTATGTGTTCGTTTGTGTTTGGGTTAGCTATACCGTATTTTTTTCTTTCTGATAGGAACCTATATATAGTTGACTCCCCTACGCCAGTCATGTTGGAACAACTTTCGACTATGTTGCGTACAGTATTTGTGGGATTCTGAGAAACCTGAGCATTGTGAATATTCAAAACAATAGTCTTTTCTTTTGGTGAATAGACAGACTTACTGACTGTATGCAACAGTACCGGTGTAAAACTTGATGATGCTGATGGTGAAGCTATCACAAACAATCCAACTAAACGAGCACGGGGGAAAGGTACGTATATGTTCGTAGGTATATGGAATAAAAAATCACTCACGCACGGCATATAATTCGCAAAAGAAATATTCGAGATGCTAGTTACTGCTGTAGATGCGGAAACACCAACGAGCGGTAAATTACATGCGATCAAAAACGTACTAAACAAAAAAATTTTTTTTCTTTCGTAATAACTCACCCTTTCAAGTTAAGTTTCGAATATAAACTGAACAGACGAGGCACGTGGCCAAAGCTGGCATCTTTATACCCATTATATTATTAAAAATCTGGGGAATTCTATCCTAATTATCTTAAAATGGATAACACCTTCAAATATGAATTCCAGGTTTTCTAGTAAAGTGATTAAAGGCGAAGATTAGTATTAAAATATCCAAAGAGCTAAGGTATTCTTATTTACAAAATTGTTAATGGTTAAATTCCTATTTTTATTAATATAATATAATAACCAACATTAGCCGTGAAAGTTTTAATTGTTTTTTGCTAAATATATTAGAATAAAAACATTATTAACATTGATAAAAATTTTGGAAAGGAAAATAAATGTAAAACGCATTAATTTTAATGAATAAAAACCTTAGGAACGCCTATGATGATACAAATTTTACGACCGTTTTATGACTTTGAGGCAAATTTCGTGCTCTCAACAATTTGTGAACGGATAGTAGTGGCCTTAGTGTTGATAATCTTCACTTGCATACATTACGTAGGACGTCTCCTAGTATTTTTGAAGAACTTTAATTGGTCCAAAAATCAATAAGAACAACACCAAATTTCGAAAAGCAACTGTAACGCTAAGATATTTGGTATCAGATGATTGGTACACCAGCTTAAGTTTTTTGTTTAAGTTTTTCAAGTCAATGTCGCTTATTGTGCCAGAGCTCTGCATTGCTATGTCTAAAGCTGTTTAAGATTTTATAAAGGTAAGTAGACAACAATAATATTAAATTTTTTTTGCTATATATTTACAAATTATCATATTAAGAAAACTAAATTCATGGTTGTCAGCCGTGCAATTTTAAATCCCGGGGCACTAATGGCAGGTAGCGAAGAGATCCAGAGAGTCGACAGATTCACTTACCTCGAAACCACCCCTTAACTCACAATGAGACTACGCTCAAGAGATTAGATCCAGAATTAAACTGGCACGGTCTACATTTATCAAGTTGAGATCCTTGCTGTGTTGCAGTGATCTCAGTTTGGGAACCAAGATGCAGATTCTAAGGTGCTACATTCTTCCAGCGTTACTATATGGATTTAAAGCGTGGACATTGACACAAGCCACAGAAAAGCGGATTGAAGCCTTCGAGATGTGGATCTACAGAAAAATACTAAAAATATCGTATGTGGACCATGTCACCAACGTTGAGGTCCTACCAACGTTGAGGTCCTACAGCGCATGAGAAAAGAAAAAGAAGTGCTTAATTTAATGAAACAACATTAGGTTTGAGTACGTCGGGCACGTGATGCGGAACAAAGAAAAATATCGAATTCATTAATTCGTTATGCAGGGTAAAGTATTTAGCAGGAGAGGATCAAGACGCCGTCGTATCTCATGGTTAAAAAATCTCCGACAATGGTTTGAGATGACCTTCGCGAAGCTCTTGATGATCGTCAATATCCGAAACGGATAAGACACGGAAGAATATCATGTTGCCTTCTGTGAATTCATGATGTAGATAAAGTGTTATGCTGACTTTGTTGAGACTAAGTGGATAAAAAAGCCAGTTGTGTATGTATTTGACCTTAATATGCGTTTGTTAAGGCGATATATTCACCATATGAATTACCATATGAAATTAAGAGCGATATATTTACCATATGCGTTATACTTATCTCATTCTCTATTACCCATCTTTTTAAAAATTTTAAAGAATTCGTTTATTCGTGGATATTCATTACTACGTAGTCGTTTCCTTCCAGTGTTATGCACATAGTGTTCCCTTGTAGTGTATTCTCTTGAAAAGTGGTGTCTTCATATGTAGCTGTATTAATGTAATTATTTAGCGCTTGTTGTGTATGCACTTACTCAATTTCTCCGTTGTTGTTTTCTGGGGTTTCAGTCAAAGGGTCCTACAAAATCTTGGTAAATTAGCATATTATGTCAACGGTAACCTACGAAAATAAATCAATACTGACTGGAGCTTCTTTTTTAAATGTCCCAAACAAAGGATGACTGGCTTTAAGTAAAAGCTAATATGAAATACTATTAAGAGCTTCTTACACTGCCCAGAAGCCATGGATGAAAATCATATCGTTCTTCAATGTCCGATAAATACAGGCAGCAATTATTTTAATTACAGGGGAATTTTCAGTATTGTTCTCTTTGCTATAGTGAATGCCGATAATTGTTTTCTTTACGCTGACGTGGGCTTTTAGGATGACGTATTTCGCAATACAACTTTAAAAAAAAAAAAAAAAAACTGGAAGATAGCAGTTCCTGTAATCTTTCATACAATCTTCCATGTAATAAAAAACTTTCTGGTAAGTAGATAAATGTTGGTGCCGTACGTTTTTGTTGCGGATGATGCATTTCGGTTGCATAATAATAGAATGAAACCATACTAAGGACAACAAAAAAGGAAATACAGCAAAAGGGTTTTTGATTACAGACTGAGTAGAGCTCGACAAATTGTAGAGAATTTTTTTGGTATAATCTCTACTGTTTTTCGAGATTGTAGAAAACCCCTACCTTTGGAACCTCCAAAAGCTAAAGAGATTGTAATGGCTTATGTTTATTGGGACCATTATTTAACTTTCGGAGTACGGAGATTATTTGACTTACTTAGATTACGAAGATGGGTCAAGCGTGACCCATTCTCATTCTATTTATAAGGATGTTTTAAATAGTAGTATTATTAAACAGTATCTTTAATTCAACAAAAAAAAAGAAACATAAAAATTATGATCCCAAATTTTTGTATTTAAATTTTTTAAGATGGTTCACCATCCTGGTCTTTTTGGCAGTAGTTGCATTTAATTTTGACAATATGGACTTCTTCGCGTTTTGAATGAGTATTACAAACAAATCTTTTACACATATCACACCTTTTTAAATATTTATTGTCACTACCCCAACAAGAATAACAACGACCTCGTTTTGTTGTAGATTTCGGCACTACGATTTGCTTTTTTACACTAACACCGTTGGTCTCTATTGCAGCGATTACGGATTTAGAGTATCCGGTGGGTTCTTCTTGTATTGCTTCCGCTCTTAGTTTTATATTGGGCGAGGTTAATTGTTTACCAAGCTCCTCCAGATATAGTTTTCTGCGATGTTTTATATTTACTTGGCTGTTACCTTCGCGAAGCTCTTGATGATCGTCAATATCCGGAACGGATAAGACACGAAAGAAGATCATATTGCCTTCTGTGAATTCATGATGTAGATAAAGTGTTATGCTGACTTTGTTGAGATTAAGTGGATAAAAAAGCCAGTTGTGTATGTATTTGACCTTAATATGCGTTTGTTAAGGCGATATATTCACCATATGAATTACCATATGAAATTAAGAGCGACATATTTACCATATGCGTTATATTTATCTCATTCTCTATTACCCATCTTTTTAAAAATTTTAAAGAATTCGTTTATTCGTGGATATTCATTACTACGTAGTCGTTTGCTTCCAGTGTTATGCACATAGTGTTCCCTTGTAGTGTATTCTCTTGAAAAGTGGTGTCTTCATATGTAGCTGTATTAATGTAATTATTTAGCGCTTGTTGTGTATGCACTTACTCAATTTCTCCGTTGTTGTTTTCTGGGGTTTCAGTCAAAGGGTCCTACAAAATCTTGGTAAATTAGCATATTATGTCAACGGTAACCTACGAAAATAAATCAATACTGACTGGAGCTTCTTTTTTAAATGTCCCAAACAAAGGATGACTGACTTTAAGTAAAAGCTAATATGAAATACTATTAAGAGCTTCTTACACTGCCCAGAAGCCATGGATGAAAATCATATCGTTCTTCAATGTCCGATAAATACAGGCAGCAATTATTTTAATTACAGGGGAATTTTCAGTATTGTTCTCTTTGCTATAGTGAATGCCGATAATTGTTTTCTTTACGCTGACGTGGGCTTTTAGGATGACGTATTTCGCAATACAACTTTTAAAAAAAAAAAAAAAACTGGAAGATAGCAGTTCCTGTAATCTTTCATACAATCTTCCATGTAATAAAAAACTTTCTGGTAAGTAGATAAATGTTGGTGCCGTACGTTTTTGTTGCGGATGATGCATTTCGGTTGCATAATAATAGAATGAAACCATACTAAGGACAACAAAAAAGGAAATACAGCAAAAGGGTTTTTGATTACAGACTGAGTAGAGCTCGACAAATTGTAGAGAATTTTTTTGGTATAATCTCTACTGTTTTTCGAGATTGTAGAAAACCCCTACCTTTGGAACCTCCAAAAGCTAAAGAGATTGTAATGGCTTATGTTTATTGGGACCATTATTTAACTTTCGGAGTACGGAGATTATTTGACTTACTTAGATTACGAAGATGGGTCAAGCGTGACCCATTCTCATTCTATTTATAAGGATGTTTTAAATAGTAGTATTATTAAACAGTATCTTTAATTCAACAAAAAAAAAGAAACATAAAAATTATGATCCCAAATTTTTGTATTTAAATTTTTTAAGATGGTTCACCATCCTGGTCTTTTTGGCAGTAGTTGCATTTAATTTTGACAATATGGACTTCTTCGCGTTTTGAATGAGTATTACAAACAAATCTTTTACACATATCACACCTTTTTGAATATTGATTGTCACTACCCCAACAAGAATAACAACGACCTCGTTTTGTTGTAGATTTCGGCACTTCGATTTGCTTTTTTACACTAACACCGTTGGTCTCTATTGCAGCGATTACGGATTTAGGGTATCCGGTGGGTTCTTCTTGTATTGCTTCCGCTCTTCGTTTTATATTGGGCGAGGTTAATTGTTTACCAAGCTCCTCCAGATATAGTTTTCTGCGATGTTTTATATTTACTTGGCTGTTCCATTCAGGATTTTTCGTATTCCAGAGAACGAAAGCATTGTAGCACGCAATATCCAAAAAGTTGAAAAATATACGTAAGGGCCATCTTCTTGTTGCTCTTTTACATGTTTACTCTGTGATCAATTTATCTAAAATATCGACTCCACTTTTGGTTTTGTTGTAATCCAAAATAATCTTTGGTTTAAATTTTTGGTTTTCATCAGAAATTTCATGTTCATTGTGTAAGGTCGATAATAATACAACAAACTTATTAGGCTTGGTTACATATGAAACTAAGGTAATATTTTTAGTGAACAAAAATTTTGATGAATACAGTGAGCGATCTGTCATTTCAAGCAATGATTTAGGTAAACTCTTCATATTTTTTCTGATAGTACCCAAAAGAGTTAAATTTTTGGTTAACAGTTCTTCAGATAAAGCAATATCGGTAAAAAAGTTATCAGTTGTAATATTTCGACCAGACCTATACCAATGTTCTGCAAGTGTTTTGACAACTCTTGGGCCTTGGTTACGTTCAGATTGATCACCAATCTTTCCAGTATATATCTTAAAGTTACAGCAATAAAAATATTCGGCGTCACATAGGGTCCAAGCCTTTATACCGTATTTCTTTTGTTTACTTGGTATATAAATCAGAAATGGACAACGTCCCCTAAAATCTATAAGCTGCTCGTCAATAGTACCAAAAGCAGATGGTTCTGCTTTTGGTACTATTGGACTTCTGCTCTCGTTTCCAAATTATCAAAGCGAATATGCTTTAAAATACTTACAATAATAAGTATTTTGTATTAGTGTAAATACTTACACTAATACAAAATACTAAATCTATCCCGGCTTAGAGATGCTTTATATATAGGACGCGTAAATGCATTATTTGTATTGGACCATAAATTATGCACCTTCTCATGGGAGTCTCTGAACCTTCCACATAATATAAGCATACCAAAAAAAGCACGCAGTTCGACTAGATCAACTTCTACGGCTGCGTTTTACGTGTACCTACAAACCCATTGAAAAATTCTTCAAAATCCGAAGGCCGGGTCAGAAATGACCCGACATCATAGATTTCACGTAGAGGAAAAACTGCAATTTGCATGTTCACGAATGATACACGAAAAAATAGATTAAAACAAATAAGGAGAACTTACGAACAATCAGATTTGTAAAAAAAATATTTCATGAAATATTAAGAAATAAGTGAATTTCGAGTTACGCTTGACCCAGTCTTCGTACTCCGAAGGTATGACAAAAAAAGAAACATTTGGAATCAAGAACCATAAATCCCATAATATCTTCTAAAGATTGTCAGAACATTAGAAATTAATTCGCAAATTATTTTGGTATTCAAGGAAAAGTTAGATGATAAGATTATCATTAATAAGGTAAAATTAGTTCTGTTTGTATTTTTTATATTTGTAACAGTTTTTAAATTATTTATGCAAGTTTTGTGCCTTCCTTTATGCACAAAACTAATTTTACTGTGTCGAATAGGACGAAAAATTTGCAGCTAAACACATTTCCTCGTAACGAGTGATTTTTGGGCTAATTTTGAGTAAAAATGTTCACAAATATGTGCCCATCCACTTAGCAAAACAGAATTTAAAATCGAAAATCGTATATGACATTATATTAAATAGCAGTGTGATCAGTAGATGAAAGCGGATAGCTCCATTTTTAAAAACCATTTTTAATTATCAAAAACATCTAAAAAACATTCTCTACTGCTGAAATACAACAAGAAAATTATAATTTAATACACGTAGGTTCACAATGAATTATAATCTGTTTCATATTGCCTTAGGCTGATATTTCATATGCAGAAAACAAAAATGTCTAAAGTCAAACCAGGGAGAATACTCAAGTTCATCGGTTTCTATTGCGGATTTATTATTTTGAGTCAGTTTTTGGCAAGTCTTTCTGCAAGTTGTCAGTAGTGAAGTAGTTTTGCGTTTATTCTCTTGCACATCTTAATTCAGGTTCTAGGACATTTTCTTTTATGCACCGTTCGATTTATTAAGGATTTTATAAAATTTACTGGAATTATCCTACAAAACTGCGTGTTTTTTTGTACATATTTATTAAATCAATCACACTATCATTATTTCACTCCATGTTGAACATAAACCTGCACAATACGCACGCCCGATTAATACAAGTCACATAAGTATACAAAACGCAAAGATTTCTGTCCAAATAAACTCGCAAGCTTACAACAAATAATTTCCTTTGATGTAACGATACCCGCTGGAACCTTGCGAGTATCTTACTTATGTGTCAAATCACCAATTTGAGCTACCCCTGGAATTCTCCTAATATACTTAATTAGTATTGTTATATATTTTATCATTCCTTGTCAAAGATAAAATATTTTTCTTTTTTGGTTTCTCATTTCCTTTATGGTTCTTAGAAAATGTCTTCTCCATATGACAATATCGCTTCTTTCTAATAAAATAGACTTTCTGGGATTCTTTTTCCAGCGGAAGCCTATTTCATTTAAAAGTTTTCATAACGTACTTCGACTCATTTCTGGGTAATCCTTATCATCTCGAAATGAGACAAGAACTTTATCCAATGTTGGAAATTCTTGTCTAAAGAAGAATTCATGCACTTTCCGTCGAAGTCCTTCTTTAAAATGATATTCTATTTGAAATTTTGGTTTCCCTGGAGCATTACGTGGCATTTGAAAACTACCACATTTCTCTTTTTTAATAACTCTGTAAATCGTAGATTTCCCAACACCAAGTGTACTGCTAACTAACTCAACGGTCTCGTCAACACTTTCACATTAACGTTTGTCTGTAAATGATTTAAAACAATTAAATAATAATGTTTTTTCATTAACTGTTAAAGGACCAATTTTTCTGCGTTTACACGGCACTTTCAACTTTTCCATAACACTAGTATACACACTAAACTGCACCTTGCAACTGAAGTACCTACTTTTAGTGAACTGTTAAGAATTTTGAATACGCCACTTGGACCTTCCTACAAAATGGAAAAACCCACTATCACATTTTCTGTGGAATAAGTGTAGAAGGTAATTATCTAGTCAATTACTGTCGTAGATTCCTGGAATTAAAGAATTAAATGTTTGATTGTTGAAACCCTTACTTCGTGGAATGCACTCATTTCAGATAAAATAAAACGTTTTATTTTATCTAAAGAATTAAAATTTATTTTGCAAATAGGTAGGTACTTATTAAACTTTTATTGGTTATATATAACCAATAAAATAAACATCTTACATTTCTTGCAAATTCATTAGTACCTGTTAACCTCCATCACTCCGACACTGGCAACCTTATTTAGGGATTAGTAACCCTCACAACTATTGTATTCTATTCTGCTCCAACCTTTATACCTGGTGGTCATACTCAATTTAAAATTGTTTTCTTATATACTTCTGTAAACTTGTTGACAAATATCTGTTTTTCATTGAGTCACCCGTATCAACAGTTTAGGGATTATTTGTATACATAATTTATTGTTTTATTACTCTTTCATACATAAAAATACACTATAGAAGGCTGAACGATCAATAATAGATTTACAAGAGTTTCTTAGAAATTTAAACAGCAACTTAATATAGACAATTTAGAAATTGGAAGCACAACATCGCAATCTTCAAATATTGATAAAGGTTATCTAACCGACTCTTGTCTGACCTCTCAACGTTCTTAATGGTTACTTTTACGTTAGTGCAGTGGAACTGCAATGAGTTTTACTCTCGCTTAGAACGCTTAAAACAATTAATCAATAATACAAAAGCAGATATCATCTGCCTTCAACAAACCAATTTCGAGGAAACACATAGACGTGAACTTAAAAATTTTGAAGGATGCTATTTCTTTCGGACTATGTTTACAAGAGCTAGTGGAGGAACATCTATCTTCATGTCTTATGATCTATTTTCTATACAATATATATTTCTAACTGTTTATCTTATATATTTTCTAACTGCCAATTTCGCGGCCATAGCAATATCTGTCTGGGGTGCCGACCAAATAACCATATGCAGTACATATATTTCACCTAATTACAATTTAACATAAATCGAGTTAGATGACTTAATTTGTCAAATTCACAGCCTTTTACACTGGTTGGGGGCTTAAACGCCCATAGTACTATATGGAGATTAAAGAAAACATGTAGTAGAAGAAAAATGACCTTATGTTATATTGTCAGAGAAAAAGTACAATTATGCCGCATACAACGTACTCCAAAAAAAGCAAATGTTTCAAACAAACCGGATTAGCTCTTTCAACTAAACTCTAAATCGAAATTAATACGGTTTAGCAGTTAAACGTGAGTTTATCCCAGTCATTTGACCACTTTTCGGTATGCCAATTCTCATTACAAATTCTAAGCATTAAATTCTCCCATTTCTTTGAGTGTTTTAGCTGATTTTTATCTTCTCACACCTCTGCGATACAGTCTGGGTTTGTTATATTTCCACTATTATCTTTGATAATCTGTATTTGCGGTTTAAATTATCTCGCTAGATGCTGGACTTTTGAGAAAAGTTCTCTAGATTCTAGGTAGTCGGCATGTTTCTCTAGATGAACACATATGTTTTTAATATAATTATTTTTGTCCCTTCTGTACAAGTGTTTTATAGTTGTATTTATGGTGCGTATCTCTATTTCTTTCTGTTTAAATTTAATGTGCCGTTTTGATTGAAAGTCTCTTCAGTCATCCAATATTTGTTTCTAGATGTTTTCTCTTTGGGATTAGTATTGTTGATGGCTTCAGTGATCCACTTCTTTTTGTTATTCTACGTTTTGTCGGGATCTCTGGTAGTCACTGGTAGGTCAGCTTCTGCTAACGCTTCTCTAAACTTTTCCGGGTGTTTTGGAATCAATTTTTGTCATTTATTTGTGATTGTTTTACTGTTACTTTATAAGATAAAATAATAAAATCATCTTTTTTAATGAATTTATGCAGCGTATACACTGGCAAACTTTATGCGATACTCGAAGCTTAACATAACATATAACATAAAAATACACTATAATAACATACCTACACATTGCTCGCATGGTGACACTATGTTTAAAAAAAAAACATAAAAAGAAGATACTAGCAGCTTACAACAAACGCTTAATAAGATAAATAGCGAACGTGCTGAACGCTTTCTGTTCAGGGACCTGACGCAAGTAAGAGTACTGGAGAAAATGAAAGAAAAATGTGGAGTGATGAGCTTAAAGATTACACCTAAATTAGGTTTTGCGCGAAACTATAGTTTACTCTAGATAAGCAATTTTAAACAGCCCCTCAAAAAAATATAAAAAAAAAACAAAAAAAAAACAGCATCAACAGAAAAATTTAAAAACTGTGAAAGTGGCCTAAGCTTCCAAAAGATATTATCAACAAAAAATTGCTTCCTAAACATTAACACTAAGACTAAGTGATTGTGTGACTGTTGCCACATTGCCTTTGATAATTGTTGCAGTTGCAGACAAAAGTTCAAAAATAATTTTAAATTACTACCTTGTTATCCTAAAAAACCTTGTGCCATAGCATAATTTTTTTCTGTGTTTTTTTAATTAATCATTGTTTATGTGTTGCTTGTATAGTTTTATTTTTGTGTTTTACATTAAATGGTTTATATTGTTGTTTCGTTTGAATAAAATTCTATAATTAAATTTATCTAAAATTATAACCTTTAAAAGGCATAAGTCCATCATCTTAAAAAATTGGGGCGTCCCCCTTTTTGGAACTAAATTTTTAACCCAACCGCCTTTACTATATTGACAACTTAAAAGTTATACTAAATAACACTTTAATAAGTAGCTAAGTTGCAAAACAAACCATTATATTTCTATTTTCCTTTTTGCTCGAGATTGAGAAAAATATTTTACTTCCGATTGACTTAGCAATTTTGGTTCAGTCAGTTGCGCCATCGAAACTATATTTTTATCGATATAAAATAAAAATAAAACTACATAAATTCTCTCGGCGGTATATCCAGTACATCTTACAAAGTAGTTATCATTTAGTATGAAAAATCAATAACCTTTAGCTGTCAAGTTAAAAAACAATTACCTCTAAAACTAGTTTTACTGGATTCTCTTTCTTTGTTTCGCTATCGATAACTATAATTTTAGCGTTTGTCACAAATATAAAAATTAAAATGTCTAGATATTTTTGATAAAGTTAGTTTAAAAAAATTTGTGAACGTTGTAGGTACGAAAATTTTTATTTTTGAATAAGTTAAATTAGTAAATATATTCTAAGAAGAGTGTATGTAAATAAATTGAATGAAATTTGAATATATATTTCTACGTGAAGTTAAGATAAAATATACGACTAAGTGAAGATAAAATTGTTTAGTTTGGTGAGCTACAGAACAAAAACCATTCATTTACATGTGTTCATGTGTCACCGCAGAAAACATTCTCATGCTTTGACGTAAACTTGACAGTTTAAAAACGGTTTTATAAATTATTGTTATTGAATCTACAATTTTCTGTAGATTCTGTAGAATCTAAAAGGTAAATATGTAAAAAAGTCTTTTTTCACATATTTAAAGAGAAGAAGGATAATCTGCATACAAACACCTGTGACTCAGCCAGGTAGAGTTGGGTTCCTAATAACCTAACGAAGTTGTGCCATGACGAGATGCCCAAAGGAGTTAAACCGTTACCACTTCTTCCCATCACTACTCTAAGACGGTCGGCGTTCAACTAAAAATCTCTTCTCTGTCCAAAACATCTCTCCTAATGCCCTGCTATTACCCAATTCTCATTTCTTCTCCTACATATTCTTCTGGAAAACAACACACGCAAGACCCATAAAAGCTTTTTAACTTCCTCTTCTTAGCGAGGCTGCCACCTCTTTCGCGTCGTCTGTGTCTCATTCGTTCCTATTTCGTCCTGCGATAATCCAAACCCCACAGAGGTGCTACTTACTCGTTTTAAAATTCTGTTGCGACTTTCCTCATTTTTTGTTTTTTTTTCCACCACCACTTATTCCTTATCATTTTCTCCCATATTTCGCTCATGGTATTAAACATTCTGCGGTTACACTCTTTTGAAAACTTCTCTCTTTCATCCGGCTAACGCTCATACTCCCAAATCGTATGTGTCACAGTATAAGAGAGACCACAGTTGAGGCACTGATTGGACTTTGCCCTCCTAAATCTAAAAAGGTAGCTATAGAAGCAACCATACCCTGTGAGCATTTGTGTCAGATAATAACCCAGCTGCCTATGTACACACTCCACCCAGCTTCGAAGGTTCGGTATTACTGATTTCATTTATTTCGCAACGTATTTCCACCCACTCTTGCTACCACTGATCGATTAAAGCTAATCTCTCTCTCGCCAGCACATCTAAGGGAACACAGCCGGTGATCAACCAGTCCTGTATACACATGCTACCCACAGCAGACTAGTTTTGTCGACGCGTACCGTAAGCCTTTTGTAAGTTGGTAGTTCTACTGCCTCACTCCAAAATGGGACGTGTCTAGGACGGCAGACTGCGCAACTCCGTGAAGTGCCCTTTTCCTTTCGGAGTTAGGTCCACCGATATTGGGCAAATATAACACTCTCTCTCTTTCTGTAACCTCTAAGTACTACAGCCTTCGTCTTACCCTCCGCGAGAGAAAGATCATGCTCGCCCAACCAATCGTCAACGAGGATAATTCGAAGCAGGAGTTAATTCCTATCTAGTGCCGCCACCAACATAGCAAGATCGTTCGCGAATACGAAGGGTGTAACACCCTCTATATATTTTCAGTTTAAGACCCCATCATATACCAGGTTCCACAGCATCGGACCTAGGATGGAACTCTGCGGGATCCCAGATGTTACATCCACGATTACAGCATTCTCCATCACAATCTTGCTCTCGAAAAGACAATCAGCGACCACATTTCTCGGATACCCAGGACAGTTACTTGCTTTCAAAGAGCTCATTAAGTGACCCACTGGAGAGTAATAAAAGCACTTTGGACGTCAAAGACGATCAGGATGACCCACTGATGATCATTCTCAATTCCCCGTGCCGTCCGAAGCACATCACTCACCGCATTCATTGTACTTTTATTCTGACAGAAACCTTATTTTTCAGATAGGTCTCCAGAGATAGTAGTAACCTTGATGGTAATTACATGATGATGGCTACATAACAAGTTAGTTGAATTTACACAGAAGTTCTTTAATGAGTAGAAATATGCTATAATTAATTGTTACGAATAGAAGTCGGTTTAGACTATCTCGATGTTTTATACCCTTGTTTATCACAAATTCTAGTAATCTGCTACTACTCATTTGTATTTTCCCGACCACTGTCTTTTACGGCTTTTCGGTCTACTAAGTCGAACACTGCTATAAGATCTATAAGACAACAGACATGTTTGCTAACTGATCATTTTTTCGAAGTGAAGCTTGGATGCTTGGCTGCTTTATGTTAGTCTAGACAGATGTTAGTTAACTTGTTTCCAAATTATAAACAAATGCTAATTGAGAGTCTGCACACGTGTACGGGTATAACTGGTATAAGTTTTATATCTTTGGTTTATTTAATTAACAAAAGGTAAGATCATGAATATTTTAACTTTTTTTAGCCTAGTTATCCTAGTTATCCTTTAACTTATATTATCCTAGTTAGTGTGTAAGCATGTATTTCCATAATATTCATATGTATGTCAATCTTTTTACTGCACAGTCTTAAAATAAAAATAATTTTTTTTATAAAAAAATAATCTGCAAATAATTAAAGATTAACGCAATTTTTATCTAAATTTATTTTTTCTAATGGCGTATTACGAAGCAGAGCAGAACCGCCTTCAAAAATTGATGGAAGAAGCATTATTAGATGATGAGTACGAAGAACCTTTCTCTGATAATAATGATTTCGAAGACGAAGATTATGTGGAAAAAAGAAGTAATTATTCAGAAAGCGAACAACATATTTCGAACATGGGATACCAACGTGTAAAAAATGTATCATCACAGAATGTTAAAACCAAATCTGTGAATTTGTTAAAACATTTATCTGGTCCGAAAACTTCAACTGTAATATTGAAAGATCCACTTGAAATCTGCACTTACTTTTTTTTAATATAGGAATGTTAGAAATTATTTTCGAATGTACAAATCAGCATATTGCTTTAACTGCAGTCAATTATCCTCGTGAAAGAGATACATCACCTACGGATCTGTGCGAGCTTCAAGCACTCTTTGGATTGTTATACTTAGCCGGCGTCTTAAAATCAAGTCGCCTAAATTTGCGAAACTTTTACAATACACAAGAAACTGGGTGGAGTTATTTTGATTTGTGATGTCTTTAAATAGGTTTCAGTTTCTTTAACGGGAATTAAGACCTGGCAATTCTGAAACTCGAGAAGAACGCAAGAAACTGGACAAGTTACCACCTATACCAAAAATAGTTAATGCTTTCGTTACCAACTGTAAGACTGCTTACAGTCTGTTTAATTTTTTGAGTATTTTTGAACAGTGAATGAGAAATTGGTATCGTTTTGAGGGCGTTGGTCATTTAGGCAATACATAAAAATTCAAAATAAACCCAATAAATATGGACTTGAAATGTTTACCCTAGTTGATGCCAAGTGTTACTTTATTTTAAATCTTAAAGTCGATGTTAGGTAGGGCAGCAACCTGGTGGTCCTTATGCTCTGAGAAACTCTTCCAAAGCGGTTGTCTTGAGATTATCTGAACCCATATACGGATCAATACGCAATATTACTGCCGATAACTGGTTCACAAGTATTGATATACTAGAGTCGTTGTATGCGAGATAATTAATATAGTATAGTAAAATATTAATAAGAGTATGTAGATAATAATAGTTTATGTTATTTTATCAAAAGAATTTTTTTAATCCGTTTTCACTTGCCATTTCAATATGCGGACTCACAGTCCGCCGCGTGTACTGATGCAACTTTTTAAGGCTCGTGGACTGAAAGGTTAAACATCTTTTTTATTTTATTATTATATTTATTATCAAGTAATATTTATTTATATTTTATTAATAATCTATTAGTTAGTCTAATTTTGTTAGGTCTGTCAGAAATCAACAACGTTTGCTTTGTTGATATGTTTGGAAGGTGATGCTAGCAGCAAACATAATTTATTTTTTTTTATTGTTACATTGTATGTTTACAATCTACTTTATACACAGAGTAATAAGTAAATTGTCTGTAAGTAAACTAACGTGAGGTACCGTCCATTGACGGTTCTATAAGTATTATTGCGGTAGGTCTTTTGGCCATACCCTCTTCAATCTTCTTTCGGCAAGTGGTTGGGTGAATAAATTATTTATTAGTTAGTTGTTATGATCATAGGTGCAATTTTTATATTTTATTGAGTGATTCTTTATTATGTCATATTATTGAGTGATCATTGTAAAGTGTTTGGTTAGATACATACCACGGATCTTTACTTGTAATACGGAGTATTTTGGATTGGAATGTTTGAAGTATCTTCATATCTGAAGGTTTACTACAGCCCCATAGTTCTATTCCATATGCCCAAACTCGTATAAGAATAGCTTTGTACAGAAACAGTTTATTTTCAAGAGATAACTAAAAACTTTTTTTAAATAGCCAGTTTATATTCTTTAAGTTAACATCCAGTTATTTCCGTTCAGTTTTAATGTGCGTTGTCTATGTAAGTTTTTCATCCAGTTGCCATTCCAAGTATTTAACAACTGGTTTTATAGGAATGGGGTATTATTAATATAAACTTGTGAACATGTAGCTTGTCTTGTTAAAGTAATTTGTACTGATGTGCTAGTATTAACACTAATCTTCCATCGCTTAATCCAGTTTTGTAATTGATCTAAATGCTTTTGTACTTTTTATGATGATACACTAGGGTCGGTATCCACTGCTAATATTCCCGTGTCATCGGCAATTGTAGCTAAGAAGGTATCATTGCTGGTTGGAATGTCTGCTGTAAATATCACATACAGAAATGAGTCCAAAATGCTACCCTGAGGTACGCCAGATTGTATGATGTGATAATTTGAGTAGCTGTCTTCAATGTTGACTTGGAAGTAATGGTCAATAATATATGATTTTAGTATAAAGTATAATTGGTCTGTCAGGTGTAAGTTTAGTTTGTAGAGAAGAACTTAATGCCATACTCTATCAAATACCTTTTGTAGATCTAGAAACACTCCAGCGCAAAACTTTTTCTCTTCGAGAGTTGTTTTAATTTTATTTACTATTCTGAAGTATTGTTGGATAGTTGAGTGTTCACGTTTAAATCCGATTTGGTGTTGTGATATAATTTCGTTTATGAAACCACTTGCTAGATTCTATGTAATAGTATCATTTCTAATACTTTCGACATTATTGGGAGTAGGCTTATAGGGCGATATGAATTTAATTACGTTTCGGGCTTACCAGGTATCGGAATTATAGTTACTTAAGCAAATTTCCATTGTATTGGAAAATATCGAAGACTTGGTATGCTGTTGTATATTATTGTTAATAACACCACCGCTTTTCTCGATAGCTTGTGAAATAATTATCCTTTTATCTAATCATAGCCAGGAGAATTTAGCATTTTTAGTTGTTGTCACACCTCTATCGGAGTAAATGTTGTCAGAGGTAGAGATAGTTGACATGGAGTTTCGAGCTACATTCTTATATCATCTTCTTCGTTACTAGTATCTGATGCTGCGAATATAGTTGCAAGATGCTCTGCGAATACTGTTGTTTTTTCTGCGTTTGTGTGGACCAAGGTCATATTGGTTTTTGTTAAAGGTGAATTTGTTATTGTCGGTCGTTTAAATTTTTGTAGGTTTTGATATAGAGTGATCTTTATGTGAGAGGTTCCAAACATAAAACTGAAAAGAGTGGTTTTTTTTTATGTTATGCTCTATTTAGTCTACGACTTATCATGTTAAGGTACGATTTATTTAGTGGATATCTTGTTTGTTGCCATATGCGTTGAGCTCCTCTTTTTTCTGCTATCAGTTCTCTTATATGTAGGGGGATATTAAGGTTTTCTTGCACACTTCTTTGGCGTTATGGTAATGCTTCTCTTCCTGTTGTTTCTAAAACTGTTGTTAAGTAGCCTACTACTTTCTCTACGTCTTGGTTTTCTTTTATCCTAATGTCTGGTTTAATCTTTGTATTTACAGAATTTTGGAAAACATCTCAGTTTGTTTCTTTAGTTGTGAGTTTCGGTGGTGGAGTTCTCCATGACATAATTTATTGAATTCAAGAAAAAAAATTTAATTTGAAATAATAATAATTAAATTATATCAAAATAAATGATTATTTAAAAGTTAAATTAATAACTACTTAAAATTTTAAAATTAATAAAAAAAGGGAATCATTTGTCAATCCGAAAAGAGATATATTTTGGTTGGTATATAACGTTACTCACTACAAATAATGACCCTTAATATACTTTTAATATTTTCAAATAAAATTCTTTTCCGCAAATCGCCAGGAAATTTTGACATTCCTCACAAAATTTCTTGAAGAAAAAGTCAGGACTTCCTTACTGTAAGGAAATGTCATTTCCTTACTGTAAGGAAATGATATTTCCGTACAGTTGTTAGTGTTCTACATAAATGATAGAAAACACATTGCTTATAAGGAATTAATTTATATTTTGAAAACATCAAGTCATTGCTGAATACATTTTTAAGATCAATTTGTTATATTTACAGTAATTTGACAGTTAGTACAATTATTGAACATTGGAGGAACACTCTTAGAACTATGAGAAACATTTTGGACAACCAGCAATTAAATTTATAAGCGTCAAGTTTGACAATTCAACGTCAATACGTTTCCATAGTAACCCAAGTAATTTTATTAGGAATTTCAAAGCACCATTTATTTGGGAATAAAATTATCGCGTTTTTTTAAATCAATCAATATCTGTCGAATTTTAAACGATTTGCGGAAAAATAGTATGTTTACCTCGTAGGAAAAGCCACATTCCTGGACTCTGTGTTGCTAAGTCTCGGCTTGCGCCTCGACTAAGCAATCTTCACAGTCGTCCAGGAATGTTAAGCTTTTCCTACCCGGTAAACAATGTACTATTACTTCCCAATTATTGAAATAACAACAAAATTTAATCATATATCTCAAGCAATTGAAGCTATAGTGGTCTACCAGAGGTCACATCGCGTCAGTACTTAAGTAACTAAAATAGCACGTCGGTACTTAAAGGTTAAAGTAATATCTAAAAACATTTACATTGATAAAATATTGACCATCTAATTGTATTTGGTGACAGCTGTTTACACTACTATGTTTCATAATTGCAACAAAAGTGAAGAAATATTTTAAAACCGTTTATCATAGCTACTAAAGATATTTATAGCAGACATTTATAATAACTTGAAAATGAAAGGCAAACTTCAAACTACTTGAGTTAAAATGTTTATACGTTGTTTTGATTCTGTTATTACATTAATAATGATCTGATCGGAAGTGTGACCTTCTAGATCAATACTTATTTCAAAGAATATCTTTCATGTGTTGGTTTAATCTAAAAAACCGCAATTTGAGTAATTGAGGTTTTGTAAGTGCAAAAAGTAATAAAATATTTTTATTTCGCTTCTGCTTTTATTTTAAACTATAAAGAAAATTCTAATCGTAATATTTATGGTAATATATATGATAAATAAATATAATAAAATGTACGTTTTCACAAGTTCTACACAATTTAAAAATGCAAAATTACTAATCTACAATTCTATGGTTACTTTAAAAAGTTTTGTTTTAATATGGGATCAAAAAAATAATATTTGGATATTATAGATTTTATGTTTTTCTGTCCGTCCGACCGTCTGTCCAGTCTTGGAATGACAAAACTTCCGGTGATTATAAAAATTAATAAAAATGAAGGTAAAGAAATAGAAAAAAACACTTAATGCACCACTCCAAACGGACTCACCGATAAAGAAAATTCTAGTAAGTAAAACCAGAAATATTTTCATGAATGAACTCGACATTAAGAAAGAACCAGGATATTATGATCTTATTAGAGGTAGAGTGCTACATAAATCTACCAAAAAATTATTTTATAATGAATATTTAATACTGTCTTTGAATTTGGATAGTTCCCGAGGATCTGGAGAGTAGCATTAAAAATCATTATTCCTAAACCAGGCAAAACATACCCCACCCAACTGGGACTGTTTCCGTTCTTTTTATTATTTGCCATCTTTATATTTTTAAAGATAAGTAGCCTTAAAATACCACACTAACTAGAAGGTTTGGTGAGTTTTATATCAGCTGTCCAGTCTGGGTCAGACGCTTTCGTAACCATCCATTCTGGATCAGACGCTACTGTTTTGATTCTGTATTGACCCTATAATAAAGGGTTGCCACTATCGCCATCTGCACCGTATCAAAGCTTTGCTTCTCGCCGTGGCTGCCGTTGTGGACTTCATCCGTAACCCTGGACAAGGGACTCTAAACACGTACTAGTTTAGCGGGTCAGCAAATCTGCGGAATCTGCGGAGGGCAGGGATTGATTCATTTTCCCTAATGGGATTATCTTCAAAAATTTAAAGAGTTCCTACCCGCTACCCTCTGGACTGGACATCATGGCCTTTACAAAGATATCCTTAGAGCAGATCAGTACAACCTAAAGAGCGATGGAGAGAGCCATGCTAGGGATTAGTTTTAGAGACAGAATTCAAAATATCGACATTTGCAAAAATTTACGGCAGACCTAATAACCAAAGACAGGAAAACAGTCAAAGCCATCTTGGGTCTTTTTACAGAGCACTGTAAGCTGAATAGGCACTTGCAGCTAATGGGATTATCAGATGATGACCTGTGTATATTCTGTCACCTCGAAGAAGAAAAAGCAAAGCACATTTTATGTCAGTGTGACAGTCTGGCAAATGTGCGGTTCTTTGTATTAGGAAAAGAAAATCCTTCGGCAAATAGCTACGGGGAAGTTACAGTCTCAAAGCTACTAGACTTTGGGCTAGAGAAAGAAAAGGGGTCAGGCTAGATAATGTTATTAGAGGACCACAATATATCTGAAAAGGTCGCAGTAAAATATTCCAAAAAGCTACCCCTCTGAATTTATCTATCTAAGAAAGAACAGGCGAGAAGTAGGCAGACCACAGAAGAGGTAGGCAGATGATATCAAACAAGTCACAGGCAAGCAGTGGATAAGAATTGTCAAGAGTCGAAATCAATGGAACCAAATGGAAGACGCCTATGTCCAGCAGTGGACGAATACAGGATAAAGAAGAACAACAAACCAGGCAAAAAAATAGAAGAAATCACCTTTTATTTGCTGATTAATTTTTTCCCAATTATCTCCAAAATGTTTGAGGGAAAATGTACACAAAAAAGCTAAAATGTATGCAATTAATAACATACTATCAATTTGGGTTTTAAAAACACAGCAAATACACAGAATTGTTAATAAGATCATTGACGACCTTTAACAAAAACAACACTGTTTTGCTGCTTTCATTGATCTGTCACAAGCGTTTGACAAAGTCTGACACACTAGACACTGCCACAAATTTAAAACTATCCCAAAAGTTACAGTAGCCACGTTTGCAGATGATATAGCTTCTCTAACCTCAAATAAAAACCCAAAAATGGCATCAAGGCTATACAAACCTATTATAACAAAAGCTTTAGAAATGACGCATGAAGGCGAATGAACTAAAGTCCTCCCATATTACATTCTCACTTCATTAAGAGATTTGTTCACCATTAAAAATAAAAAAGAAGCCTAAGGTGTAAAATACTTGGAAATCCATATAGAGAGGAGATTGATATGGAATAAACATATATTAACAAAACGCAAGAAGTTAGGACTAAGTCGTCTATACTGGATCATCGGCAGAAACTTTAAGTTATCTCTATAGAATAAACTACTAGTCTAAAAATCCGTTTTAAACCATTTTGGAGCCACGCCATCCAGCACTGGTAGTCACCTCTAATAGCAATGTAAATATAACACAGAGGTTTCAAATTAAAATGATAAGGATGATTCTTGACGCTCCGCATTATGTACTCAAATCAGTGATTCAAAGAGGTACACAAACTTTATTATTGGGTGAAGTAATAAGTGAATATACTAGTATACCATAATCGCGACACAGTGTCTGTGCACCCTTATAGGTTAGCCAAACGGTTGTTCAATGCAATATGTAAGCAATAACTACACTATACAATAGAGTACTTAATGAAGTAACCTGTATAAGTCATATCCTTGCCATTTACAGATTGCTGAATAAAGGAGATATAAAAAAGCTATATCGTCCCGCACTTAAGGAATGAAATAAATTCAAATACTGGTTCTCCCAATCTAAATAAAATTATTACAATATAAAGTAACAATATAATTGACTTGATAGAGGCATGAGATTTGGCTGTTATTAATACATAGAATGAAGAATTAAATATGAAGACTAAAGACCAGTATATTACATGTAGTAGCTGGAGAGGGGAAAGAAAGATAGATTTTGTGCTGTGTAGAAGAAGTCAGCTAAAAGAGGTTACCAACTGTAAAGTTATAAAAGATAAGTGTGCAGCTAGTCAACACCGACCGGTGATAGTAGATGCGGAGATAAAGGTTAGGCAGAAAAGAAAGCAAGTAGGAAACCAGAAACTAAAGTGGAAGAAGTTAAAGGAAAATTTGGCAATAGTCTTTGAGAGTAGAGTGCTTGACCAAAATAATGCGGTAAATGAATAATGAAAAGCCAACAGTAAAGTTGTGGTGCGAGTGGAATAGGAAGTGCTAGAAAAAATATTTGGTAAAGGGTATTCTAGAGACAAAGAAACTTGGTGGTGGAACGATTAAGTGCAACAGAAAGTTAGAGAGAAAAAATAAGCAAGAAAGAGGCGTGGCACGTCTAAAAGAGAGAAAGATAAGGAAGCAAAGAGGAAATTGCGCTGGGGCAACTGCTAAAGAAAGATCGTATGTAAAGCTGTATGAAGAGTTTTAATCACCCGAGTGTTACACAGCATTGTTAAAGTAACACTCGGGTACTTGTTAAGGGTTACACAGCATTGTTAAGGCAAGGGACAAGTCATGAGAGGACTTGACCCATGTGGGACGATTAAGAGTATGAATGAAAGAGTGTTAATAACGGATGATAAAATAAAGCAAAGAGAGTATGAGTACTTTAAAAAATTGCTGAATAAAGAACACAACAGGAGAATTAAATTGTCGTGGCATTAAATAGGATGAAAAATGGCAAGTCAGCAGGATCTGATGAAATACATGTGGAGATTTTGAAGGATCTAGGAGAGGAAGGGGTTAATATTTTCTGGCAAACTATTAGTACGATGTATGAGGAAGAAGGGATTCCCAATGCATGGAGAGTGTGTGTGTGATGGTGTCATTGTATAAAGATAAAGGGGACATTCGGGACTGTAGGAAGGATAGAGAGATATTGTCGCACAAAATGAAAATTTGGGAGAGAACTGTAGAGCGAAGGTTAAGGAAAACTACATGTATAGGAGAAGAACAGTTTGGATTGATGGATCAGATAGGTAAAATATTGATTAATTCCATTTTTGTCACTTAGTGTACTATAATATAAATAAGCAGTCCTCTATGTTTTTTGTTTTAAATATTAACTTTTAACCACTCCCGTATTTGCTGGAATAAAACAAGTCATTAATAAAAAATTTATAATTTAAATTAAATTTTTATATCTACTTTGTTCGATCATACAAAATTTAAAATCAACAAATTTCCTTTCCAGTGTGTCTATGGCAATTCAAGTGGAATTATTAATGAATACCCAAACCCTTGATGTGTGAAACATTGTAAACAGAAACCATTTCTTGAACAATAACACTTCACTCATTCTTGCTGTGATGGAAATACATGTACTTTTAAAACCTTTTGTATCGTTGTAACCTGCCTTAAACTCTGAAAAGTAAACTATTTAATAAATTATGTAAGAGTTTTCGTAGAGAATATGAACAGTTTTGTTTGTAACACGAATAATTTTATAAGTATATTGCACAATAAAGTACATACAATTTTTATACCTGAATATTGTCAAAATAGCTGTGTTTTATTACAGTTTGTTATTATAAATTAGCATCTATTTTTGTAAATAAATTATTATTTTATAAATATCTAGAAGACGAAAGAAATTCAGATCTAGAGTTATAGTAGCAAGTATATAAAAGCGAGAGCAATAGAAGAATACCTTTTGAATAACTGAGATCAATGGAAACTGGATATCAGAAAACGATGAAGAACGTTATACAGGGTGTCCCATAATTAATTGGACATTAGCTATTGTGTGATAGCTGACATCAAAATAAAGCGTTTGAGCTCAACTTGCTTAGGCGAAATGTTACTAGTTTTTTTTTTCTACAGGGTAATTCATTGATATTTTTTTATATTAGTTTTAGTCATGTATTGAAAACCATTTAACCAGTTTAAGTAAAATTTGGTATCTTGCTATAATTTTTTATGCTTAATATGAAACTGATTAGTTTTACCATTGAAAGTGGGTGGCGCCATCTACTATAACATTGGTTCATTAATGTGGTCATATTTTTTTGTCCGCCCTGTATAAACATTCTAAAAAAACCATGCAATACCATTCAATTCTACACAAAAAAGGTATTCTTGTTATAAATCAAACAAGTACACCGTTTTCGAAATTTCGTTTTCGTATTTTGGTAATGTATTTAATTTTTTGCAAAACAAGTATGCTTTGAACTTAATAGTAATGTCAAGACGTAAGTATGAATTTATTTATTATTAGTTGTCAAAGTACAGTGCGAGACATGCTATTAGGTGTTTTATAAACCACTTAACTCTCCGTTAGTCGCTAGGAAAAACTGAGCATCAAGAGTCGCTAAGGTGTTTGAGACCGACAATTAAAAAAAATAGTTTTTAATATAAAATTTATACAAATATTTTATATTGTGTATAGGAATAACTAAAAAACATTTTTGAAAATATTTTAATGAAAAAAAAAAACAGATACAAAATGAAAAACAGTAGTATACCAATATATTGTGAATATTGTTCTGAAGCTATTGTCTTGTGGCATTTTAAAGTAATTACTGTTTAAATCAGAATTATCCACAATTAAAGGTTAAAGTAGCTTTATTGGTATTTTAATTTTCCCTTCGGATATTGTTCTCCAAATACAAACATTAGTTTGTATTACGTACTATGTAATTTTCTTGTCCTGTTCTAACATTTCACGGTGGAACAGCCTTTTTTCATCTAGTAACTCTATATTTTCCAATAAACCCTAGGGTATTACTTTCACTTTCTTTTTTCTTATCTTGTTCTGATTCATTTTCACCATCACGTTCTTCAATTTGATCGATTTCGCTTTCGCTTCCCTCATCGTCAAAATAATTTTCATCGTCGGTAGGAACCATTGTCCATAATTTCAACAAGCGTAGGAATCAAAGTTGTTCGGCTTCAAAGGACATCTTTAAATAAGAATTGACAAAAACTTACCGATAAAATGCAATAATAAGATGATAAATATTTACCTCTTCTGCAAGTTCTGCAACAAATAATAGTTACACCGTTAGTCGCTACGGAGTCTGGCACCGAAAATAACTATAAAACTCACACAATTGTACTCAGGAATGCAAGAATGTACACTAACCCGAATTTGGTTGATAGGGAGAGGTACTAAAAGTGACGATAGAAAAATAACAGTTATTTATAAATCCCGAATGAAAAATTCTGTCGTCGGTGTGTAAAACCGATAGCGACTAACGGAGGGTTAAGATAAAGGGACAATGCCACGTTATAGTGAATTTTTATTATTAATAGTTATGATCTATTTGTATTCCCAGGAAAAATTTTATTCTCGCACAAGCAGCTTAAAACAATTTCGAACTTTATCCCAAGAGAAGTCAACAAAACCATAAAACTATTAGATCATTGTTCGACAGATTAGACGAAACAGTGTCATTTCATCGCAAAAACAGGAATGCTGGAAGATCGAGAATAATTTATACAGATATGGAGGACTAAATTGTTGTACGTGTTGCAGCAGATCCAGAAACCAGTACAAGGCTTGTTTCTGCGGCCACTGGTATAACCAAATCTACGTTATCAAGAATAATATAGACAGAAAATTTGTATCAGTATCGTTTTACTCCAGTACAGAATCTTTTACTACAGGATTTTCCAGCAAGGCTCCTATTTAGTCAGTTTATGCCAGGGCGGATATAATGTTTTATAATAAAATTTTATTTACCGATAAAGCCACATTTACTAAAATAGATGTGTTTAACTGGCGCAATAGGCATACCTATGCGACTGAAAATCCTAATGCATTTTAAAAACATCATTTTCAACATGATTTTTCCATAAATGTCTCATGTATCATATTTTGCTATATCATGCTATAAAGGGTCTCATGCTATTTGCTATATCATACTATTAAGGGTCTTAAAAATAACAAAAGACCAGGCAACGATAACGTATACGGGGAAGTATTGAAAATGCTGTGCGAAACAAACAGTCAATTTCTAGACTCACTCATACATAGTCATACTCTTTAACAATATTTATAACATCCGGGAGTTTCCTGAAAACTGGCTAGAGTCAACTTTTGTTACCATACCGAAAAAACCAAAAGCAAAGTCTTGTGATCAACATCGGATGATAAGTCTAATTAACCACATTTCGAAGGAATAAATCAAGGTTATTTCCAACAGAATAAGCAAAAAATGCGATGATAACATTGGAGATTCGCAGTTTGGGTTCCGGAATTCTCTTGGGACAAGAGAAGTACTTTTTAGTCTACAGGTACTCATCCAGCACTGCAGAGATATAAACAAAGACGTGTACATATGCTTTATAGACTACGCAAAAGCATTCGATAACGTAAAGCACGAAAAGATAATTGAAGTTCTCCATAAGATCGGAGTCGACTACAGAGACATTCGAACAATAGTTAGTCTCTATTGGGGTCAAACAGCTAAAGTGAAAGTAGGATTTACATTGACAAATAAAATTGAGATTAAGAAAGGGGTACGACAGGGCTGTATCTTGTCTCCTATTCTCTTTAATATATACTCAGAAGAAGTATTTAAGACAGCGCTGGAGGAAAGCACAAAAGCCATAAAGATAAATGAAGAAATAAATAATAACATAAGATATGCTGATGACACTGTGATTTTAGCAAGTAGCATGGAGGAACTAAGTTGCCTAATGAGTGCCTACAAAAAACAAGTGCACAATACGGACTCAGACTAAATATCACAAAAACCAAATGGATGTTAGTAAGCAAAACCCAACAACCACCACAGCAACTGATACTAGACAATGAAAGAATTGAACACGTAGATTCGTACATCTACTTGGGAACAACAGCTAACTAAAATTGGGATCAAGCGAAGAAAATACGTATAAGAGTAGAAAAGGCAAGAGCATCGTTCACTAGCATGAAGCAAATTTTCACTTCTAAAAGCCTAACCCTACCTCTTAAAATTCGATTTCTGAAATGTTACGTATTCCCGGTTTTGTTATATGGAATGGAGGCATGGACAATGACCGCAACATTGATGAAAAAAGTAGAGGCCTTCGAAATGTGAGCTTACCAACGTATATTACGTATATCCTGGACTGAGCACGTGACCAGCGAAGAGGTACTACGCCGGATAGGTAAAGAGGGAGAGGTAGAAATAAGTATAAAGAAAAGAAAGTTGGAATACTTGGGTCACGTTATGAGACGTAATAAATATAGAGTACTGCAGCTGACCGTTCAAGGGAAAATAGACAGCAGAAGGGGTCCAGGGAGAAGAAGACGCTCGTGGCTCCAAAACTTGCGGCAATGGTTCGGATTGTCATCTGCTGAACTATTCAGATCTGCCGTAAATAAAGTCAGAATAGCCATGTTGATTGCCAACGTTCTGAACGGACAAGGCACATGAAGAAGAAGATCATATTTTGGGATTGTATTGTGGGATCATTCGAATTAACAACTAGGCCTGATGGAGTAACATATCTTAATTTTTTGAGAGAAGATTTACCAAGTCTTTTAGAACACATACCTCTAAATTTGAGATCTAACTCTTGGTACATGCATGATGGTGCACCACCACATTATGGCCTAGAAATTAAAAATTATCTAAAAATTATCCAAAAATTGTAGATGAAATTTAATATCAAAGGTGGATTGGTAGAGGTAGTGAATACCCATAACCAGCATGTAGTCTCGAACTAATTCCCCTCAACTTTCACTTGTGGGGCCACCTAAAGTCGGTGTTTGTTTATAAAAAAAAATATCCGTCGAGAGTTAACGTAATTAGGGCCCAAAGGAACTCATTAATTAAAATAATACAAAACTTACAGTAAAGATTTAGATTATGTAGTTTATGTAATGGTGAACATTTTGAACACTTAATATTTTTTGTTTCGTTTTGAATTATTCACTTTGTCAAAAGTTTTATATTCACTTCATTGTTTAATTTAATTTAATTTTTTACTGTGTAAAAGGTTCAATAAAAATAATTGTTTCCATCATATGCATTTTGTTTGCAAAAATTATCTCATCATCATCACAGTCATTAACATCTTAGTAGATGTGTTGTGGTTCATAATTGGGCTTCAGCAGCTCGGACAGTTTGATTGATAATATATCTCCACTGGTCGCGGTCATCAGTTATATGTATTGCCTCAGTATACTGTTTATTGAGAAGCTTTTTAGTAATGTCCGCCCATCGCTGTGGAGATCTTCCGCGTTGGCGTTGAGTCTAAGGCCTTACTTGGACCACCAACCGCTCCATTTTGTGATCACTTCGATGGATATGGCCAAAGAACTTTAAAATTCTAGAGTAAACGGTACTGGAGAGACGCTGATCCGGTTTAATTTCATCCAGAACCGAGATATTTGTACGGCGAGCCGTCCATGGAATTCGAAGCAGGCGTCTCCATGTCCACATTCCAAAGGCGTCTATACGTCGTCGATCTGATTCTTTGACTGTCCATATCTCGCATGCAAAAATTATCTACTACTAATAAATTCAATATTCACTGGTATTTAAGACCTTTTACATAATGTTTGAATTCACATAAATTTTTATAACGTTTTTTAACTATTTTATGCATATCCCTAAAAAATTCGTTTATTTCGAAGACGGTGTACTTTTTTGATTTGAATTTAAAATTTGACTAAGCAATTTGAGCTCAAATGTTTTAGTTTGATGCCAGCTATCACCCATTAGCTAATGTCCAATTAATTATGGGACACCCTGTATACGAATCATGTATTATAATAATAAATACGATATTTAATTTAATAATATAATTTGTTTAAAAAAAGTACTATATATAATATACTCCTCTCCAAAATTAACGCACCTCCTAAAATGGACCATTATTTTGAAACTATATTTCTTTTGAACCCTTAATTGGATTTCGATAATTTATCTTTCACATCATAGGTATATTTCTAACTTTTTACATATATACGGGGTGTAAAGATAAAGTTGTGTTTTTTTGTGTAATATTGCAACACCCTGTAGAATGTATTAGAAACAAACTCTACATGTTATTAATAATTCAAGATTGCCTCATTCCTTCTCCACATTTTAGTAAAAAAATCATCTCAATATCTTTATTATCAAAAAAGAAAAGTAACTTCAAAGAATTACGTGATTTTCTACTCTTCAAAATTAACTCACTCCCTCAACTCTACCATATTAAGCTATTTTTCTTTTGAATCCTTATTTGGATTTCGATGAGTTTTTTTTTCGCACTGCAGATCTATTTCTAAGTAATTACTGTATTAATGTTTTCTGGGAAATGTCAACGTTTCACCCATATACGGGGTTTAAAATAAATAAATAAATTTGATTTTTCACCTTATTTTGTAACATGCTGTGGCATTTATTACAAGCAAACGTCTTATTAATATAAGACGCAGTTAGTTGCCTATGAAAAAATAAACAATTTGACAGGACCGTTTTAAACTGTCAATATTGTTTACATTTCAAAAAATTGTTTTGCTATTTTGCGTAGGTTATATAGTTGACATGGACCGTATTTCAAGAAATCTAAGCCGAGATGAATGTGTTCAGGCAATTACTTTACTGATGTAGGTTAAGCTATCGTGAAATAGGCTTGAGGTTGGGAGTATCTAATACTACAATATCACGAGTCATTCAACGTTTTCGAGAAACAAACGACCATACGAGACGGCGTGGATAAGGAAGAGGAAGACTCACAACACCACGTCAAGATCAGTTTATCAGGCTTTGTGCTATAAGAGAACGTTTTCTCACAGTGAGATATTTACAAATACAAGTGGAAAATGTTCATAATATTCAAATTAGTAGAAACACTATACAAAGGCGTCTCGCTGAACAAGATCTGCATATAAGAATACCAGTCAGAGCACCAGCTTTAAACGTAAATCATCGTAGAAGTAGATTACAATTTGCCAGAGAGCACCTTGACTGGAATATTAATGACTGGAAGCACGTGTTGGTCACTGATGAATCCAGGTATTGCTTACATAGCTCAGATAGACGTGTGAGAAATATTCGACGGCCAAGAGAACGCTACGCACAGTACAATATACGACCTATTACTTCATTCAATGGAAGATCTGCAATGGTTTGGGGAGGAATGTCTCTTACAGCGCGAACGGAACTTGTTGCTTTACGAAGAGGTTCCTTAACAAGTAAAAGGTATATTACAGACATTTTGTCTAACCTTGTAGTTCCATTTGCTCCTTATATAAGAAATAATTTTCTTTTAATGCATGATAACGCTCGACCACATGTTGCACGTGTGGTCCGTGAATATTTGGACGAGGTTAGAATAGAAACCATTAACTGGCCACCCTGCAGCCCTGATCTTAATCCCATAGAAAATTTGTGGGATATTATTGATCGTCAACTCAGGAGCCGACAACCACCACCTGTCTCTCTTGACGACATAGAAGTTATGGTAAGAGAAGTTTGGAATGTAATTGATCAAGACCAAATACGCCGCTGGATTTTAAGTATGCCTCATCGCTGTGAAAAAGTTATTAGATGTAGAGGTGGATATACCCGTTATTAAGTATTTTTAGGAAACGGAATTGTTAAAGATTATTTAGGTTATGTTTTCTTAGGCTTTATTTGTACTAAATGTCAATAAAGTGTATGTAAGTAATGTTTTCCTTGCTTTAAATGTTAATAAAGACTTGTTACATTTAAAATTATATACAATCTTCAATAATAGAGATATTAAGATAATTTTTTTTTACGAAAATATTAAGAAATGACAAATCTGTTTTAAAATATTAATAAAATGTAGCGTTTCTTTCTAATAAATTTCACAGTGTGTTGCAAATTACGATGAAAAAACACAACTTTATTTTTGCACCCCGTATACGGATAAAACCTTGATATTTTTTAGAAATCATTAAAAAAGTAATTTACTAGAAATAGATCTTTAACATAAAAACAGTCATCAAAATCCAATCATTGGTTCAGAAGAAAAATAGTTTCAAACTTATGGTACATTTAAGGTGGTGCGTTAATTTTGGGCAGTAGTGTATTTATAAATAAAAACAGTAAAATTCGTGTATGACAAAATTTTCTTTTTTTGGTGTATTGGAAGGGTAAGAATAATCTTAAGTTCAAGTTTTTGTGGTCGCCACTACTGTTTTCGTGTCATCTTGGAAAAAGTAGTGCAAAGAGGTGTTACACTGTATTTTGCGAAATAGCAAGCCTACAGATAAAAATGTTTACATTATTTGTAGCGAATTAAATTGTCTACAACTTTGTTTGTATTATTTTTAACCGTAAATTGAAAAATAAAAAAATTATAAATAAAAATAATTAAATCAATTTCTCGTTTGGGCCTTATATTTAATTTGTTTAATTTACTTCTTCTTCTTCTTCAAGTGCCCTGTCCGTTGCGAACGTTGGCTATTAACATGGCAATTTTGATTTTGTTTGCGGCGCTTCTGAATAGTTCGACCGATGTGAGCCCGAACCACTTCCGCAGATTTTGGAGCCACGAGTGTCTTCTCCTGCCTGGCCCTCGCTTACTGTCTATTTTTCCCTGGACAATCAATTGTAGCAGACGGTACTTATCGTGTCTCAATATGTGGCCTAGATATTCAAGCTTTCTCTGTTTAATTGTATTCACGATTTCTTTCTCCTTTCCGATTCTTTGGAGTACCTCTATGTTGGTGACATGTTCGGTCCAGGATATACGAAGAATGCGTCGGTACACCCACATTTCGAATGCTTCTAGTTTTCTCGTTAGCGTCTCCGTCAGCGTCCAGGCCTCCACGCCATACAGCAAGATCGGAAAAATGTAGCATTTAACTATACGTAGTTTTAGGGGAAGAGACAAATCCTTGCTTATGAGGAGCTTTTTCATATTGCTAAATGCTGCTCTAGCTCGTTCTATTCTCGCCTTAATTTCTATGGTCTGTTCCCATTTTGCATTTACGTTGGTGCCAAGGTACACATAAGATTCTACATGGTCAATTAATATGTTACTTATCCGTAATTGTCGAGCAGGTTGTTGCTTTTTGCTTATCAGCATCCACTTTGTCTTCTTGAAGTTGAGGCTCAGGCCGTATTCCTCACTAACTGAATAAAGTCTTTCCATTACTTGTTGTAATTCGTCTATGGTACTGGCAAGGATCACCGTGTCGTCGGCGTATCTTATATTGTTCGTTAACTCGCCGTTTATTTTAATGCCCTCATTTGCATTTTCCATACATTTGTTAAATATTTCCTCGGAATACATATTGAATAGGAGTGGGGATAATATACACCCCTGACGGACACCCCTTTTGATCTGTATGCTTTCAGTGAGTTCGTTGCCAATTTTTGCTCTTGCTGTTTGACCCCAGTATAGGTTTGCCACAATTCGAATGTCCTTGTCGTCAATACCTGTCTTTCGCAGAATACCTATCAATTGTTCATGATTGACATTGTCAAATGCTTTTCTAAAATCTACAAAGCACAGATACACGTCTTTATCAACGTCTCTACACCGTTGTATAAGCACCTGGAGAGCGAAAATTGCTTCTCTAGTTCCAAGTGCTTTCCGAAAACCAAACTGCGATCTATCAATATTTGACTCACATTTATCATATATTCTTCTGTGAATGATCTTAGTGAACGCTTTAGTGACATGATTGATCAAGCTTATGAGCCGGTAGTCATCACAAATCTGGGCATTTGGTTTCTTCGGGATTGTAATAAATGTTGACTGTAGCCAGTTCTCCGGGATTTTACCGCTATTATATATGTTGTTAAAAAGTACAACTAGATTGTCAAGGAACTGTTTGTCTGATTTACATAGGATCTTTAATATTTCGCAGGGTACATTGTCCGGACCTGCTGACTTATTGTTTTTTAGTGCTGCAATGGCATCTTCTATCTCCGATTTAAGAATTGAAGGTCCTGTTTCTCCTTCTCCATATAGGTGATCATCAGTCCTGTTAGATGCAAATAATTTTTCTATGTATGATTTCCATGTTTTTAAGATCGTTGATGGCTCCGAGATAAGATTTCCATCGCTATCTTTTATGCTGTTGGGTGACTTATTGAATTTCCTCTTGTTTGTCATCGATTTTATTTTTTTGTGCATATTGTAACTGTCGTATTTTCGTTCGTATTGTTCTATTTCCCTGCATTCGTTGGAAAACCATTTTTCTTTGGCTTCTCGAATTTTCGTTCTTATGGTTTTGTGGATCTGCTGGTATTTTTCTGCATTTTTATTCTTGAATTTACGTCTTTCATCCATCATATCCATTATCTCATCAGACATCCATTCTTTCTTTTTTCGTCGGTCTCGCTTTAATAGAGTCGCGCATGTTGTTTGGATTGCTTCCCTCGATTTATCCCATCTCTCTATTATGTCCGACGTGTTCTCGTTAATGTCCTTTATTTTCTTTCCTAGTTGTTCTCGTACTTTTATTTCGGTTTCTGGGTTAGTGAGTTTTTTAATATCGATTGTGTTTAAATTAGATCTTTTCTCGAGCCGTTTTACTCTCATGACCATTCTGCATACCAACACATTGTGGTCCGTAGGAACATCGGCACCTGGGTACGTTTTTGATGATTTTATCATGTTTTTATATCTTGTTGGTACTGCTATATAATCTATCTGATTTCTAATGATGTTGTCAGGTGAGTCAGCGGGGGATTTCCATGTGTAAAGTCGACGTTTGGGGAGCTTGAAGAGTGTATTACTTAACAGCAGGTTATATTCCTGGCAGAAGCATATAAGTCTATCACCTCTATCGTTTCTCTCCCCTAGGCCGAAGTTTCCCACGATCTCATTCACCTTGCCTCTGCCAACCTTTGCATTGAAATCTCCCATCACTATTGTTACTTCATGTTTTTTTGTCATTTTCATCAGGCTTCCCAGTTGTTCGTAGAATTCTTCGCTGGTTGCCTCATCTTTATCTGCCGTTGGCGCGTATACCTGTAATATATTAATATCCACCGGTGTTGCTCGAATTTGTAAAAGCATCATTCTATCTGAATGGGGAGTGAAAGATTTTACTGCCGAATTAATATGTGGGGCAACTACTATTGCAGTGCCGTTTCTGTGATGTTTTGTGTTGTTTCCAGCATAGTAAACTTTATATCCAAGTATATCGCATTGTCCAGAGTTTTGCCAGTGTGTTTCACTAATTCCCAATATATCAATTTTTAATCTTTTCATTTCTTTTACAATATTATGGGTTTTGCCGCTCTCGTACATACTTCGTACATTCCAAGTTCCAATCCTTAGGTGTTGAGAACTTGCTTCCTTTTTTAGGCCGTAGGGATTTCGCTGGCTGACGACCAGGGAGGCCCTATTATTTGTTTGTGTGCATCCTCCCCTGCCGGATCTTGGGATCCGATCACCATGATCAGTAATGTTTTTGTTATCCTAGTGTATTGCCATGATAACTATTCTAGGAAATTCTTATGAGGTGGTTTTCCGTTGCCTTCCCCATCGCAGTACCACAACCATTCAAACTGCTCCAGTCATGCTTGTGGTAGTCCAGTTTCAAGCCGATCCAGGATCATTTCCTTTGCGCCTTGAGCTGGTACTGATGATCGCTGCTGCCCTTCATCAGGGTATCACTCGGTAATCACTCGGTGAAATTTTCGCCATATCTGGCTACCCTCACTTAGTTTAGCCTGCAGACCAATGCAGTTGCCCGGGGTGTGGCACGTGGAGCCATAAGTGAGAGTTAGGTGTCTTATGAGGACCAGTTATCTAGAACCATCTCCCGTCTATGACGCTCGATGTGGTCGTTCCAATAAAAGGTACTACCTCTATAACACAACCCTACACCCCTTAATTTACCCTTTAATTTACTTAATTTCTCTTAATTATATAGCACTCCTAAGATGATCGGATTCTTGAATACTCGCCACATTGGAATGAGAGATGAAAGGGTTGTCTATATCTCGTAAACTAGCAACACTTGAGAAAAGTTTATCGGATATTGTTTGTCTCATTTTCTTCTTTTTATATAGACATGACTATGTCTGTTTCTCAATGTGCCTCCAGTAAGTTGTCATTCTATTGTTCTCGTGGTCTTCCTACTAATCGTCTTCCTATTGGCGAACCGCCCCTTGCCATCTTTACTACTCTGTTGTCATTCGGCTTATATGATCATTCCATTCTACTCTTCTATTTCTTATCCAGTTCTTATTATTCTCCACCTTGCATCTACGTCGTATATCTGTAGTTCTAGCTCTGACCATAGTGTCTTACCATCCATTTTTCTAAGTTATTCCATCTCTGCTCTTTCTAACATCCTTTTTGTCCTCTCTGTGTCAGGTCTTGTTTTTGCCGCATAATATGTCATTGTTGGTCTGATGACTGTTTTGTAAATTCTGCCTTTCGTTTCTTTCTTTATATTTACATTCTTCCATATTGTTTCATTTAGGCAACCTGCGGCTCTGTTTGCGCTATTCACTTAATATTATACTTTAGTTTCGAGCTTTCCGTAGCTAGATAATGTGCTGCCTAGATATTTAAACTCCATCATTTGTTCTATTATCTGACCGTCCAGCTCCGATATCCGTATTAGTAAATTTGCTGTTGTAACCATTCGTATTGTCTTTTTTGGGGAATACATGTCATGTTCAATTTTCTAGCGGTTGTATTAAATTGGTGTAGCATACGTTGTAAATCAGCTTCATTTTGAGATATTTTTGTCAGTAATCAGCTTCTTCGGCATAGTAGATTATTTCAAGTTGTTTTTCTCCCATTTGGTAACCTTTTTTTAGTTCTTTTACTTTTTTTATTATTTCATCATTAATTTCCCCTCAATTTTTCTAAAAGATCTCTAAGGTAGGTTCGCCAAATAAAGCCCGGTTTCTAATAAAGCCCACTCGCCCATATTCCTCAGGATGGACAAATAATGGCAGTATGCTGCAATGTACAGATGCAGTAGAGCCATCTAGGTGCAAATTGTTACACTAAGTTGAGCAGCGACGCGAACTGTCGCTTTTATATGATCATTCGTTTACAGTGGTCAATGGGTAAACATCCAATCTAATATTGAGGTTAGTATGCTTTTGTAATTTAATACGAGTATAAGTGAGATTTTTTTATTTTGCATGACATTTGTGTACTTATTAGTTGTACTTTCATAGTACCTGAATTACCTTATGTTTATTAAAACGTAAATAATGGTAATTTCAAAACACATTGATCACCTGCAGTATTGCTAATAAGGCCCGGGTGGGCCTTATTAAGACTACGGGTGGGCCTTGTTAAGACCACTACAATAACACGTTTTATAAGTTTTTAACTTTGTTTCAGAAAGAATACTAAAAAGCTTAAGATGCCTAGGGCTTTATGGACTAAAGAACAAATGGCTTTGGCCTTGCAAGCAGTTCAAAATGGGATGTCAGTAAGAACAGCCGCCAAAGAATTTAATATTGCCCGTCGAACACTTAGGAATCATTTGCTTAGTGGAAAAGCGGAAAAGAAACTTGGGCGCCCTTCGTGTTTAACCCCCCCAACAAGAATCTGAGTTGTGTGAAAGAATTTTTAGGCTAGCTGACGTTGAAATGCCTCTGACATCAACAGTGATAGGACGTTCTGTCCATGAATATTGCCAAAGAAATGGCATATCTGCACCTTTTATCGATAAAAACTTAGCTGGTCGAAAATGGCTCAAACTTTTTTTAAATCGACATGCCGAAGTAGTTAAAAGAAAATCTCAATTCATGAATCCAGCTAGAGCCGCCAAATTAAACAGATTCATAGTCAATGACTATTTTGAAAAGCTACGCGAAGTTATGTTGAAGCTTGATATAATGCAAAGTCCTCAACGCATTTTTAATATTGACGAGAAAGGTTGCCGCCTAAACCTTCATAAATCACAACAGGTAAACGAGTTCATTTGATTTCGCAAGAGCACGCTGAGAATGTGTCAATCGTCGGTTGTGGAAATGCTGTAGGACAAATAATTCCACCTATGATCTTGTTCAAAGGAAAAAGAAAGAAGAATGAATGGTATGACAATCTTCCTGCTGGAACAGTTATTGAAATGACCGAGAAAGGAAGTATGACTACGCCAGTTTTCATTAAGTGGGTACAACATTTTGCTAAGTACAAGCCAATAGGAAGAATACTGCTTATTTTTGACGGAGCATCGTCACATCTGGATGCAGGTATTGTTGATGAAGCCGAGTCGCATGAAATTAGGCTTTTTTGCCTGCCAAGTAATTGCACACATGAACTGCAACCTATGGACAAGGCGGTATTTAAAGCCTTCGAATCTTACTGGGACGACGAAGTTATCACCTACTGGACAAATAAACCAGATCGAACGATTAATAAATTTTCGTATGGAACAGAAAATAAATTAGACTCGGAAGATTCTGCTATTCCATCAGCTTCGACTTCCGCAACGAATAATCCTATTGGCAGGTCCACTCCAGACAGAAAAAAGAAAATAAAAGCTCTAAAGGAGAAAAATACGCAAGATAGCCCTGAGAGTTCTGACGGTTCTGACAATGAATTTTCAGTACATGACAGCTCAGAAGAAGAAAACGAAATGTAAGTAAGTTTTAACGCACTGTTAATAACACCAGAATTGGAAACTGGAAAGCGCAAAGGTGCTAGAAAGAAATCCCTGAACTATCGAGCACAGGAAGTCACAAAATCATTGTTTGATGAAGCTGGTTTAAATGACCCTAAAAACCAATTAAGAAAAGGAAAAAACTTGGCAAACGGAAAAATAGTCAAAAAACAACTAAAAAAAGGAGAAGAGAAAAATAAACACAGCTAACTTGAAACCTCAAAAAACAAAGAAGAACGAAAAGATAGTTGATATTGTTTCGTCTGCAATGAGGATGTCGTTAAGGATATGAGACTTTGTGACAGCTGCAAAAGATATATCCATGAAGAGTGTGTAGGACTTTCAGCAGATGATAAAGACTTAGTTTTCATATGTCCAGACTGGTTGCAATAATTATTTTAAGTACCTATTATTTATTACAAAATAAATGTCCTACATGTCACCTTTGTTTAATTTGATTAATGTATAGTTGCACCAATAGACCTTAAGCTTAACACGTACGTGGAACGTCAATGCGACATAAGCTGAACTGGGCTAAACTGGAGCTGAAGATCTGTTGGTGCAATTAGGCGTAATGGTCACATTTAAAAAGTGGGCCTTATTAGGAACATGGTAATCCTAATTAGGCCCAGAAGCAACTATTTTTTAAAGACTAAAAAGTAACAACTCATAAAACTTTTAACAAAATTTAACAATCTCATATTAAATTTAAATATGTGATTTATTTTCTCTGTGGTTTTCAGATTTATATCGTGATTTTATTTATCAAAAAACAACTAACAAACATTAAGTGGGCCTTATTTGGTCAACTTACCTTACGAAGAAATTATAAACAAATTTCTCTAGTTTTACAACCTAATCTAGTCCCGACAAGAATTTTCTTCCAAATGGAGGGAATCCAATATATTTCCTATCAAAAATAGCAGCTCCTTTTCCATCTCTCCAAACTCGTTTAGGCCAATTTACCTAACATGTACTGTTTGCAAATTATTAGCAATTAATTCTAGTATCTAATAATTTTGGTATTTAAAACAAAACAATATCCTTAATCCTGCTCAATCAGGTTTTAAACCTAATAGAGGCACCACTGATAATTTAGTAATCCCACAAACAGATATAGCAAATATTATGGCGTCCAAGCTAGACGTAATCGCAGTAAGTTTTTATATAGAAAATGCTTTACAACATGTAAGTCGGTTATCCTTGAAAAACTGCAAGAAAATGATCTTACAGGCAACATATTATGTTTTATAAACAACTTTTTAAATAATAGAAATTTCAGAATCACAGTTAACGGAGTATTACCCGACAACTATGTCACTAAAAATGGTGTACCTCAAGGTTCTACTTTGAATTCTACCCTCTTTCTGCTAGCCATTAATAATGTTTGTTCTCATATAAAATTTCCTGTTAAATTTGCCCTATACGCAGACGACCTGATTGTATACTGTTAAGCTGTGAATTTTACAGCTGCAACCTCATCTTTATTACAAAATTCTGTCCAGTCCCTTACTACATGGTCCGAGAAAACTGGCTTCAGGTTCTCTTCCAATAAATCCCAAATAATTAAATTCACGAGCAGATACAGCAGCGCAGAAATACCCATAATAACACTTAACGAAGTAAATTTAGAGTTATGTGATCATTAGAAGTTTTTAACACATCAAAGACAAAGATCATGATAGTGGATATACTACACAACAATCATCCACATATAAAAACAATTGACCGGGTTGAGGTTGTAAGCTCATACTTATATCTGGGATTATTTATAACAAACACAGGGTCATTATAAGAAGAGATTAAACGTAGATGTAATCTAGCAAAAGTTGCCACAGCAAAAATGACCAAAATATGGAAGGAATGTCAAATTTCAAGAGCGATAAAGATGAGGTTGATCAACTGCCTAATATTCCCAATACTGACTAACGGATGTGAATCTTGGACTTTGAGACAATCGGGGAGAAAAAAGATAGACGCCACTGAAATGTTCTGTTGGAGACGAATGTTACAATTTCCTTGGACCGACTGTAGAACAAATAATTTAATTTTAAGAGAGCTAAAAGTTAGCCAACGACTCTCTAGTAAAGTCCATCTCCAACAATTAAAATATTTTGGGCATGTTATGAGAGCAAACACAGAAAACATGGAAAGACTCATAATACAAGGAAAGGTAGAAGGCCGAAGATCACGAGAAATATCCCCAACAAGATGGATAGATTAAATTACAGGAATATGTTTAAGACCTATGCATGAATTAAAAGAAATGACCAGAGACAGAGAACTCTAGAGACGGACAATACATGACATCACGTCGACCACTACACTTCCCCTGGGGGGTCAGGATTGAAGAAAGGGAGAAGTTTTTAGGACCAGATCTTGATAACAAACTCAACTGGCGACGTCATGTCGATGAAATAAAAGGCATCTGTTAAAACAGAATAAATTTGTTAAATACATTGTCCCATAATCAATGGAGTTCCGATAAAAGTGTACTACTCAAAATATATCTAGCTATAATCCGATCCACATTAGACATTGGTTGTATAGTTTACTTGTCCACATTCAATAATTTATTACAACCTTTAAACTCTGTTCAAAACACTACTCTCCGAATTTGCTTAGAAGCTTTTAGATCCAGTCCCGCTGAAAGTCTCTATTGTGAACCTCATGAACTCCCCCTTCACCCCCGGAGGCAGCAACTACCATCTTATGCTAGCAGAATTTTGTCGAATCCGACTAAACCTGTATTTAATGTTCTGACCTCGCCAAGACCTGGGCTCATAATCTGATCCAGATGGACACTTTCAATCCCACAGATCCTACAAACCTTGTGCCAAGACACAAAATTATCTCTAACAATTGCATTTATAAAATCAGAATCCCCGCCATAGTCTAGAACACCTCCTTTTATAAACACTTCTCTCTGTAAATTTAATAAGCAACAAAAATAATATCATTTTCGACAAGCTTTTAAGGATATTGTGAATATATTCCACTATGATAAGGTGCTTTATACCGATGCATTCCGAAACGCAAATAGAGTTGGCTGTTCTGTCACTACATTTGATACAGTGCTGCGACAATACCTAATATCCAAAGAATGTGGCGTATTTTCAGGACAACTCTTTAGTATTTTAAAAGCTCTCGAGTTCCCTTTTGACAATCATCAAAGTGTAGCTCTGTGTACCGATTCCTTATCCTCAATTCATTCATTAGAAAATATTAAAATATTTACAATCAACATTATTTAGTGTAAAAAATATTAAAATCGATCTATATGGTCACTTCCCGAGGGAGTTCAATAACAATAATATGGGTGCCTTCTCATATCGGCATCCAAGGAAATGAGATGGCTGACAGCGCTGCAAAAAAAGCATCTAGATCCAACTTACCCATCTACAATATACAGCTTTAAGAAGATTTAAATTAAAAATTCAAAAGGAATATCCAAGACTAGTGGCAGGAACTTTGGATCACCAAAAACACAAAGCTTAGAGAAATACAACCTAATGTTAACAGCTATTTATCACTAGCATCTCTGAACAGAAAAGAAAAGACAGCAGTATAAATATTGAGAATCGGACACACACAGTCATTTTATGTCCTCTACAGACCAACAGTTATACTCTCACTGCAACGATATTCCTATTACCGTCAAGCACATCCTCACAGAATGTCAACACTGCCAGGCCAGCCGCATTGCCAACAATATAACACATAGTCTATAAGAACTTCTGAAGTGTTCAAGCCGACTTAAGAGCCTAATATACTTTTTAAAGACTTCTCAATTGTTTAACAAAATATAATTTACATAATATTTTTATATTCTTCACTATTGTAAACTCTATATCATACTCTATTCTAATTTGTATAACTCTATATTTCTATTCTATTATGATTTGTATATCGAGATCTTGCTTATGACGTTTAACATTTTAAAAAAGTTTGCCTTAGACACTTCAATTCTAATTGTAGTTTTTTGTGAAGCTTTAAAACAGCCTGTATAACATACACGCATAATAAACATTAAATTACCAAGTTGTAAGTTTTTTACTCTTACGTTATTGTGAACAGAAAATTCTATTTAATGGTTGTCCGTTCTTTTGTGTCCCTATTGATTGCCCAGAAAATCGACAATCTTTTCAAACGAGTTGTTTATTAACGCATTTCAATAGCGTCCCCATAATATACTTGAGTTGACTAAATCGCTGTAAAGAATCTCCTTTATAAATAAATAAGTATTTTATCGAATCAATTTTGAGAATTGTTAAGGAAAATTATTAGTTCTTGTGTAGATTTGTAGGTTTAATTTATATAAATGTTTTATATATGTTTTAAATATTTATAAATAACTGTTTAGGTATATAAAACGTATAATTAAGGTTACAGAAAAGCCATTTAAAAGATTATGGTTTGTAGGAAGCCTGTACTTTAGTTTAAACGCTAACAGGTGACATTAGTCTCTCCCCTTTTTGTATATATTTTATGAAGAAAATTATATCCAATACGTGGTTTTAGCTTCAGGTAACACGATTGTGTAGATGGTGAACATCAGGGGATCGCCCGAGTGATATAATATGAAAGTAAAGTGGTTATATCTTAAATACCAAACTTTTGATATAAACAAAAAAATTTCAATCTATATAAATGGGCTAGCCATTTATTTTGGTGCAAATATTTCGTCTGATCATAACTCTCTTATCGTGAATGTAAGTCTTCTACTCTCTTCCGTGAACTGCAAAAGTCTAAAACGAAAAAAATGTTAAGACTATACATCGTACATGAGCCACATACTTCTACATTCACGTCATCATATAAGAAAGGGTACAGGAAAGAAAAAGCTTGGGAAGAAAGAAGCCATCTTGACTAAGAAATATCAGTGATTGTACTAAACTCAGTCTTAAACATATATTTCACATTCCAAAAGAAAGGAAAGCACTCAACGAAATGACTTCCAATTTTCGTTAGAACAATATCGACAGCACAATAAAAAAACAAGGCTTCTATTGGCATAGGAGAAAAACCAGCTTACAACAAATACACAAATACGAGAGAATTATTGAGAAATGAACAGCTTAGAACTACATACAGAAAGCACGTCAACAAGTGCGTTTACAAATCTACTACATAATTCAGATTTAACGCAATTACTTCAAACAACGAGAGAAAATAAGACTAAAGATTATTAAGAAATAGTTAACTAAAACCATTGGTAAATGGTTTTGGAAAGGAGAAACCTTTGGAACCATTGGTAATTATTTTTTACGGACGTACAAATTACCTTGTAATTTGAATGGTGAGACTTTTTTATATTGTTTATAAAATGGTTTTATTAATATATTGGAGGAATTGTCATCAAACTTAAGGCGAAATATGTGGTTTATGCAAGATGGTACTAAATCACAGTATAGAGAAAGGGCAGTGAGAACATACAACTTTCCTGAACGTTCGATTCTTCGTGGTAGTCACATTCGTTGGTCATGTAGTGAGATATTAATATAATTATTTATTTCATAAAAAATCCCAGAAGAGTACTTATTAATATACTTATAATACTTATAATAAATACTGCAGCAACTTCGTTAGAACCAATGATGCTATTTAATATGAGCCGATGTTTTATGGAATGTATTGACAAATATATTAAAGAAAATAGTGGACATATCATACACTTACTTTGACAAAAAGTTTAATGTTATTTAGTTTAAATATTTGTTAACCCGGCGCCAGTGTGGTGGGGTATAACATACCCCAGTGATTTTAAAATTAGCGCCAATATTTTTATCGGTAAATTAGCGTGACAGGCATTTCAGTACCTTTCGTTAAAACCTTGAAGGAGGTCCCGCAGTTGTTGATATACTTTAGAAGTGAACTCACACATCGCTGTTTTGATTCAAACGTCGTTGGGGTATCACATACCCCACCACACAGGTAAGTAAATATATTTATGGTAGTAATATTTGAGTTGGGCATTCACATTTTTATATAATTTCCGTTGAAATTATTTATTTTTAATGAAAATGTAAAATTTTATACATAAATTATTTATGTTTTTGTTCTAGATTATGGCTTATCGATATGAACGGGAGCAGGCGAGGCTTCAAGCTTTATGGGACGATTCTCAAGACGATGATGTAGTAATTGGATCTGCAAGCGAGAACGAATCCGACAGTGAAGACAACAGTAGCCACAACTCTGACAGCGAGGAAGATGCTATTGATTTAGAACAGTCGGTGGCTGATACAGAAATCGAAAATAAACTTTTGGGGCAAGGACAGGAGAGTGAAAAGAAACATTATGTAGGTAAGGACGGCACTAAATGGTCTTCAACATGCTTTCCTATAAATGTAAGAACACGTTCAGTAAATATCATTACGCATTTACCAGGTGTAAAACGAAATGCAAAAATGGCGAAAACTCCCTTAGAATGATTTAATTTACTTTTTACACCTAGTATGACGGATGATATCGTAAGTTATACTAATATAAAAATAAGAAGGAAGGCCTCTTGCTACGATGAAAACCATCAGTATACAGTTCGCGAAACCAATGTAACTGAAATAAGAGCATTGTTTGGAGTCTTGTACTTGGCTGGGATGTTCACGTCTGCTCGGCTTAATTTAGAAGATCTTTGGTCTACCGATGGAACCGGAATAAGCTTATTTAGAGAGACGATGTCTTTACAAAGATTTATTTTTTTACAGTCTTGTCTACGTTTTGACAATATAGAAAATCGAGAAGAAAGAAAAAAACTTGATAAAATGACTGCAATTAGAGCGATTTTCGAAAAATTTGTGCAAAATAGCCAAAACGTCTATACGCCAAGCGAATACCTTACTATTGATGAAAAGCTGGAGTCATTTAGAGGGCGCTGTAGTTTTCGCCAGTATATGCCGAAAAAGCCTGCACGATACGGATTAAAGATATTCGCTCTAGTTGATGCAAAATCATATTATGTTTTGAATTTAGAACTATACGTGGGATTGCAGCCAGAGGGACCCTTCCAATTGACCAATAAACCTAGCGACGTAGTTCTGCGACTTGTAACTCCGATATCTGGAACCAAACGAAATGTAACATTCGATAATTGGTTCACAAGTTATGAGCTGATGCTGAAGCTTTTAAAAGATCATCAACTGACGTCTACTGGAACTGTAAGAAAAAACAAAAGGCAAATACCTGAAAGTTTTATAACATCTAGGAACAGGCCAATATATTCCTCAAAATTCGGATTTAAAGAGAGTATAACGTTAGTTTCACATGTACCAAAAAAGGAAAAGTAGTTCTTCTAATGTCAACTTTACATCACACTCCTGATATTGACGATAATACTGGCGAAAGTAAGAAACCAGAAATAGTTTCTTACTATAACGCTACAAAATGTGGGGTAGATGTGGTAGATGAATTGTCCGCTTCATACGATGTTTCACGTAATAGCAAAAGGTGGCCCATTACAATTTTTTATACGATACTCAACTGTGCAGGTATACATGCTAGAGTAATTTATCAACAAAATACTGGCGATTTTCAGTGAAAACGAAGGAAATTTTTGAAATTATTAGCAATACAGTTACTAACAGAATACAAACAAATTCGGTCTACCAACTTAAGGCTTCCGCGAAATTTACAAGTCCATCCTGAAGGAACTGTAACAAATGATGAAGTGCAATCAGGTAAACGAATGAAAGTAGCCAAAAGATGTAATGTTTGCCCGAGAAAAAATGACAGAAAGACCTATTATAATTGTATGATTTGTAATAAAGCTATATGTTTAGAGCATTCAGTGGTGCATTGTGATTCTTGCTATTTAGCTAAAAACAATTAAAATGTATTCTGAATGTTATGGTTTTTTCAAATATTCATTTATTTTTACTAGTTCTCTGATCTTTTTTTTATAATCGACAAAAAATGAGTGTAATGTTTTTTTATGCTGTAAAATGAGACTTTTTTGAAATATTTAAGTATTAAGTTTGCAATTTGTTTCTAAACACTAGTTTCTTTTGATTTGAGTTGGTTATATTATGTTGAAATATAAATCACAATAAAAATTTTATAAAAATGTGTTATTTTTATTTCATTTTTTTTTTTAAATTTGGGGTATCTGATACCCCACCACACAGGTTTTTACATTTCAGTCTACCACACTGGCCGCGGGTTAATTTGGTTTGTACATAAAATGCTTTGGTTATGACTTTAGGTAAATACAAAACGTAAAATGTTTGATTCAATTATTCTGGTATTTTGTCAAATCCTATTGCAAATTATCCTGCTGACATATGTATTTTATTTAATATTTCGTTAAATATTAACTTTACTAAAGGCATTTTATACCAAAATTCAGAAGTACTGATGTTTTTGTCTACTTATTTTTCGTTGCCTGGAGTAATTGCGTTAAATCTGAATTATGTAGTAAATTTGTAAACTACGATTATTTCGAAAACTGTTGAGTTTTGGAGTTGTTAACAAGTTTACTTTTTTTTGTTAAAATAATGTTTCTTTAATATTTTTTTTTATCACAAACACCGGTAACCTAAAGAGCAAAAAAGTTAAGTACAAATGTATGCTACATATGTGGCGCTGTCAGGTACATTAAAGTATGCATCAAATTATAATTCCTGATGTCCAATAGTACGTATGAATTTTGACACATAAATTAATGTTCACAAACTTATAAGTTATAAGAAAAACTAAAATTCTATCCACTTTAACACCCTGTATCTTTCTTAATATCAACATTTTATTAAATCAATTTTGATTAATTCGTAATATTTTAAAGTGTATAATCTACGGTTTCCTTTGTACAATTACTTAAGGACCACCCTGTATATATATATATATATATATATATATATATATATATATATATATTTAATATTGAAAGTCTGACAAACGAAAGTCTCACACGCTTGTCTATTTGACGGACACAGTCTTTAAGATGTTCTTTTTAAATTTTTTATGTAAAAACGGACGTCCTCTCTCACCTCTATTTATAAAGGTACACTAAAACACCTGTAAAATAAAACGCACGAATAATTTTGCGAAGATACTATGATTGTACTTCCAGCGCTATACTTTGGAAATTTTGTCAACTTTGGGTTTTTTAAATTTTTATTACGTAATTACGCCATCTAGCGAAAGACCTAAAGTGCTGTAAATAATTTTCAGATTTTTATTAATACCAAAAAATTTGCAAAAGTTGCAAAGTGCTTTATCTCCAGCCTTTATATTATTCCATTCTCGTTACAAGCTATGACCAAGAGCCGTTCTTAGTTTGCAAATTGATACAATTATGACAACATATTTTAAATATACATGCAAAACGTATCGAGTGGGAGAAATGTGATTTATTAAATTTTGTCTTAATGATTATTAATATAAGATTTTTATATTATATTTGCTAGACTACTACGTGTTTTTTAATCAATATCACCACCGGTTGTTGACAGACAGCTTTCGTAAATTTACGGAATTTGGGTCAACCATATCATAAGAAGACAAATATCAGAAGAGGTGACAACTGAATAAAGGTTATTCTTAAACTGATCGATGCATAAATTTTGAATTATATTTCATCAGTTAAGTAGCTTTAAATATTTGATAAAGTTTTTGTTATAAATCACTAAAACTTTTAAGAAAAACATGTTTCTGCTTTTTATAACGAGTTCATTAGTGAATACAAAATAGCATAAAAGTATATTTATTATTAAAACTATAAACTTATTTAAACCAAAGTATCAGTGTTTTGGTATTTTGTTTGTTCTCCATGTTTTTTTTTTTTTTTTTTTTTTTTTTTTTTTGTGGATTTAACACTTAGCTATTTAGCCAATTACGTATAGAAAAATAATAAAAGAAAAATTAATAATATCAATATTCCAATATAATTAATACTAAAAAAAAATAAAAAAAATAAAATGTATGCATACACATAAGTGCATACATAAGTGTACATATACAAGTGTATACATACATAAGTGTATAATCTATAGTGCAAAAAGTGTGTCTATTCGAGTCAAAAAACCGTATAAAATCCCTATAACTGAATCAAATAAAAAGAGAAAATTATAGCAAGAAAAAACAAATATAAGGAAAAACAGGGATACTCACTTCTCGTCCAGGGACCCATCAGGACATTTGTTCAAGACATTACTAGCAATAGGTCACGGAAAGAAAGGTAAACAACAATTGGGTTAAAACAAAGGTTAACGAGCTTAGCTAAGATTGACTACAGACACACATTTGCACTATGTATAAATTTAATCAAACAATCATAGACTTTTTTATTATTAGTAGCCAACAGGTTATTTATGTGATATGGAGGAAATATTTGCAGAGATTGTAAGTTGTTTAAAAGAGTTCCTGAATGCTGAAGATATTTGGAACACTTAAAAAAGATCTGGTTAAGATCTCCTTGTTCTTGACAAGTTTCGCATAAGTCTGAATTGTATATTTTAATTTGAGCAAGATGAACAGGATAACAAGCGTGGCCAAATCTCAATCTTATTAAAGTTGTTATATATTTACGAGCGGTATTGAAATTCTTAAACCATCTGCAATTAGGGATGTGTGGTTGTATATGCACGTATTGTGTTGTTGAATGGTCGCAAAAAGTTTGCCAGGAAGTGTTCCAACGATCTGTTTGATTTTTTTTAGAGATGAGAAAAGCATCAGGAACACAAATTCTCTCATCTGGTAAAATTTCAGCTGTCGAGGTTATTGCAGCTTTTGCAATAGAATCAACATGCTCATTATGTTTTATACCAACATGAGCCTTTACCCAAATAAAATTCGTAGTTTTATTTTTATTTTTAAGGTTGACAAGCATGTTCTTAATTTGGTAAATAAAAGGATTAGAATTATAATTGGGCAACTTTGTATTTTTGAGAGATAATAAAACTGATAATGAATCGGATATTATTAAAACTGCATTATTGTTTAAACTGTCGAAATATTTCAAGGCTTCAAGAATTGCAAGTGCTTCAGCACTAAAAATTGAGTAATTGAGAGGCAGTTTGAACATTTTTTCCATTGACTTGGATGGAATGTAGAAAGCACATCCGGTCCCTTCCGATGTTTTGGATGCATCTGTATAGATTACAGTTGCCATGGGCCATTTTTTTATATAAGAATTTAAGATGGATGAATCTAATAATGGAGTACTATAATATGTTGGTATGTGTATATCAGCTTTATTAAAAAATGCGAAATAGTCGTTAATATCAAGGTTGCTAATACTATTGGTATACTTTTTGTTACATATGGCTCTAAAGGCCGTGCAAAGAGTTGGTGAATTTTTATGAATCCAGTAACTGTTTGTTAGATCCTCGGTATTTAGTGAGCTTATGTCAGAATATAAAGAATTGTTGATATATGAAATTTTCACTACAAATTTTTCACTTAGATAATCTCGTCTAAAATTTAAAGGAGGTTCTAAAGCTTCAACATGCAATGGAGCTATTGGAGTGGACTTCATTGCTCCCATACAGGTACGTAGAACAGTCCGTTGAAATACATCAATTTTATTTAAAATTTGTTTACTTGCTGATCCATAAAGTATACATCCATAGTCCAGAATGGATCTGATGTAAGATTTGTAAAAAAGCAAAGCCGTTTCTACGTCAGCACCCCACCAAGTTTTAGAAATTGATTTTAAAAAATTGAGACCTTTATTGCTTTTGTCAAGCATATACTCGATGTGTACTTTCCATGTTAACTTTTGATCTAGAAACATACCTAGATATTTTATTGACTTACAGAAATTTAAACTTTGGCCATTTAATAAAATAGTATTTATGTTCGGAATATTATGTCGGGAAAAAATGCACACGTTTGATTTATTAGTTGATAAATTAAAACCATTTTCACAAAACCAGTTTGAGAAATGTTCATGTAATTTTCTTAAGATTGTAACAGAAGGTTCATATTTAGTCCTTTCTGTATAAACTAGGAAGTCATCAGCATATTGGATTGTTTTGTAAGTGATACTTTGTATATTAAGGCTATGAAAATCAGCAGTATACAGATTAAAAAGAAAAGGGCTTAAGACTGATCCCTGGGGTAATCCCCAACTATTATAACGTGGTCCAAGAAATTCATTTTTATAGTTTCTAACGTATAAGCGTCTATTAGTGTAGAAATTAATTATGGTTTGTGCCAGATTTGTGGGTATTTGAAATTGATTGATCATTTTGTCTTTTAATCGAGGTAAACACACACTGTCATAAGCACCTTCTATATCTAGAGATAAAGTAGGCAAATAGTTATTTCTAGAAAAGTTACTCTGTATATCCGTTACAAGTGTAGCTAGAGCATCTAAAGTTCCACATCCTCGTTTGTATCCAAACTGATTATTTGGTAGTAATTTTTTGGTATGGACCCACCATTCTAGTCTATGTTTTAACATCCGTTCCAAAGTTTTAAATACACATGAAAAGAGAGAAATGGGTCGATAAGATTCTGCTGAATTTGGATCTTTTGCAGGCTTTAGAATAGGAATAACAATGATGTCTTTAAAAAAATCTAACTCAGAATTGTCTTGAATGATCCGATTTAAAAGGTCTAATAGAAAATATTTTGCTATTTCTGGAAGGTTAATAAGCATGGAGTATTTTATATGATCGTATCCTGGACAATTATCTTTACGATCATTTATAGCGAAAATTAGTTCATTGTAAGTGAAAGGTTTTAGTAGAAAATGATTTTTTTCAGAATGGGTTGAATCTATGTAGCTGGATTTTTGAGGGTTCGCAGTTGGTGGTGCAACTTTAATAAGAAAGTCATCAATCCATTTTTGATCGAAAGATTTTATTTTTGATATTGGTTTTCTGTAAATTTTTCTAGCTTGATTCCAAAGAGTTGTAGATGGTGTATTTTTGTTTAGGGAAGAGACCCATTCAATCCAATGCTTTTTTGCTATATTTTTTAATGTTTTTTTGGTTCTAGCCGAGATCTCCTGGTATTGAACGTAATTTTCAAAATTAGTGTTTTTTTTGTAATTTATTAAAGCCAATTTTCGCTGTTTGATAATATTGTCACAATCAATATTCCACCACGGGGGTGGGTGCCGTTTACATTTATAAGGTTTATATTGGGGTATTGCTGCTACTGCGGCCGCATTTATATTATTAATGAAGAAGGAGTACTGTTCAGTTAGATTATCCGAGTGACTGATGTTCGTCTCATGCAAAATCTGAATCGTTGAGGTATATAACGCCCAATTGGCTTTTTTAATATTCCATTTATTTTTAGGAGATATTTCATTTTCATTAATTGCAAAAATTAATTCTATAGAAATGACATAGTGATTTGATCCTAGGGTATCAGAGATGACATTCCAAGATGTTTTGTTAACTAGTTCAGGTGAACAAAAGGTTACATCAATTGCTGAATCCCGTTGATCGGGACGTCTTAAAATCGTAGGTTCTCCATTGTTTAAAACCGTTAAATTTAAATCATCTGCAACATTTATTAGTTGTGATCCTGTGGTATCATTATTATGACAGCCCCATATAGAGTGGTGTGCATTAAAATCACCGCCTATAATTAAAGGCCCATCAAACTGTTCAAAAATTTTTACCCAATCTTCATATATTGTTTGTATTTTTGGAGGATTATAAATAGATACAAAATTTAACGATAAAGTTCCATATTTAACTTGTATAGCACATACTAAAATATTTTCATTGTAATTTATATTGATCTTTTGTTCCACAAATCGAAGAGATTTGTGTACTAAAATTGCCACACCAGCATAGCCATCGTTTCTGTCATTGCGAATTACAATGTAACCACCAAAGTTATATTGTTGATTTTTTTTAAACCAAGTTTCGCTTATAAGCGCAACGTCGATATTTTTATCAAAAAGAAATTGTACCAGACTATTTTGGTTAGCTATAGCAGAACGTGCATTCCATTGCATTATATTTAAATTGCGGGTTTTTGGATTGAATTTTATTGGTTTTTCAAAGTATCCTCCAATACTTGTTCTATACTACTTGTAATTACGTTAATATCAATAGGTTGTTTATTGTTACTTGAAATTATTTTATTAATAAAGTCCATGATAAAAATCGATAAATTGCTAGCTATACTACTTTTATTGATTTCCAAACTAGAGTAGTTTGGTTTATTTGAATTTATTGTCAAAGGTTGTGAAGGTCCAAAGGTGAATGGAAATAATGGTTTTTGAACAGGTGATTGGATAGTGGGAGAGTTTGATTTTCTCTTCTTTTTGATTGGAGGTCTAGCACTCGCATAAGTGTGTTGAGAAAAGGAATTATTTTGATTGTAATTGAAATTTGAAGAGATTTGATTACGATTTGGCTGAGATAAAGATTTACGTTCGTTGTTAAGAAGTTCTGGAAAATGTTTGTCATAATTTGTTAGAGGTGAAAAGGAGTTGTGACTGACTAAACTGGATAAGGAATTTTCAGATATTTCTTCTTTGGCTTCCTTAAATGAGGTTTTTTGCTCTATCATTATATTTTTAATTTTTTTTTGATTGTCATAAGAGAGACACTTTTTTGAGATAGATACGTGATCTTTGCTTTTACAGTGTATACAAAAAATCATATTTCTATCACAATTATGTTTATCGTCTTTAATTTCACCGCAATTTATACACTTTTCTTGAGTGCTGTTACATTGTTTAGATACGTGTCCCATATCTTAAACATTTGTAACACTGGGTTACTCTTCCTACAAATTGTTCAACCGAGAAAAAAACTCGATTAAAAGCTACGCAATTTGGTAAAATATTCCCCTCGAAAGTAACGACAATAGATTTTTTTGGTACAAATTCGACTGTTTTGTCTTCTTTTTGCACTTTCCTATTTAACCTATATATGTTAATAACGCGTGAGTCTGATTCGATATTTTCCATGAGATAGTCAATATCAAAACGAGTATCCACGTCTCTTATTAGCCCTTTAACTTCCAGTAAATGGTTCGGTATAAATGCTCTTAAATTTTCTGATTTCAGTTGTAGATGATTTACTAAATTATTTGCCTCTAGAAGTGATTTTAATAAAACTTTAATCCGGTTTCGGCCTATACTTTTAATTTCAAGAATGCTTTTAAGATTAAATTTTTTAAAAAGAATATGACCAACAGTCATTGGATGTAATCTACCCAAATTGTTATTGTCGGTACTTTCTATGTATACCCAAATATTTTGTACATTGTACTTATCTGAGAGGAGATTGAATGTTTTCGGTTCCAACTGCTTCGCTGTTTTCTGGACATCACTATCCTCACTAGATTTATTATTAATATTATTAACACTTAAGTAATTGGAATCACTGTTATTTATGTCAGTATCTGTCGTCATAAAAGACGTACCTTGTTTATTTTTGTCCCCCATCGGGGACCGATATTATTTTGTATCAATTATTATTATACACTTTTTAATTTTTTGTCTAATATGTAAAAAATTAAAAACAAACACCAAGTAATTAGGAACCGGCTCGGCCTTTAACGAAAATATCGACTGACTCGGTCAAAAGAACGATCGATACTCAAGTTCTCCATGTTAGAAAGTGTTGTTTGTCCTTTTACATGGATTTTAATACCTCTGTTTTTTGTATCATTTATAAAACCTGACTTGTTTCTGTTTTTTCTTAAAAACATTTAACGTTTAATTCCACGGCTTTTGAGTCTGACTTACGCTTCTCTTAAATTTTCGTAGCTGCTAATTCTTGTGTGTTATTTTTTGTAAGTTTCTCTATGGATGTAAGCTAATTGATTTAGGTTTAGATAAACTGATGATGGTTAACTTCCTACAAGCCCACAAATATTATGCAATGAACACATTCTATAAAAAAACCTCAAATAAAGTGGACGTGGCTATCCATAGACAGACAAACTCGAAACGAAATAGATTACATACTGTGTAACAAAACAGATACCATACAGGACGCAACACCAATAAATACGTCGTCGTAAGTAGCGATAATTGGTTAGACCCAAATTAAAGATAAAACATAATAAAAAATAGCTTGAATGATATCAAATGATATTAAGCTCAGAAGTGATAACCGCTAACAGTAAATGAAAATCCAAAGTAAGTTTAGAATCACAAAACATTCTGAAACAAAGAAAAGATCTTCTGAGACAAAACAAAAGGGATTAAATTAATTAAAGACATTAAAAAACATCAAAAAGACTGTGTAGAACAAGACATAGAGAAAAACTGAAGTCTTAAATGCATCGAACCAACACTGGGAAAGAAAAACATAATCACTATTACAAATGAGCAAGCACAACTAGAAAAAAAGTAAATCTGACATAGCAAACTCAATTGAAAAATTCTAGGCCTATCTGTATGCTTCCGGAAATAATCTCCCTAACCCTCAAAGCAGAACTTAAAAAGGCAGATAACAAATGTCAACTAAGAAGTGATGCCTGAAATAACTTTACAAAACCTTTACAAAGATTATTATAAAAGGTTAACAACTAAATTTGACGGATATTAACCAGTAGAACAAGCCGTATTTAGAAAACGGTACAACACCTGTAACCATCTATATTCTTTAAAAATTTTTATAGAAAATACTAACGAATACAATCTCTCATTATGTGTGGCTTTTATAGATTATAAAAAAGCTTTTGATAATGTAAAACTGTAAGCAATAGAAGAAGCATTAGTTAGCAACTGGATTGCTACCAGGTACAGAATATTAATTTATAATATTTACGAACAAGCTGAAATGATAGTGAAGTTAGGTAATGGAATCGAAACAAGATCAGTAAAAATCAACCGAGGCATAAGAAAAGTAGACACAATATCTCCAAAATTATTTACAGCTGCACCCTATAAGATATCTTTAAGTAAATATATTGGAAAAATAAGGGAATCCCTATTAATTGAAGTTACTTGAACCATCGTAGATATGCAGATGATGTAGTACTAACATCCGTCACGGGGAGTGCTCTTAATATGAAGATTGAAGAGCTACACACAGAATCGCTAAAAAGAGGACTAAAAATGAATTAAAAAAAAACAAAACTAATGTCAAACACAGATGACAAAACTGTGATAAACATCCAAGGAACAGAGGTAGATCACGTAGATGAATATACATATCTGGGTCAAAATGTCAAAATAAGCAAAGAAAATCAGACTACCGAAATAAGCAGACGTGTAAAAATGGAATAGACAGCATTCGAAAGACTCTCGTATGTGCTTAAAAATAAAAATAAACCTTAAAGACTGCGAACCAAAGTCTTCCTGTATCCTGTATACTTACATATGGAGCTTAAACCTGTAACTTCACTTAACTAAACATGAAGAAGATCAGAAAAACTTAGAGAGCTATGTAACAACAGATGCTTGGTATCTCACTTCAAAACCCTAAAACAAATGAAGACATTCGTAATAGAATAAAAGTAAAACATGCTGTCGAACAGGCAAATAAACTGAAATGGAAATGGACTGGACATTACGAACGTCTTAAGGATGGCCGATGGAATAAGGAAATCGAGAATTGGCGGCCCTATGCAGTCAAGAGACCAGAAGAAGATCGCAAATGCGCTAGAGCGACGATATTAAAAGAACTGTAGGACGAATGTGGAAACGTCTTACAAACAACAGTGATGAATGGCGAGAATTAGGAGAGACCTATATTCGGCAATCGGAATAGAGAGAAGGGCTTCAAAAAAACTGATGGTATGTATGGTTTATATACGAAACGTTTTAATTAACACTATAGTCAAAGACAAACATTTAATCAGAGTACTGTATTAAGAACAAGTCAACGACGGGCCCAACCAATTGAAATACACGACAGTATAATAAAAGCACTTGATGACAAAAAACCGAATATTATACATATCGCAAGCAGTAAGATAAACCCTTTAGAGTAGTATTTGGAAAAGTATGTAGTCTTTATTAACATATTTTACATTAATTATTTTTTTACTGTGTTATAATATGATCTTATTTAATTATTATATATTATAATTACTTATTTACTCTAAAAGGTAACAGTACACTATTTTCACCTATTCAGTAAACTCTCATTGTCTAACTGGCTAATACATGGTAATTTATGTTTTTAACTTCAAAAAAATTCGCTTGTTAGAATAACAAATTTCTGCGTAATTGTTTACGCAGGTTTGTATCAAGGCTGTGCGACAGTTTTAAAACTCTGATTTATGAGGGTTCTCTTTCTATCGCAACTCCTCAGAATTTTTGGATACGGATTTGTAACCTTAATTAGATTGAAATGAGACACCATACCGTAAACATCTTCAGTTCATCAAAGACGCGTACCGTCTTTTTGCATTTAATAGACTATACTCAAACGGTAAGTGGTTTTCCTATATACAGATAATATTAATGAGTTAAGCCACGTATTTTCGTGATTTTTAAATTAATTGCTAATTTATTCACATTAAAAATATTGCATTTTTTGTTATTATTCTAATCATTTAACCAGCGACCTCAATAAGTTTCACACAAAAGAAGTAGTAATTTGTCATATTCATAGCTTACATCCAAGAAATTAAAAAACAAACAATAGAAAGGTAAGGACATATCGTTCTACAAATAACGAATATATGACCAAGAAATATAAACAAAAAATCCTATCACTGTTTTTTATAGATTTTTAAAAATGTACGAAAATAATAAACAAATTTATACGTTGTAATATGAATCTTTTTTTCGTCTTTATAGAGGGGCGGTCTGGAATCTTCAAAAGACTTCTAAGTCCAGGACGCCGCCTGACTAACCTTAGTGCAGGATTCCCGGCGATAGTTTCCGAGGTAACTTAAAATGCCCTCTTGTCACCGAGTCTACGCCGAACACCTACCTGCTAAACCAGACCCGTCTCTGTCATCCAGCGATCCGGAAGCGAAATGGCCGCTGTAAGGCCGGCATCACTTCCGAAGTACTACCTTCATTCATCCATAGACTGTCAGCAAGCAGGCTTTCTGTCTTGTTTCAGGTAGCCCGTGGAAGATCATCATTGCTCCTAGTATGGTATCACTCCCAGATGGTCATTTTCTTCTTCCCCAAAGTCTGACTCACACAGTCTAACTCATATAGTTTGACCCACTTTTCTACCTTAAATTTCCAGCATCTTTCCCTCTTACCTTTGCCGTTGGTTCAGCTGTCTTTCTTCATCTTCTTTTTTCTTGATAACTGCACGGATATAGTTGTGTATACTAATCCAACCTGCTTTATTTTTAATCATTCTCTTAATAATTTCTATCACTCTAATAAAATTCACACCTGTCTCTCTTTCCGTTCTGTTCCTTTCTATTATCCATCTGTTGGACTCTAACATCGCATGTATCACAGTATCCGAGTGTCCGCAGTATAGGCATTCATCTCTGTCAGCCTTTCCGAACCTAGAGAGATAGTCTCTAAAACACCCGTGTCCTGTGAGCACCTGCATTAGGAAATAATCCAGTCGCTTGTGCTCACAGTCCACCCAATCTTTTATGTTCGGGATCAGCATTTCTGTCCACTGTATCACATCCTCCGTGTTACGCTGTTCATCTTGCCATCTTTCAATTGGCTTTTCCCTTACCTGTCTTCTCTTGGCCATAGTAAGATTTGGGCCTCTTCACTCGTCTCATAAGCCTCCTATAGGCCGTTATCTCTACTGCCGCGCTTTAGACTGGTACCGCGTAGAGGACCCTTTTTCTTTCGGATTTAAGTACTCCAATGTTGGACGTTACTCTTTTTAATGCAGCTGCACTATTCGCAAATTTCCGAGCCACCTCCCTCACGTGTTCTCTTCATTTTCCATTCTGGTGCAATGTCACTCCTAGGTACTTTACTTGTTTTTTCCTTTTTCTATGTGTACTTCGCGGTAATAACCTCCAAGCGAATTACAAAGGATGCAGTGTACATAAATAACTGAAGGAAGCAAGATTTTGAACCATAAAAAAAGTTACTGAATCAACTACAGTGGCTACAACAAAATATAAGTACAACACAAAGATCTACAAAACGCTCAAATGACAAATACGAGACTGTATTATAAAGAACAAATGTGTACGTATCGCTTTGTAAATTAGTGTCACTTTTTGCAATTTATTACCGCAAACAAAAGTTTTATTACTATTTAATCACAAATGGTAATAAATAAATAAAGATATGTTTACATATTGGTGATATTTTCTGTACTTCTGCATGCAGCGTGTTTCAGGTTACAAGCAAGTATTGCAATGTTTATAAACAATTGTCTGTTTTTTTGTTATTAACCTACCGATAAGTAAGCAATTAATTCTGTCAATTCTTGCAGGAGCTCTAAACTTTTGGCAAACAAATATAGAAAACACATTTTAAAATATGGGTTAGTTATTTGAGGACATTCAAGGAGAAACATTAAAAATAACATAGGTCACTCTATTGCTTTCAACTACAAAAGCAATAAAATTATTGATACATCTACAGTCAAGATTACATCAATTCCTTCATCCAGTAACACCGAATCTTTAACACCCCCATCTTACGTTGCTGCTATGAAATCTAGACCCAAGCTTTCCTTTAATAAAAAGGAGCAAGCAATTATTTATGACTTAAAAAAAACTTAAAACTATGTAAAATCCACTGGTGATATTGTTGGCCCTAAATGCATACTATTTGCTTCTCCAATCTTAAACAACCGGATCTGCATATACCTAAAGAAAGTTGAATTTGTTGACCAGCTTATTACCAACAATCCCACTATCAGAGTAAACGTTCTAGACCTAGCTATTAGTAGATTAGTTGCTTTAGCAAAACATATTATAATTTTGAATATCTGTCTCTAAATTCCTCACGGTCTTGTAGAAAATACTTAAAGCGGTCTTAGTTTAAAACTCGTTTCTCCCGACTCTTTCTTAAAAGCTTGAATTCAAGGAAATGAATAAAGTTATATTCATTTATTTGGAAGACAAGTATACATAATTCCACCTACTGAAAATTATAAACTTTAGACCTCACTAGTCATTGAATTCGATTCCACACCATACTATATATTTTTATCTACTGATAGAATGGTATGCTTTTTATCTACTGATACAGCTGCAAGTTGTTCAAATTGTCAAAACACTAATGTTCCTTTATCTGCCGGTGACCAATCATCGGTAGCAAAAACCTTATCAGCTACTAATATTTTAGAACAATTGTCTGGTAAACGTATACAAGGACAAAAAAGCACTTTTTAGCTCACTCGGCACACCGGACTCTCTTGACCAACTTATATCTAATCTTTTAACTAAAAAGTCGTCATTGATGCCAAGACAATAGAAATAAGCACAAAATATGTGAAGAAGAAGTCAAATATGGATTCCACATATAAATCCAAAATATTAGATGTATTGAAGCAAATAATTATCGATCTTTATACCAACAACCCAAGAGTATGAAATGTCTCAGACCGACTCTAGGACGACGTCAGATGATATCATTAATAGGAAAAGACAAAAATGAAATCACAAGTAGAGAAAACATACTGACACGAATAGAAGAATTTTACACAGAACTTTACAGATCACATCAACAAGATGATGAGATGAGACCAGCACGGAAATTAATAAAAAATGTTGGATCAGAAATAATGCCAAAAGTAACAATTTCAGAGGTAACTACAGCATTGGAAAACATGAAGAGAAATAAAGCTGCAGGAGAAGATAGTATTACCACAGATATGATATTAGAAGGAGGTAAGGAACTAATTGCAATTGTAACTAAGCTTGTGGACAGTTGTTTACATAAGGGCAAAGTCCCTAAGAGCTGGAACAACTCTAAAGTAATCTTATTGCACAAACAAGGTGATAGTCGAAAATTGGAAAACTACAGACCCATCAGCCTACTGTCACACCTGTTTAAAATACTCACCAAAGTCATAACTACTCGACTAACAAGGAAATTAGACGAATACCAACCATATTAACAGGCAGGTTTTAGAAAAGGCTATTCAACTTCCGATCACCTGTTAACCACAAAAATATTAATAGAAAAATGTAACGAATACAAGTTTCCAGTTTTCCTTGCATTTGTAGACTACGAAAAAGCTTTTGATACCATAGAACACACGGCCGTAATAAACGCAATGCAAAATTGTAGAATAGACAGCAGATATATTAACTTAATAAAAGAAACTATGAACCAAGCTACAGCTACATACTACCTAAATGAAAATGAACACACGAACCCTGTACCATTAAACAGGGGAGTCAAACAGGGAGATACTTTATCACCCAAACTGTTCACCTTAGTTTTGGAGGACGTTTTTAAAAACCTAAATTGGAAATATAAGGGAATAAACATCAATGGCCGCTACCTCAGTAATCTACGATTTGCAGATGACATAATCCTGATAGCTACTGACCTACAAGAAATGCAAACCATGCTTGTAGAACTTCATACCGAATCTTCTAAAATAGGACTGAAAATGAGTTTAAACAAAACAAAAGTCATGCACTCCGAAGACACCGTGACAATAATAAACGATAAAGTTATAGAAAAAGTTGAAGAATATATATAATTGGGACAAAAAATAATCCTAAATAGGGAAATTCAGACTGAAGAAATAAAAAGAAAAAGAAAGTTAGCTTGGGCAGCATTCGGTAAACTGAACTATATACTCAGAAATCAACAAATTCAATTACATCTTAGATCTAAAGTTTTTGATGCATGCATTATTCCGATATTAACTTATGCGGCACAAACATGGACAATCACAAAAAAGAATATGAATATACTTAGAGTCACTCAACATGCGATCGAAAGAGCACTGCCAGGTATATCACTTAAGGACAAGAAAACAAACACATGGATAAGACAGAAAACCAAAATCACCGATGTGGTGCAAAAAGCATTAAAGCTGAAATAGGAATACGCTGGACATGTAGCTAGGAGCGATCTAAACAAATGGCACAAATCAATTTTAACCTAGAGACCATACCAACACAAAAGACCCAGAGGCAGACCTCCTATGAGATGGACAGATGATCTGAAAAGGACTGCCGGGAAAAATTGGCTACAAGTAGCGTACAATAAAAAACAATGGAAAGGAAGACTAGGCTTATGTTCAGATGTGGACGTGAATGGCTAGACGAAGAAGAAGAAGAAGAAGATACCTACAACCCACAAAGCTTTTCTACTCCACCAGATCATCTAATAGCCTTCGCTAAGATCTCATTGTCAAGCTGTAAACTTACAATAAGAGTACAGCAACTTACCGCTGACATTAACTTACTTTTATCTGATATGTACGCACATTATCTACATTTAACTACTAGATTACTAAAAAATAAGTTTACGAGAATATTTATCAATGAAACTCAAACAAGAATTACCTTAACAATTGAACGATACATATAGCTTAGTATCACAAACATCTCTTAATATTTTTGACGATGGTGACCGAGAAGGAACAATTAAGAGATACTGGAAGCCACGAGAAAATATAAGTATAACCTAAGCTGATGTATCATTTTTATAAAAGGGCACCCTGATTATAACCCTGTAGATAATTAATTGAAGTAATTAAATAAATAAAAAGTAAAAAAAGGCAGATCATAATATTATATAACTTAATTATAAATGCAAAAGTATATAATATGCAATTAAATAAATTTAATATTGCTTATCGTTACTAAGTACTTACAGGAAGTGGTTATAAACTGACTACAACATATTTTATTCGATCGTTAAAGATAATCGTTAAAAATTGTTAGAATAATATTATTATCGTCGTTGTAAATATTTGTTTCTTTTTTATAGTTTATTTAAAAGTTAATAAATGCATCTTTGTTTGGTCTAATAAAGAAAACCGAAATTAATTTATGCAATGATCAAAAGATTTAATTTTAACTAGCTTTAAATAATTATGTGCGCAGAAATTATTGTTAATAATAAACTATAGATATACAGCTGTAATATTAATGAGACACAATATTTTTACACTATGCTACATTAGATCTGTGGGTGAGTTTAAGAAGGGCCAATATAACTTTTTTCGTGTTTTATGTGAGAATGAGCAATATGCGTAAGATTGTATGGTCTTCAATATGTGAGGCGGTAAAAGGAAAAGCGGTGTAAGTCATGTAAGTCACATTTTTTATTCAATAGAGATAAGTACATATTTAAAAACTCCATATTTATATCTATCAGAAGTAACAGTGGTGTAAGTTTTACCTCTTCTAGTTGCTCACAATAGGAGCACAAACTTAACAGTTAAACTAAACCAAAACTCTGTAGTAATAAGGGAATAGTGGCGCAAGTCTTATACCACTATTTCTTTATACCTAACGCAGTTCTTTAGTATCTTGCGGTTGTGATTTTTCAACGCAATAGATGGCGACAATTTAAGTCATGTGAGTGATGAGCCTAATAGAGTATAGACCAAAATAAACAGTATTGAACTTACATGAAAAATGCATATTATTGATACTTACAAGATGTTCTAAATGAGCTCCTCCTCTCTTAAGACAGACTTCATATCGATATTCCAGATTTCTCGTAATGTTATGGAATAAAGATTGTCTCAAGTCCGCGAAGAAGGCTCTAACGGCATCTTTTAACTTATTAATGGTTTGTGGTGCCCGTTTAAAAACAGCAGTTTTAGCCATGCCCCAAATGTATGCGTCTGGAGATGTTAAGTCTAAAGAATGTGCAGGATAGGGGAAGTCAATAAATCGTGAAATTAATTTAATCTTTGTAAATGGGTATATTTATTTAAAAAACCCTTAAAAGGGCCACATCAATAAAACAAACGTTTTCGGACCACACAGTCCATCATCAGGTTATTAAAATCGAAAATGCTAGGTCATAATGCCTGAGCCACCAAAATATTAGGGTAAAAACCCTTTAAATTACATTTAGTTATGAAATGTTGTACATTGTGTTATAAAATAACTGTGATGTTCAATATTAAATTAAATTTGACTAAAGGTAACACATGGCTCAATTGGGTTCCAGAGCCGGGTGAGAAAGAACCTCTGCGCTCGGAGAACAACGTGGAACATTGACATACTGAACATCTTCCCATGAGTTTTGGAACCTTAGCAGGTGGCACTGCAGGGGCATCTTGGCCAAAATGTGCAATGTTTTGACGAATACTCCTTGGTATTCTTAGATTATTTTTTCTTTCAGGTATGTGATCCTGGATCAATTCAAAGCCCAACATTTTGATAAACAATCTTCTGGCAAGTTTGAAATCTTGATTGTTTTCTCTGTATATCACCAAAGCATTTATGGCGGCTGTATTCAAGAGAGCAAACACGATCGTAAGAGGCCATCTCCGTGAGTTTCTAGATACGTTATATGATGCAGACAGTTCATCCACTACATCTACTCCACTTTTAGTGAAGTTGTAGAAGCTTATTATTAATTCTGGTAAATTTTTATCGCCAGTTGCTTCATCAATAGCTCCATCATGGTGCATGGTGGACAAACAGTAGGACGTTTTTATTTTTTTTTTTTCGGCACATACGATAAAAGTGTAATATCTTTCTGAAAGCCAAATAAGGATGTGATTTGTTCTCTGTTCTGGACTGTCAAAACTGTGCTGGGATGCATCGTTTGTTCTTTCTCAGATCGTTCAGACGTTCACTGATCTTGTTCGAACCCGTTTATTATTTGAAGCAAGTTTGTTCCATTGTGTTCCCTCTTTTCTGAAATACATTTCTTTGTTTCTTGGAGGTCCGTCAGTGCGTTTATTTTCCGTCTCATTCTGAAGTTCTGTTTTTGATGTCTCCATGTCTGAATCTCCGTCAGAAACTACATCTTCTATTGTAATATCCTGCTTCGAGTCGGTGTTGTGGTCGCTTTCAGAGATATGGTCAATATCGTCATCGCTTCCCGATTCGATGGCATCATCATCAATTTCAGCCCATAGAGCTTCAAGCTTTTTCTGTTCAGCTTCGTATGACATATTTTAGCTAAAAAATTAAACAATTGAATATGCAGATTCAAATGAGTCAAAAATAAAAACTTACTTATAATGTCAAAATTACAAACGCGAGTACATAGGTGGGGTTTGACACACCCCAGAGCGTTTCAAGCGCGTGTAACTTCACTCAGTGCCTACAATGTACTGAGGTAACGCCTGAATTCGATGGTGGGGACATTTTTGAGAAGCTATTGGGGTGGACGTGCGCATAAGTCTGCGTTTGATTTATTTTAAGAGCGATATTTGGGAGCTGGAGTTTGTGAAACCCCACATATGTAGCGCCGGGTTAATTAAATACGGCTCTGAAAAATTCTTCTTCTTCTTCTTCTTAGTCGTTAACCTGATGCAGGTATCGTGATATCATGAAGCTGTTAGGTAATTTTTCCAATGTTCCTCCACGTTTTTCTATCTTCTGCCAATCTAGCACATTCTGACAATGGAGCGCCAATGGTAGCAACAATATGGTCCGTGTATCGTGTAGGAGATCTACCTCTACTTCTTTTGCCTTCTACTTTTCCCTGGATGGTAAGTTTTTCAAGACCATTTCTTCGAAGCACATGTCCAAAATAGCTTATTATCTGTTCTGATATTTGTGTTCTTAGTCTTTTCTTTATGTTTAGCTGGACCAGTATGGATTCATTTGTTCTTCGGGCCACCCATGGTATTCTCAGCATTCGTCTCCAGCAGTACATCTCAAATACATCTATGTTCTTTTTGTCTTTCTCAGTAAGGGTCCAGCATTCCGATGCATAAGTAAAAACTGGAAAAACTAGACTTCTTACTAGTCTCATTTTTGTATCGGTAGTAATTTCATGGCTTTTCCAAATTTTTGTTAATTTTGCCATAGCGCTTTTTGCGATTGCTGACCGCCGCTTTATTTCTTCAGTACAGCCTCCTTTGTTGGTTATTAATGAGCCCAGATACACAAATTTATCTACAACAGCGATATTGTTTATCCTAACCAGATGATTTTGATTGTTGTTAGCTCTGTCAATTATCATGATTCTCGTTTTATCCCTGTTTATTTTAAGGCCCATCGATAAGGTTACGTCTTCTATCCGTTGTAGCAGGTGAATCAATTCAGTTTCAGAACTAGCGAGGATAGTAGTATCATCTGCATATCTCAAGTTGCAAATCTTCTTCCCGCCAATGGTGATGCCACCGTTCCAGTCCTCAGTAGCTTTCCGCATTATCCATTCACCATAGATGTTAAATAAAATTGGGCTTAGTATGCAGCCTTGTCTCACGCCCTTTGTGACCCTGAAACTGTCAGTTAGTTCCCCATTTATTCTAACTCTGGCATAATTGTTATTGTACAGGCTTTTAATTAGCAGTATCAGATGATTAGGGACTCCCATTTCAGACAAAACCTGCCACATTTTACTCCAGTTGACCAAATCGAAAGCTTTACTATAATCTATGAAGCACAAATATGTTGTGATGTTGAATTCTCTGGATTTTTCTACAATCTGCCGTACGTTTAAAATTTGTTCTCTAGTACCACGTCCTGGGACGAAACCTGCTTGTTCCTCCGCAATGTTAGGTAGTAAAAAGGGCTTTATCCTCTCGAGAATTATGTGTAAGAGTATCTTACTGCAATGCGCAATTAGAGCAATTGTGCGATAGTTGCTACATAAATCTTTCGCTCCCTTTTTATGTATGGGAATATATAGTGATTGTGTCCAGTCCTCAGGCCATTTACCTGTCTCCCACACTCTTTGACAAATTTGATGTATTATATCCACTCCAACGTCATCTAGTGCCCAAATCATTTCAATAGGTATGTTATCTGGACCGGCAGCTTTTTGACTTTTTTGCCTCATAATTGCTGCTTCAACTTCACTTTTGAGTACGTCAGGTTCCGTCGCAAAACTGGCATCTTCTTGTTGTGATGGGGCGTCTGTGCTTTCCTCCATCATCAGTCGTCCACAGTATTCTTTCCATCTGTGTAAAATATCTTTTTTAGAAGTGAGTAGAGTTCCGTTATCATCTTTGATAGCAGGGTAGTTTGGTGTAAAGGAACGTGTTATCTGCTTTATTTTTTTTAAACATGTCTCTGGTCTCAGTTTTGGTTTTATGCCCTTCTATTTCCATGCAGATTTTGTTCAAGTGTGTGTTCTTGTCCTTTTTGCAGAGTCGTTTTATTTGACCGTTCAGCGCTTTATAGGCCTCTTTATCACTTTCACTGTTCAGTCCTGTGGCTTTTAAGCACTTCCTCTCCTGTATTTTAGTCCACGTGGAATCCGTTATCCATTGTTTCCTTCTTTCTTCTCTATCACTCTTAATATTTTTCGCAGCATTATGCAATATCGATTTTGTTTTTGTCCATTCTGAAAAATTATTCCGTAGTATACATACCATGTTTCAGAGAGCCCTGGACACCGAACAACAACCTGCAAAATGGTCGAGAGCCCATATTATCTCTATTTTCAAGAAAGAGGATAGAAGGAAATGTGAAAAATTATAGAGGCTTAAGCATTTTACCAGCTATAGGAAGATTACATGGAAAAATATTAAAGGAAAAAATAGAAAAACAAATCCAAAATAAAATATAGAGGACGACCAGGCAAGTTTTACAGATGGGAAATCATGTGTTGACCACATCTACACTATACAATAGCTAATAGAGAAGAAGATGGCAAAGAACAGACCAGTCCATCTAGCCCTTATTGACCTAAAAAAGGCATACGACTCGGTGTCCAGACAACGACTGTGGGCAGCCATGCAACAAATAGGAGTAGAAGATAAGCTAATCCATGTAGTGAAGTCCATGTACACACATAATAATGTTACAGTCAAGGTAGGTAACAAGCTTGGAAACCCATTTAAATCCACGAAAGGTTTCCTATAGGGCTGCTCGACTTCACCTACACTCTTTAAAATATTCAATACACCCTAAAGCCATGGAAAAGGAAATGTGAAGAAATGGGAGTACCCATAAGGAACGACCATCTGTGTACCCTTAGTTTCGCCGACGATCAGGTCATAATAGCAAAAGACGAAGAAGATCTAAGTTATATGGTTCGAAAACTAGAAGAAGAATATAATATAAATGGTCTGAAAACAAACATTAACAAAACAGGATATCTGAACACAATACAAGAACCAGCAAGAAACCTAGAAGTGGATGATGGGCGTGAAATAAAGGGGACCGATAAATTTAAATACCTAGGGTTCATTATATGAAATAAAGGTACTACAGAAGAAGAAATTAAAAATCGAGTAAGTCAAACCAGAAACTCTAAGAAATCGGAATCCAATCCTATGGGATAGACACATAACAAAAGATAACAAAAAAGAATTTATAAAACGATGACTCGCTGCATTCTAACATATCGAGCAAAAAATTGGGTCTTAAACAAAAGCAGCAGAAACAAAATACACGCCACAGAGATGGACTACTGGAAAAGAAGCTGCAGAGTTTCCAGAATGGACAAAATAACCAACGACGAAATCAAAAGACGAATGGAGATAAAGAAAGACACCTTAAAATACATTATAGAAAAAAGATAAAAGTTGTACGAACATCTCAGACTAACAGACCCAGACCGATGGATAGCAAAAATACCAGAGTGAAGCTCCATAGGAAAACGCAAAAGAGGCAAACCAAAAAGATTTTTCAGAGATGAGGTAGATGAAGCCATGGAAAGAAGAGGATTGGAAGACATAGATATAAGGACAAAGAAGAATGAAGAAAATGGTTGAAAGAAGGGAAACAGCGACAGCTGTAGCAACCCCTTTCATGTATATACGAACTACCACTAACTGCAGGGCACCTAAGTGCCAACATCGATAATGTAGATATACATTGGAGTAAGTTTTATGGACCTACTCTATATTTAAAGGTAAATGGGGTTAAAACAAATTAAAAATTTGCTAAATTTTTTTCGATTTACTGATAAGGAAACAAGGTCTGAACGAAGAAGGAACCACAAATTAGCAGCAATACCCGATGTGTAGAATAAAGTCAACCAAATCTTTCAAAAATACTATTTACCAGGAAAAAACATAACTTTAGATGTGCACCTTGTTCTGTATCGAGGTAGGTATCATTTCAAGCATTTTATGCCTTTAAAACCAGATAAGTATGGCGTGAAAATATGGCTTGAAAACATATTACCATAGGTGGAATACCATATACAGGAAAAACCGGAAATACAGTAGAGAAAGGACTTATATCTCAAGTTGTAAAGCAACTCGTTGAGCCTTATTATAATTATAAGAGAAATGTGGCTTGCGATAACTATTTCGCTGATCTTGCTCTTGCACATAAATAACTGGCAAATTCACTAACTCTTGTGGGCACAGTAAAAAAAATTAAGAGATTTATTTTTTAGGAATTTCTTCCAAACAAGAACCTTCAATTTTCGAATTTACTCCAAAAGAATCTCTTGTTTCTTACGTTCCGAAAAAAACAAAGAAGTGTTCTACTCCTGTCTATCACGCATGACAATGCTTACTGTGCAGGTGATGTTAACAAAAAAAAACAGATAATGATACGTTTTTATAATAGTACAACATTTAGTATCGATACGCTAGACCAAATGGTTCATAAATATATAATAATATAATATATTATAATATAATATCATATAATAATAATACAAACTAACCGTTGGCTTTTTGCATTTTTTCTGAATATTTTACAAGTGGCTGGGGTAGCCTCATTTATTACTTGGACAAATTTACATCCAAAATGGAACGAAAACAAAAATGAAAAGCGAAGATTTTTTCTTACAACAACAGCAGAACAACTAGTGGTGCATCAAAATTTTGAAAAGAAAATCAAGGGGACTACAATGAGAAATAAAACAGTGTATTGAAAAATGCTTACAGGAAGTTGCATCACACAACAAAAAGCAAAAAATAAGAAAACCTCCAGTTTTAACAAGGAAAAGGTGTCACATGTGCCCAACAAAATAGGATAGGAAACAAAAACAAATTTGTGAAATATGCAGTAGAAATATGTGCAACGATCACTGTATAATTAAATAAGTTAATAAATATTGAAATAAAGAAAATAAATGACTAATCTTTGTTTTTTTTTATTTTTATTGTTTTTTTAACTTATATACAGTGCTTTTCAGATAAAACTATCCACCTTAAATAACTTTTGAACTTCTAAATTTTACGAAAAACGCAAAAACACGTAAATTAATATTTGAAGGGGGAGACATTATATCATATTTAAGGTTGCTGGGAAATGCACTCTTTCACCCCTCGTATCATCCCTTCATTTTTTTTAAATTACTTTTTCCTTTTTTATTCGATATTTGGATTCTCCTCTTTGTACTGATTTCAGAAATGTATAATACATGATGCTTAAAGTGATTAGTTTATGAGAAAAATAGATACAAAAGCAAGAAAATTGGATTGAAAAAAAAATATTTTTTAACAACTTTATTACACACATTAAGAACGAACATTTCACTGCTAAAAATTTTTACAATATTTGTACAAAATGACTGTCCTTCACTTCCATACAATAGTATCTATAATCTATTTTGAAATTCTTCTCTGATATTGCTTAAACACGTCTGCATTGTGTTGACATTCATCCTCTATTCTTTGTGGTATATCATCTAGAGATTCTGGTTGAGTAGCATAAATTTTTGTTTTTAAATACCCTTTATAGAAGAAGTCTAGGGGTGTTCAATCCGGTGACCTAGGTAGTTAATCGATCATGTATCGACTTTACCCTATCCAAGGATCAAGAAACGTTTCGTTTAAAAATTATCAGACATGTAAAGAAAAGTGTGGAGAAGCTCCATCATGATGAAATACAACCAAATCTTCGGAAAGGTTATCCTTAACCTTTGATAAATCTTTAATAAAAAGTGAATTTTTTATTTCTTGGTTTTTAAATGTACTACAAATAGTAAGGTTAAATATTTAAAAAGTTAAAATTATGCTACAACCTATTTTGTTACAGTCATTTAAGGTAAGGGAGATATTAGCCTTGTTAACAGGAAAATTGTCTACCTCATAAACTAATCACTTCAAAGCCAAAGGTATTTGCCTTTTTTGCCATTTTGCCACAAGCCAAAAATACATTTTTGAAATCAACACAAAAAGGAGAATCCAAATATAAAATAAAAAAAGGGGGGAAGTAATTTAAAAAAAATAAAGGGTTGATACAGGGGGTGAAAGGGTGCATTTCGCAGCAACCTTAAATATGATATAATGTCTCCCCCTTCAAATATTAATTGACGTGTTTTTGCGTTTTTCCGAAAAATTAGAGGTTCAAAAGTAATTTAAGGTAGATAGTTTTATCTGAAAAGCACTGTATACTTATATAAAATACTTAATAATAATTTAACTTGTCATATCAATTTCCTATTCTAGATAGAATTAAGCTAATCTTGTAGCTTAAAACCAACTAAAATAGTAAATTGATATGACACAGTATTAATTTGTACAAGTAAAATAATAATATTCTTCTGATTTTGCGGTTTATTAATTTTGTAAAGATTGGTCTTGTCAGTACTTTATACATAAGCTGCTATTTAGCATAATCTTGTCTCAAAAGCGTTTTCACAAAAAACAATCAAAGGCAACAACATCGTAATCTTTTTCCAGGGTATGCGTAAACATCAACCCCTCTTTTCAAATAAAATGGCCTGGTAGATCTACAAAAGTTTTTATTTAATTATTTATTAAGTCTTTATTTGACTATAAGTGTTTATTACTAAATAAATATTTTTTTTGCAAAAATTTTCCTTCATTGCTTTATTTTGTACAAACCTTCAGGTAGATCGCACACTCGAGGTACCCATCTTTAATCTAGACAATTTATATTTAACTTTAATAAAAAATAAAAAAAAATGTTGTAAATTTATTCGTAAATATGAGGAGTACATTCAAGAATAGTGGTGGGCCCAACGAACCCGAGTTACCAGGTTACGTAAGTAAAATATGTTGTCCGGATAAGTGTTAATAAAAAGATAGTCTTACAATCTAATGCCAAAATTGGATTAAATACTATGTTATACTCTATTCTACAAAATTTGATAATTTTTAAATTAGTAAAAACAATGGGGGTGTAGGGTTGTGTTATAGAGGTAGTACCTTTTATTGGAACGACCACATCGAGCGTCATAGACGGGAGATGGTTCTAGATAACTGGTCCTCATAAGACACCTAACTATACGGCCTAAAAAAGGAAGCAAGTCCTCAACACCTAAGGATTAGAACTTGGAATGTACGAAGTATGTACGAGAGCGGCAAAACTCATAACATTGTAAAAGAGATGAAAAGATTAAAAATTGATATATTGGGAATTAGTGAAACACACTGGCAAAACTCTAGACAAAGCGATATACTTGGATATAAAGTTTACTATGCTGGAAACAACACAAAACATCACAGAAACGGCACTGCAATAGTAGTTGCCCCACACATTAATTCGACAGTAAAATCTTTTACTCCCCATTCACATAGAATGATGCTTTTACAAATTCGAGCAACACCGGTGGATATTAACATATTACAGATATACGCGCCAACGGCAGATAAAGATGAGGCAACCAGCGAAGAATTCTACGAACAACTGGGAAGCCTGATGAAAATGACAAAAAAACATGAAGTAACAATAGTGATGGGAGATTTCAATGCAAAGGTTAGCAGAAACAAGGTGAATGAGATCGTGGGAAACTTCGGCCTAGGGAAGAGAAACGATAGAGGTGATAGACTTATATGCTTCTGCCAGGAATATAACCTGCTGTTAAGTAATACACTCTTCAAGCTCCCCAAACGTCGACTTTACACATGGAAATCCCCCGCTGACTCACCTGACAACATCATTAGAAATCAGATAGATTATATAGCAGTACCAAGAAGATATAAAAACATGATAAAATCATCAAAAGCGTACCCAGGTGCCGATGTTCCTACGGACCACAATTTGTTGGTATGCAGAATGGTCATAAGAGTAAAACGGCTCGAGAGAAGATCTAATTTAAACACAATCGATATTAAAAAACTCACTAACCCAGAAACCGAAATAAAAGTACAAGAACAACTAAGAAAGAAAATAAAGGACATTAACGAGAACACGTCGGACATAATAGAGAGATGGGATAAATCGAGGGAAGCAATCCAAACAACATGCGCGACTCTATTAAAGCGTGACCGACGGAAAAAGAAAGAATGGATGTCTGATGAGATAATGGATATGATGGATGAAAGACGTTAATTCAAGAATAAAAATGCAGAAAAATACCAGCCGATCCACAAAACCATAAGAACGAAAATTCGAGAAGCCAAAGAAAAATGGTTTTCCAACAAATGCAGGAAATAGAACAATACGAACGAAAATACGACAGTTACAATATGCACAAAAAAATAAAATCGATGACAAACAAGAGGAAATTCAATAAGTCACCCAACAGCTTAAAAGATAGCGATGGAAATCTTATCTCGGAGCCATCAATGATCTTAAAAACATGAAAATCATACATAGAAAAATTATTTGCATCTGACAGGACTGATGATCACCTATATGGAGAAGGAGAAACAAGACCTTCAATCCTTAAATCGAAGATAGAAGATGCTATTGCAGCACTAAAAAACAATAAGTCAGCAGGTCCGGACAATGTACCCTGCGAAATATTAAAGATCCTATGTAAATCAGACAAACAGTTCCTTGATAATCTAGTTGAACTTTTTAACAACATATATAATAGCGGTAAAATCCCAGAGAACTGGCTACAGTCAACATTTATTACAATCCTGAAGAAACCAAATGCCCAGATTTGTGATGAATACCGGCTTATATGCTTGATCAATCATGTCACTAAAGCGTTCACTAAGATCATTCATAGAAGAATATATGATAAATGTGAGTCAAATATTGATAGATCGCAGTTTGGTTTTCGGAAAGCACTTGGAACTAGAGAAGCAATTTTCGCTCTCTAGGTGCTTATACAGCGGTATAGAGCCGTTGATAAGGATGTGTATTTGTGCTTTGTAGATTTTAGAAAAGCATTTGACAATGTCAATCATGAACAATTGATAGGTATTCTGCGAAAGACAGGTATTGACGACAAGGACATTCGAATTGTGGCAACCCTATACTGAGGTCAAACAGCAAGAGCAACAATTGGCAACGAACTCACTGAAAGCGTGCAGATCAAAAGGGGTGTCCGTCAGGGGTGTATATTATCCCCACTTCTATTCAATATGTATTCCGAGAAAATATTTAACAAATGTATGGAAAATGCAAATGAGGGCATAAAAATAAACGGCGAGTTAACGAACAATATAAAATATGTCGACGACACGGTGATCCTTGCCAGTACCATAGACGAATTACAACAAGTAATGGAAAGACTTTATTCAGTTAGTGAGGAATACGGCCTGAGCCTCAACTTCAAGAAGACAAAGTGGATGCTGATAAGCAAAAAGCAACAACCTGCTCGACAATTACGGATAAGTAACATACTAATTGACCATGTAGAATCTTATGTGTACCTTGGCACCAACGTAAATGCAAAATGGGAAGAGACCATAAAAATTAAGGCAAGAATAGAACGAGCTAGAGCAGCATTAAGCAACATGAAACAGCTCCTCATTAGCAAGGATTTGTCTCTTCCCCTAAAACTACGTATAGTTAAATGCTACATTTTTCCGACCTTGCTGTATGGCGTGGAGGCCTGGACGCTGACGGAGACGCAAACGAGAAAACTAGAAGCATTCGAAATGTGGATGTACCGACGCATTCTTCGTATATCCTGGACCGAACATGTCACCAACATAGAGGTACTCCAAAGAATCGGAAAGGAGAAAGAAATCGTGAATACAATTAAACAAAGAAAGCTTGAATATATAGGCCACATATTGAGACACGATGAGTAACGTCTGCTACAATTGATTGTTCAGGGAAAAATAGACAGCAAGCGGGGTCCAGGCAGGAGAAGACACTCGTGGCTCCAAAATCTGCGGAAGTGGTTCGGGCTCACATTAGTCGAACTATTCAGAAGCGCCGCAAACAAGATCAAAATTACCATGTTAATAGCCAACGTTCGCAACGGACAGGGCACCTGAAGAAGAAGAAGAAAAACAATGAAATTTTGATAGAAATTATAAGCTGACACTGTTTACTACTTAAAAAACAAAGAAAAACCAAATCTCCATTAACTGTTTAAGTGTATTTCGAAATGCATCTTTATTAAATATTTTTAGCTTAGACTTGTGTATTACCGTTTGGCATAGGTACTTATTTGAGATTTAGATTTTTAAAATAGTTCTAAACACTTTATAAATTTTACTTTGATAGCAAATTATATTATTAAAGAAATAAAATAAAATAATTATTTCTATCTTTTTAAACTGGTTTAAAATTCTATATTTATTCGTCATTTGTTCCCAGACCATAAAACAAAAACAAAATAATGTTTGGTCGGCCCGTCAACAACATAGTTGTTACTTATATATAATTATCGAAAAGTAATGTTGAATACAAAAATATCAATCTTCATAAGTAATATTCAAGGACGACTTGATGTTTTGGTAAATTAATCAGTTATTCAAACCTTTCGATTAATTGAAATTGTTTAAGTTAATATTGTTTTTTAATTATTTTAATAGATTTGTTATTTGCAATCTTGAAGACAAAATAATTTTGGATACAGTAAAAAACTAAATAAAAATAAAGATAATACTACATTTTGACAACGATCTTGTATAAATAATAATTTGTTTGTTCAACTTTCTTATTTGATTGGTATAATGTCAGAACATGGTCTTTTAATAAAAGTAAACGGATTTATATTTATAACGATAATTATTCTTCAAGAAAAAAACAATTTATGAAGAAAACAACATGAAATTGGAAAACTTTAGTTTGAGATAAAAACGCTAAATATGTCTATCTAATATGGGAATCTGCGATATTAAATGGTCAAAAAGTATGTGATTTTAATAAATATAATAGTTAAGATTAAAGAAGTTTAGAGTGATTTATTAAGTACCGTAAGTACTTTTTTCAAAGAACTATTATTTGATTGGAAATGTCACTATCGTAAACGTCAAAAACATATTCTCTAGTTACACATTAGTTAAAAATCTAGTTTAACCTTTAATTGATATTTAGGTTATTTGATAAATAAAATAACGAACAACTCGTTTTAAAATAATTAGAGTCGTACTTAATGTAATATGCATATAAAATAAAGTACTGTTAAGAATGCCTATAGAGAATTCATCATGTTGGGAACATCAGATAGAAGTTCCAATGTAAATAGTTCTCTACAACATTTTAACACTGCTAAGTATTATTCAAGAGTACTAAATCAACAAACATACCCAAGCCCTGAACAAGCAATTGTATTTTCTTTAAAATATGAATTTTATCTTTTTAAGATTATCTCATACCACTAAGAGCACTTATACAGCCTACAAACATAATATATTTTCTTTAAGACTACCAAATAATCAAGTATTTATGTATAAATAAACCGTGAGCAAAAAACTGGTATGGATACTGATACGTGGGTAACGTGGATACTGATAAATAATGATATTAAAACTGGTCACAAGAATCTGGATTTATCTAAGACTAAAATAAAATTAAATATAGAGTATTCTCTAAAAACAAAATCAGTATACTAATTTCATTACATCTATACAAGAAAATATTACAAGATTCACTGAAATGTAACAATAAAACACTGAAAACTTTGTTTTCAAAACTTCCACAATTTTTTTTTTTTCACCAAATCTTATCACTACAGCTGTTTCGGCAGAGTGCCATTCTCAAGTGATCTATTTTTGGTATGCGTTTACACTTTATAGTCTTTAATGATATAGGTTATGTTATATATGAAATTGAATCTGTTTTTCTATTATTGAAAGCTCTTTATGGTCTGTTATTCGTTTATTGAAATTTCTAACAGTTTGACCGATGTAAGTTTTTGGGCAGTCGTCACATTTAAGTTTGTATATACTACTGTGTAAGTGCTTTTTATTTTGGCTCTTGTTGTTTTTAATATATTTACCTAAGTTGTTGTTTGTTTTGGAAGCTGGTGTTATTTCTTGCATTTTTATGTGTTTGGCTATTTTTGTTGATATTTTTCTGTATATGTAATCGAGCAGAAGGTAAAATACTGGGTTTTTTCTCTGTTGGTAGAAATGCTATTTTCAGGGTTTTCTTGTGTAGTTTTTGATTTAAAATTGTATTAGTTGTTTGTTCGTTGTATCTATTGTTTACGGCCATTTAATTAATGATATTTAATTCTGTCCGAAAGTTGTATTTTGACATCGAAATTTCTGTTAATCTATATAACAAACTATGATAGGCTGCAATTTATGTTGTGTGGGATGGAATGATAAATTGTGTATAGTCGTCTCAGTATGGGTAGGTTTATGAAATATGGATTGGTTTGCTTCTGTTTCTATTGTTATTTTAATACAACTATGAAGTAAATTAATATACGATAAACATTTGTTAAGTTGCCTGTTAGTTCCTGTAAAACATGCCGGTATATCGTCTACGTATCTCCACCAATTTAAAACTGTTTGAAATACAACATACACACTCCAAAAAATATCAAAACTGATTTTTTTGCATAAAATACATCTTAACCGATGAAACTTTAATATTTCGCTCAACCAGCCGTCGTTTTATGATCAAAAGCACCCGTAAACCCACATACGTTTTGTTTAGTACCGTTTCTGTAACTGAGTTCCGTGCAAAACTACCACATCCTCAGTTGCCATCAGACATTCGGCACGAGTGCACGCATTTTTTATGAAAAACTAACACATTCCAAAAAACTGCTAAAAGACAGGTGGAATTATATTATATTCAAAAGTGCCACATTTCAAAAATACATTCGTATTGCAGATCACATACACGTAAGTATCTTATCATTTTTATGTGCAATAGTACAATATTTCAAAATAGGTTAGTTTTTCGTTTATAAATTTGACATTCTCTTTTATTTTTGTATGCAATACTACCATATTTTGAATTATGTTAGTTTTACAAAAAATAATTAGAATTATTTTCTTATTTCTTTATTCTAAAGTTACATATTTCCAAATATGGTATCTTTGTATTTGAAAGTGATCTCTAAATAGATTTTATTTTATATATTAAAAAGCAATTTTTAGTTTTACTGTTGTTTTATCTGAAAGTTTTTGTAGTTTTTGGAGTAATCTTATGGGTTAAACAAAATAATTTAGAAATCTTAAAACCAATTAAATTTTGCTTACCCATATAGATACATTATAACGCCTATTTACGAGAAAGTAAATTGTTTGATACAGGTAGGTACTTATAATTAATTTTTACTTTCAGAATGGCAAGAAGAGCGCAACGTATTTTGGACATGATACCACCAATAAATGACCCTCGAGATGAACAGCAATCTTCTTCAACAATACGACCTAGTGAACTGGATTCAATTGACATTCAGACTGACAATATTATTTATCGTGAATATGATGCTAATGGCATTAGCTCTCTACCGGACAGTCAGTTATCTTTAGATATTCTGAACTCCGTTAAAAATAACGAAGATATTCAAGCAACCCTCCAAGCCTCCTGATGAATCTTCTAGCTCTTCGAGCAGTTTTAGTTCTAGTTCTTCAAGTAGCTCCAGTTCTACAAATAACCTAAAAGATTTCTCATCCGATGATGGTGTCAAAGATCTACGTATGAAGATCCATTTTCTGAAAACCGCAAAGCCCAGTCAGATTCGATGAAGAACAACAACCACAAGCACAGTTACCTGGCATTCAAGACTTTCCGCAATCAGCCGTGGATATCCAGAAGTTACTTAATATTAATTCACCATTCCCCGGAGTTGACGATCAGCCACCTAGCGTTGACGAGCACCCATCTAGCATCGGTGAGCAGTCTCCTAGTGTTGATGATGAATCGCGCAGTAGGTGTCGTAAAAGCAAAGCAGAACCGCTTTTATGGAAACGAAACCAGAGCAAGCTATTGAAAAACAAAGGTATGACCTATACTTCTATGTCCAAGTCTAAGAAAGTTTATGATGCCAAAAAAATGAGTCCTGTATGTTTCGGTAAATATAAATTTAACATTTAATTATTAAAAATTATTATTAAATTATTAAGTATTAAAAAGACTCTCGCTAGAGCTGAAAAAGATAGAGATAAAGAGCTTGTGAGTAATACCTTCGTAGTGGCTGTGTACGACCTCCAAGCGGTGATGCCTTGTCCACGGGGTGATGTATCGAGCTTCTATTATACGTCTAAATTAAATCTACTTAATTTCACAGTAACTGATCTCGGTACAAAGGACACAACTTGTTTTGTATGACACGAGGGAGAAGGAGCCCGAGGTATTAATGAAATTGGCTCCTGTGTTCTAATGTATCTTAGAAAATTGAATGACAATGTCACGGAACCTTGTAATGTCACTTTCTATAGCGTTTATTGATGTGGCCAACAAAAGAACAAATTCATGCTGGCAATGTACCAATACGCAACTCAAGAATTGCCAAACATCAAGAGTATTACTCATAAGTTCCTAATAAAGGGCACACCCAAAACAAAGGAGACTCTGTTTATTCTGTCATCCAACGTAACATTACGAGTGCATTGAAATCATCTTCGATTTACATTCCAGACCAGTATATCATTCTGATTAAAACAGCAAAGAAAACTGGAAAGCATTATACTGTTGAAGAGCTGACACATGAGAATTATTTGACCTCAAACCTCTGTGTACAGGAAACGAAAATATGGATGATGGCAATAAATTCAAATGGACCGATATAAAGATTCTGAAGGCGGATGAAGTAAGCAATGGCATATTTTTCAAATAGGTAAAGACAAGCAACACATTCATGATTTGGCATATTTTTCTTTAAAGTTCCTACGAAGAGGAAGAGTTCAGGTCGGTGTCTACGTTGAGAACACGCCGCACGAAGTCAACGGCAGTGCCTGATAATAATTTTACTCTAAACCAACTTTACACTAAAAAGCTTACAGTTCCTGAAGCAAAGAAGCAAGGCATTCTAAAGCTAATCCAAAAAAACGTAGTGCCAAGATTTTATGAATCTTTTTATGATAATTTTTAAATTAGTGCACAAGTTACTGTTTTTAACTGATTTTTAATGTTTTCGTTAAATTTTTTGTTTATCCATTACGAGCATTACGCTCAATGTAGTTTTAAGAAAACGTTTTATAAAAATATTTTTGTAAGAACCACGTTTATGTGCTTCATACGGTTGTGATTAGTGTAGATCATGAAAATGATTATGATAATACTATAATGATGATAATAATACTATTTTAAGATAAAGTTACCTCTGTTTCTCTTAAAGGTTTTGCTTAAAAGGTTAAGTTTTGCTTTTAACGTAAATTTATTCCTCTTATCTACTACTATAGGTAATATTAAAGACTTAATTGATGATCTCATGATAAAATTAACAATTATTTGTTTTCCCTTAGCAAGTTTAGTATGTAGTAAGTTAGTATGTGCCTTTTTTTAATAAATTGACATTTTGTAAGGTTGACAACCGACAATAAAACTCAAATTTTCCCAATTACGGTGGTTTAATTTTTAAAATTTTAATGTTCTCGACGTCAAAGTCTATATACAAAACTAACTTATTTGCATTTTTTCGACAGTCCATTCGAGCTATGGTTAAGATTGCTTTATTGATATAGGCTATTTAATTACGCATCTTTTGATACCAAAAAAATCTACCTAATACACATAGTTTATACAAAAATCATAAAGTAATCCAAATTATTTTTGTTAATGCCTCTCCTGTACAATTTGCTTATTTTGGCTTGGGTGCTTTTGTATTTAAGGAGCGATACATGCTACACCTTGCATTCAGTATTCCTTTTCACATTACTTTTACAGATCCTATTGCATACTTGCTAATTTTTTAATCACTGATAATAACAATAAGCATATTATTATAATAAGCCTTTAATCGTTTTACAATATTTTTACTATCAGATTATATGCTTAGCATATTTAAATATCATTAAAGGTTAGCGTGTGTTGAATATTAAGTAATCAACTAAGATTCACGTATTTCAGTCTAACTTTTAGAATTAAATAAAATAATTTAATTCAAAAATATTGTATATATAATAATAAGCCACTTATATAAATAGTAGTACAAACCTAATATTTAGAATAATTTTGATATCAGTAGTTTAATAACTTTTTAATACTATTCAAAACAGTAGATATGCCTATTTTTGTTTTATCTATAAAATTTAATAGTATGTATTATTTGGTGTTAAAATATTACAATAATTTTTTTCTGGCCTTATGCTTCTCTTTGACATTGTCCCCGGTTACATCCCTTGGAGTTGATAACCCTTTTCATGAAATACATCTGTTTATTTGGTCGCTGTAATAATCAGAATTTAATTTACTAGTAATCAATTTTTCTAAGCGGTTAAATATCTAGTAATGTCAAATAATAATATAAGGTCCAGTAATATTGGAAGGCATGCCACAAAAATGATTATATATAATAAAAAAGAAATATGTAGAAATACAGATTATTTTTAGTGCTTCTGATTGATAATACTTTGTTTCTCTTAAGAAAATAGGCAAAATCAGTACATATGTAAGATATAGTTAAGCGAGAGACATTATAGTTAAATATATATAACTTGTAAATATCCCAAGAAAGTTCCAATGTGTACTTATATACACAACAAACAACAATTAAATTTTGTATCTGTCAATGTCAGACAAGTTGACAGTTGTATCACAAAATAATATTTTTAATTTATTAATGTTAATATCATGATAAATTAAACATGAAACTGGAGAGGTTACACGCGCGTTTAAAAGACAATATCTAAGTCTTTTTATGCCGCGGCAGTATCGTCTAATCAAGGTAATCATATTATACACAACGTATTCGCTGACCGCTTCAAACGTTGTTTCCAAACTTCAAATCGAACTGATCACCCTTTCTATTACCGAATACATACCTACTTGTTAACAATGAGTATCCATTTTCCAGACATCTACGATATCTTCTCAATTCAATCCCCTCCTCCTTGAACAATTCGACTTCCCTCTACGTACACAAGCTTATTGCGCCTAAACAAATCAGAAACGCCAGCAAGTTAAATTAATCAAGAATTTCTTAAAATATTAAGCAAATATGGTAGCTGTTTCAAAGTTTACACCGATGCCTCCAAAAACGAAGACGAAACTGGGGCAGCAGTCTACTCATCAGATTATACAGAAACTTACAGCTTATCTTTATACACAACAAAGTTCTCAGCTAAACTGTATGCGATACTAAAAGCACTAGTTCTGATAGTTAACAAAAATAAAAAGAGAAATATCATTATTACAGATCCTTTACGCCTAATAATGGCATTAAACCAACTCTACTGTAATCATCTACTCCTTCTCAATAAAAAGGAACTAAAACATGCAGAAAATATGAAAATTAAAGTTAATTTTATATGAGTACCATCACATACTGGAATCGAAGAAAACGAGGTTGTAGACAAAATAGCAAAAAATGCACCTACTAACCCAAACGCAGAATATAATACGAAATCTCTCACACCGACCTTAAAGCATTCTTTAAAAAAAGATAATTTCAATATGGATACATGGAAGAACTCCCCAATATTTAAGTCCGACAATTAGATTTGTTATTTAAAAATGTAATTAATTGTAACCCCTACTTTTTTCGGAAAAATGGTTGTAAAAATAAGGGATACACGAACCATACATGGATTAACGACATCGATTACGAATAAAAATTCCGTTTTTTTGTCCGACTATCGATTTGCCCTAATATTTTTGTCAGACAATTTGATTTTTTGGTTTAAAATATAATTACTTACAACCTCCTTTTTTGTCGGAAAAATGGTTGTAAGTAAAAATGTTGCATACAATTGACATCTTTGGAGCGTCCGACTGCGCACATGCCCCGTGAAAATTGTCCAACAAGGTTACCATATTTTTTTAAACAGTTTTTATGATGACTTGTGTTAAAAACAGCTGTGTGGTAATAATTTTTTTCCGTAAATTTGACATGTTTAAAGAGTCCGATGCGCCAAATGGCCCATTACTTTTGTCCAACAACATGTTTTTCGGTGTTATTATAATAAAAACTATTGATTAAAATGAAATGACCAATGTGGTCGTAATTTTTTTTACATAAAATTAACAGTTTCCTGACAGTTTCACAGAAAAACGCCCCACTACCATATTGCGCCAGGCTCGAAATTTGTCCGACTCCACCCAAATAACAACTGAAAAAAGTTTGGAGAGTGTGTTCATAAAAAAAATTTAGACGGGGGCCCAAAGACTATTCACTCGCCTCCGGATTGGCCATACTCGGTTAACACACGATTACCTACTAAAACGTACTGATAAACCTGTGTGTCATATGTGTAAAAGTGTGTTACCGGTAAAAAATTGTTTATTGCAGTACCCTAGGTATGATGTGCAACGCAAAATGTATAATATACCATCAACATTAAATAGTGCTCTTGGAAAAGACAGTGATACTAAAAATATTTTCGCCTTTCTCAAAGACTGCAAGCTGATATCAAAAATCTAATATTTTACTTTATAAAGATTTAGGCTCCGTAGGCTCCGTAGATTGGCCTGTATAAATGTCCATGTCTGTGCTCTCTGCGGAGCACAGACATGGACATTTACACAGGCCAATTTGGATAGGATAAGAAAGGCACAAAGAGCGATGGAGAGACAAATGTTGGGTGTATCACTTAGAGATAGAAAACGTAACCAGTGGATCAGAACCAGAACAAAGACAGTAGACGCGATAGAACAAGCAGCAAAACTGAAATGGAAATGGGCTGGACACAATGAACGTCTCCAAGACGGACGATGGAACAATGCCATCGTAAAGTGGCGTCCATACAATGCAAAGAGATCAAGAGGCAGACCACAGATGAGGTGGAAAGATGACATCAGGAAACAAGGAGGTCCCACATGGCAGAGAACAGCTCAAGATAGGGAAAGATGGAGAGAACTGGGGAGACCTATATCCAACGATGGAAGGATAGAGAATAGGTTTAAAAAAAAAATAGATTTAGGTTTATTTATATTTATGTTTTGCTGCAGTTAATATTCTATTGTTAAATTCTAACTCTGTATCACAAACCATACACGCTATTAAACCTGCGTGGTTGATATATAATAACTTTTTATTCTTTACAATAACTTTATTTGGTATTATTAGTAAGAAAATATTTATTATTTTGATAAGTAGTAAATATGTATTTTATCCCAGTTGATAAAATTTACGATAAATTTATAATTAATTTGCATAAATCTTACACATCTATTCACTAACTAATATAAACAGGAAATCGTAATAGAAAACAATATAACAGACTGTTCCTTTCATTAAACGAACCATATTTACATTTGAGTTAATAATTTGGTAATCAAATTTATATGAAAGATATTGACAGAGCAGTTGGTGATACCTGATTGATAACCAATATTTTTCTGATATGTTAGTTGGTATTATTAAATTAAATTATGTGTTCAACAAGAATAGTCTCTCTCGCGATAAATGTTGAACACGCCTAAAATTCGTAACAACTGCTTAAATCGTCTAAAACTGATAAAGCTGATGCTTCCTAAGATGTCCACATGACTTAATAAAAAATTTTTCTTCTTCTTCTTCTTATATTAGGACCCTTTCGCCTGTTTTTATAATATCAGAATAATCTTATCGACGTTTCAATTTTCAATTCATAAATCGTTATCAAAATACAAGCATTAACTCTTTTAATCTATTAATTTTATCTTACTCATTTATGTTGACAATTTGGACATATATGGACGGCCTCAGTGCAAAAGGTAACAAGTCATTTTTTGGATTTTTGTTCTCATGTGATAATAATTGGTTTACCAATGTCTAACTCTGTGCAAAAATAAACAAGTCTACTACCACTGAAAGGCTACATGTTTTTACGTGTAGAACGTAATAAGTTAAATAATATGAAAAACGTCGTTTGTGCAAAAGGAAATAAGTGGACTTGTTACCTCCTTTACAGTATTTGAATTCACCAAACACTGCCTGGATGTCATGTTTCCAGTTAGTAACAATACATTTTGGTTTGTTTTGGTATCTTTTGTCCGTCTTTGTTTAAGACACTACTACTCTGGCAACCCTGTCCTCAATGACATGTGCATAGATTAATTCAACTTTGGTGGGAGTGTGCTATGGACATGTGTTTGGTGCAATGCAAAGGTTAAGTATTGTGGGAGGTTACTTTTGTGCTTAACTCTTACTTCCTCAGATCGTCAATGATGTAATGAATGTAGAGGAAAATCAACTCCAAGAAAAAGTTAAAAAAAGAAAGAGAGTTATCACCTCAAAAGATGATACTAGAGAAGAAAGAAACGAAACGAAAGTTATCCCGAAATCAAGAATTAGCGTATTTTACGGGGCAAGGTATGAAAGTTGCTGGGCCGAATTTAGCTACCACCGCCTTCTTGCAGAAATAAGTGCAGTGGGAAAATTTCACTTGAAAATAAAAAAAATATTTTCACTGCCTATTGGAATTTAAAGACACATTACCGAAGGGCAGCCTATCTGTGCGGTCTCTTAAGTAAAGATGATAATCTGAACCAGGGTTAAAGGAGGCGTCAAAATACCCCTAAAAACCAGAAGAAAAGAACAGCTTTAGTTCATTACAATGTTCCGATTCAGGGCTAAAGGATCGATGTCTGTAAGAGCTGTTTTATCACAATATTTGGCGAGACAGTAAAGTTTGTATGGACCATTGTTCAACAAAAAAAGGCTTTCCATGCTTCAACAACCACCCCGATGAACGAGGCAAGCACATCCTTGGAAATAAAATATCCACAGACAGTATGGCTTTGGTGCATTAGCACCTTGCATCTCTTTCAGCATATGAGAGTCATTACAGTCGTAAAGAGACTACTAAAAAATATTTGCCACCTCACTACACGCCGAAGGAAGTTTACAGTAAATATAAACAAGAAGTAGATGACCCAGTCAGTTTAACTATTAATGGCAACGCCTTCGAAACTCCGGAATAAAAATAAAAATCCTAAAAAGGGTAGTTCTCATACACGTGACGAAAGTAAAATAAAATTTCATACGTTCAAGCTATCGAGAAGGAATTGTTACTGGAAAGTAGGCAGAATCATCACATGAAAGCTTTATTAACTGATGCAATGAAGTTGGTAGACAAGCAGCAGAGTCAGAATAACCCAAACTTTACTTCAATTGCATTTGATTTACAAGCGTGCTTGGGGAACTTCACTTGTGTAAACATCAGGGGCCTTCTGTAAACGACAATTATGAACATTTAATCTGATCATGCACAACATGAAAACAGGAGTCGCTTCATGTTTTCTTTGGTATGAGAATATGGCAAAAAGAGGAGGAAACGAGATTGCTTCGTGTGTGTTCCATGGACTTCACCAAATAGAAAAAAATAATTCACATGTCGTTTTGTACAGCGAGTCATGCACAGGTCAAAACAGAATTATCATTTACAAAAAAAAAACAGGCTTACCAACAACCACTGCCACTATCATTGGAGAAAAAGAGACATTTTGTCAGTATTTCTCTACCTCTCGCCGGTGTATCATAAATTTTATTAAGATCTACCAGGCCAAGTTGTTTTGCTCGATCCTTTAATAAGTGACAAAGAGGACTAGCATTTTTTTATTTACAAATTTTTACAATAATACATACACGTTAGATTTACCTTTTTTATTTATAAAGTTTTTGTAATAAATTTAATGTATTTTTGTGCCTTGAAGCTGCTAAAAAAAAAGAAATAGTACCTGAGTAAGTCTGTGTAATTGGTAACAAGTAAGGAGAATATTGTGCATTTTGTAACAAGTCAAGAAATTTGACTAAATTGAAAGTGCAGCTATAAAATTTGTTAAAGTTTAATAATAACCACTATTTTGTATCGTTTTATAAAAAAATATAAAAAAAATTATTCGAAAAAAACCCAAGAATCGTTTTTCCCGTTTCCTCAAAACCAAGTAATTTGACATGTTACCTTTTGCACTGAGGCCGTCCATATTATACATTTTAAAGTAGACGACTTTAAAATGATATTGTCAATATTGCTGAGTTGCGTTCCTAGGATGACTTTATTATAATATAGTGGATTTGAAATCCACTAGGAAACTAAGTTCCTGTATCTGGCTGTATACCATATATCAAAAAAAAATATTTTCAAATCCTTTATAAAAGGTATATAATAAAATGCCCAAACGGGCTATTACAATTACATTACAGAACGTTTTCGCAATGTTAATTCCATCATCATATTATCGGGGTATACATGCTATGAGCCACCAAAATATATGGGTTAAAACCCTTAAATATTACAAATTTCTAGTTGTTTTACATTATTTATAATTACAAATTAGGATGTTTAAGTTACCGTTGGAATTGGTAACATGGCGACGTATGACCCTACATATGTTATATGGTCCTGAGACGAAGTGTCTTCGAGGACCTGTTGATAACAACTCTTGTTATAAGGTCCTCCAATCATCTCCATCATCCTGTTATTATATTCCGTGTGAAAGTTGGCAATGAGTGCGGCGGTGCTTGTACCGTTTGTGTTGGTGCAGGGGCCTCTTGTTTTAGGGTTTTCTTAGCTGCTTGTGTATAGCTAACCCCTTTGCTTGTCGTCGCTGTGTTGAGTGGTCTGCCCGCAGGTTTTGCGGGGGCACAGGTCTTCTTTTTCGGAGCTTCAGAGCATCCTCTATAATTCGCTGTATGTGCTTGCTCGCAGTTGGCGCATTTTGGGGCTGTATCCTTGCTTTTTAAGCACTCATTGCTTAGGTGATTTTCTCCACATTTTACAGACCGGGAATTACAATGGCAAGCCTTTGAACTGTGGTAGTACCCCTGGCAGTTGAAACACTGTAGGGTATCTTTTGTCATTTTGAACTCGTCTTCAAAATGGATCCTCATGTAGCACAAGTTGGTGATACTTTTTATTTTGTTTACGTCTTTCTCTTTAAGGGTGATGGTGAAAAATGGCAAGACCCTTTTTCCTTCTTTTTTAGAGATCATATTACTGACTCTAGTTACGTTTATGTTTTTGTCCATTAATTCGTTTAAAATTAATTCAGTACTTGTGCTCGAAGAAAGCCCTTTTAGTATTACCCTCTTAAGCTTCTCGCTATCGATTGGGTATGCGATGTATTCTACTTTTGGGATGTTCTCCTCTAGTAGCTTTACCATACCCAGGTAATATTCCTTTGATTTGGTGTTAATGACTATCGATCTGCCTGATCTAGCAAATTTATTATCTGAAATTATACCCCGTTTGGCTGCTTTTTGCAGGATTGCTTGATGTTCTGCGACCGTTTTTAAAATGATCGCAGGAGGTTTGGTTTTTCTTACGTTGACCTCTGTGGGTATTTAAGGGTCTACGGTGGTTTCTTTATCTACTTGGGGTTCTGTTGTTACCTCCAAGTTTTTTTGGTCTGTTTTTTTTTGTGCTTACTTCTCTTTTGTATCTCTTTAGCAGCTACTGTGAGCGCTTGGTCTTTGCGTTCGTTGATTTTTTGTGTTTGTTTTTTAACAACACTCATTGCTTTTTTTGATTTCTCGCTACTGTTTACTACCTTCTCAGTAGCGGTGCCTTTTGTTTTTTCTTTTTTCTGGACTTTTGTCTATCCCGCTTCGTTTTCCTCTACTACCTTTCGTTCTTGAGGCTTGCCCTTGCCCCCAGACGACGTAGATGAAGTTGCTGTCGGTTGAACTATGACATGTGGCATGGTCGGCATGGTCACGTTCCAGAGGTCGTCGTTCCTTCTTTCTTCTTTCATGATGGATCAACATGGGAAGAAAGGATAACAAATGCAACTATCAGAGAAAGGCACTGAGAGGGGTGGCTGAGAATATAACAAGAGACTTCTTACACTAAACCACAAGAACACTCCTAAAAAAAGACCGGGGACATCCCCGCCAAGAATCGCATTCAGAGGATGTACAGATCAAAACATAGACTAATCGACCATATGATCAGGTCTAGCCGAGTAGTTGTCAAAGACAGCCAATGAAAAAGTGGGTACGATGCCGAAAACAAAAGTAGCTACAGATATAAAGCCATGGAGTCTATGACAGAAAAATCCAAGATCCGAAAAGAAGCAGTTCAACCAGTCGGCGGTGCAGAAGCGGTAAATCAAGAAAGAAGGCAAATATATATTAGGTTTTAAATATCTTAAAACGTGAAATGTAAAGTTAAGACAATAAACTTTTTATTTGTATTTTTTATTTTTATTTTTTATTATATTTAGTAAATCACTTTTTTTTTAAGTCACAATAAAAATTTATTATTTTGCATTTTACCTCTGTGCTTATTAATTTGGTAGCAGTTTTCCCAATAAAAGACAAAATATCTCAACCCATTTTATGTATGTGAAATAAGACTAAGGATCCGCACACCGAGAGTTGATGGTCATATTATTTTTACAAAAGACATGACACATGTTTATATGTATAAAAAAATTTTATTATATTTATTACTTAGTTTGGTTTTGTATAATTATCCAATGTATATACCACATAACTTAGTTTTCTGTTTAAATAAAAAATATAAAACATTAAAATATTTTCAGTTTCAATTCTAAAGCAAACGTCACCACAACATATTTCTTACCTCGGGAGAAAATAAGGGAAAGACGGCGGTTTTTTCCTCACGCTGGGAAATCTCATTATGGAAAACAAACAAAAAAGGTTTACCTATTGCTTTTCTCTGAAATAGACTGTCCTTTACAGAAGAATAGCGGACACAACGACCGTTTTCAGGGGCGTTTCATCAGAATTAAGATAACAATCAGCTTTTAGTTCAATACTTAACCAAGGATAAGAAATGAGCCACCGCTTTTTCGGGGTTATCGTTCGCTTTTAATTAATATTTTGGGACGCGTGTTTCGTAAAAAACAACATGTCAAGCCTAGAAAACGTCAGTACAATCTAATAATATTGTTTCGGTTATGGTCATAAGAATATAATATCACTAAATACTATTACATTTTTACTTTAAATGACATAATTATAAATTTATTTGCAAGGACTACAATTTATACAATTATTATGTATAGTAATTTAAGACACCAATAAATATTAAGAAAGTCAAAGAAAAATAAAAGATAAACAAAATAACGTTACAAAAAAACTGAATCGTGACTTATCAAATTTAATGTCATAGAAAACTAGTTCACTACAAATTGGCAGCGTAGTCTTAAATATTATTAGAATATGTAATGTTTTTACAAAAAACTAGTAAAAATACAAACACGCACTAATTTACAAATATTTTCCACACTATCTTTACTTGATGAGTCATTATTTACTGATACTATTACCGGTGACATTACATTATCAACATCCAACATTTTTCCAAATGATACAAGGTTTTTTTTCTTTTAACACATGTTTAATAGTCTTTTACCAATTTACTTTGGTCATATGTAACAGGGAACTTTCTACAGGGAACAGACCTCGGAAGCTCTGAGGAAGGCATCAGAGAGGATGCCGAAAGCTCGGCAAAATCGAGTGCTATACCAGTTTAATAGCTAGTTTTAATAAGTAGGTCAGCGGCATACATGAGCTCATTGTACGGACGCCACTCGAATGCTCAGCCGGCGAGGAGAACAAAATGTATGCCAAATAGGCGGCTGAGTAGGCGAGCACAAACATTTTTCGGACAGAGAGTTATTAACTCAGGTTGGTAGCTCTCTGTTCGAAACACACACTTTTCTTTTTAGGGACAAGTTCCGATGTCAAGTTAGAGTAACTTCAATAGAGTCAGTAAAGTAAATAGGGAGAAAAGCCGATATGTGTTCTACCCCTACAGTCAGGTAGCTTAACCACAGTCAATAAAAACAGAGGGTGTCTTATTACCCAGGGTACCTAAAGTAATTTTCAGATTGTAAGACTTACTCACGTAAGTCACAGGCTGAGGAGGGCTGGAGGAAAAGCCTGGGGGTCAAATAGGTACCACTTCTATAATCGAAGTGTGACCGGTTTGATCTTCGGACATCTGGATCCCACTATACAATGGTATACACATGTTTCTTAGGGGTAGGGTTTATCACTGCGTGTGTGTGTATCAGTTCAATAGCTCAGCGTTTAATAGTCAGTGGTAGCTGACAAAAAGGTAAAGTGGAGGTATGTTATGACTTTAAGAGTTTTTTATGGTGGTATAGTTATTCTTATTTGAATCATAAATTGAAATATATTTTATTTAGGTTCTGTGTATCTTTTTTTGTCATTGATTGCGTTTGTATTTCTTTGTGTCTTATTTATTCATACCTGTGGCTCATTGAAAACAGTGGCTCACAAAAGCAACAACCTTTTAAGTAACTTTTTCACTGAATTAAAAATACAAACTACAAAACTCAAAAAATCACATGTTGTTTAATAAATACCATGTATTAACTGTGAAGGTGTCTATATCGGGCATACTAGTCAACTGCTTTAATCCAGAATTCGTTTTTACAAATAATGATAACGTCACTGCGATCACAACACATAAAACTAAGAAGAAGCATAAATTCGACTTCGAAAATATCAAAATTTTAAAAACCGAAAAAAACAAAAAGAAGAAGGAGATATACGAATTAACAGAAATAAAAAGAAATAACAACGCAATAAATGACAAAAAAGATACACAGACCTAACTAAAATATATTTTAATTTGATTTAAATAATACTAAATACAACACTATAAAAAACTCTTAATGTTATAATATAAATCCACTTTACCTTTTTCGAAAATGCCAATGATACGCCCATATAAACATAAGTACATAATAACGACCAATGTCAATAATAGTAAACCATGTACTAAATTTGCAAATTTTGACCGTTTATATGTTTAATTGAATTAATATGCCTTAGGCTTAATTTTGTAAAAAACTAATAAATTTATTTAATTAGGATTTGATCTCAGGGCTCCTTTTATCGTAATTATAATACGTGGATTCAAAGTATTCTTTAAGCAGTTGCCTTTGAGGAAAAGATGAATAATAGGAAAATTAATTAAACCAAATAATTATCTGATACTATTCAATAATTTAATAAAAAAAACTCAAAATAAATTATTGGAGTTAATTTTACACTTACTTAAAATCATATACGATATGCGCTAGACCGCATAAATAAAATTACAAATTCATTAAAATTCCTATACATATTATCAATAATGGTTTGGTCTTTAAATAAAAGATCTGTTCTCTGTGCTATTCACATGCTTGCTATCTCATCTGCTTGTCAACGTTTTTCAGACATACTATCGCCGTAACAGTCTCTCCAAAAGCATCTGGACTAAACTGCTATAGTCCTTTTCCATCAAATTGATAGCACATTATGTATACAAATCCTCAACAGGTCAAAAAACCATAGGCGCCACCCGATACTTGTTTTGAAATAAATAAAAAAATTAATAGTTTAAGATGCCATCAACAATTCATTATCTTTTAAAAAATCTTCTGCAAAATAAATGTCCACTAATCTCACTATACCTTTTTTGTGCGTAAAAAACGTCGGTATATATGCCACACGATTATTGTTAATTGTACACGGGTGATTAAAGAGAGAATTCAATGTTTTACGAAATGAATTGATGTAAACAGTAATTTAAAGGTGATTTTTGTTTTCTATACAAGTTATCGCCTGACACAAAAAAATAACTTCTTTGAAAGATTACCTGGAATTACTTTATAATTACTTTTGGTGTCGATATTTTGTTATTTGCATTTAAAAATGACGTCGATATCCCGGTTAAGTGTAGTTTTAAAGGTGCCTTAAGTCTAAGAGAGAAAAATATAATATTAAATGTACACGATGCACTTGTACATCAACGCCCTTTAAGTAATGTTCGTAAAATCGTTTATCTATAGATTATCTTAGAACTATTCAAAAGTACCGAGAAGAAGGGAAAACAATTTTTTATTTGGACGAGACTTGGCTAAATGAAAGTCATACTGTACCATATCTATAGGTTAATACAAATATGAAAAGTTCCCGTCAGGCATTCATCGAAGATGTATCTACTGGAATAAACAATATTCCCGTTGGAAAAGGACGCAGACTCGGAATAACCCATATTGGAAACGAATACGGTTTTGTCCATGGTGGATTATTTTTTAAGTTTTGCCTCAAAATTAACCAAAGATTACCGCGAGGAAATGACTGCTGACGTTTTTGAAGAATATTTTAAGCAAATGTTGCATTTAATTCCAAAAAATTCTGCCATAGTCATGGATAATGCTAGTTATCATTCAAGACTAGCAGAAAAATTGCCAACAACGGCATAGGAAAAAGGAGAGATAATCGAATGGTTGGATAAGCACGCAATTAAGTACAAGAAGAATTCGACAAAAAAGGAATTATTACCTATTGTAAGGCAACATAAGGCAGATTATAAAAAATATATAATTGATGAAATGGCGTTAAACCGTGATGTAATTATTTTACGTTTACCCCCATATCACTGTGATCTGAATCCGATAGAAAATATATGGTCTCAAGTAAAGGGTGAAGTCGGACGCAACAACAAAACTTTTAAATTAGAAGACTTACAACAATTATTAGAACATTCTTTATCAAAAGTAACTCCATTGGATAATATGACTGATGCAATGCTGGAACCGGTAATAATTAACATTGGAGTTGAAGATTCCTTAGATTCTGAAGAAAGCAGTGAATCTGAAATGGAATCTGATTAAAATAATATTTATTTTTATACAAATCGGCCCCTGTTACGGTCACAAATTATTTTATAATATAACCAATAAAATAAACATTTTACATTTCTTGCAAATTCATTAGTACCTGTTAATTTCCATCACTCCGACACTGGCAACTTTATTTAGGGATTAGTAACCCTCAAAACTATTGTATTCTATTCTGCTTCAACCTTTATACCTGGTGGTCATACTCAATTTAAAATTGTTTTCCATACTTCTGTAAACGTGTTGACAAATATCTATTTTTCATTGAGTTACCCGTATTAACAGTTTAGGGATTTGCATACATAATGTGCTATCAATATAATGAAAATGGACTATATCTCACAGGAACCCAATTTATTTCTAGTCGAAAGGATTTTCACTTAATCGACTATTACCAAATATACTATGCACTTGTGTGTTTAGTACAGGATGTACTTTCCTTGTCCGCTACTATCAATCCTTGGGGCTCATTTCACAAACACCAAATACCTTTCACAATTCTTATTTGACTAGAACTCTGCTAACTTTCACTGCAGGATATGGAACAAAAATAACTTGCTTCTTTCGGACGTTCTTCACTTTAATTCCTTCTTCTTCTTTTCACCAATCAGACACATACATCCTACATAGCTCGCAATCCCCTTTGACCATTCAAACTGTGACTTGTCAAATACAAGCTCAATGCTATTATAATATCACATACCCTTGGTATTTTCAGAGTTTACAATATTTAAAATAAAATATTTTCTTTGTTTCCAAGTTTCTAGAGACAATACAACTAATACTACTTCGATTATTGTATACTTATCCGTAACCACAAAACTTTCTAATTCTTTGTCCCATTTCTTTGTAAATAAAAGACTTAAACCTTATATTCTAAAATTGGGTATTAACATAAATCGTTTATAAAAATTTCTTATATATAATAACTTACAAATATCTATTCTCGTATCTGCCTACTTTCTACTATATTAGAAAAACCATTACTCATTAAAATATTTGAATCTTACTTCCTATTCCTATTCATAGCATATCTCTGTAATATTGTATTGTTATAGGTGATTTCCGGAATACCTTTTTGCCTCTCGCTATTAAACTGTTAACTAGTGGAAAATTTTTTCTTACTTCCTCCGCAAATATGTTTATTCCATACGCTAAACAAGTGACATGTATTAAGTTTGGATAAAATATTTTTTTAAATTTTGTCCTGCGTTCACCATATATGGTGCAGCATCAAATAAAATAAGCAATAATTTATCATTAGGCATAGCAGCAGGAAGAAAAGAATTTGCTAATGCTTCTTGTAGAAACCGTGATATTGTTAGAACGTTGGTTTTTTTTTCACTTGCTTATAGGAAATTAAATACGATTTTGGAAGGTTTCATCGCTACGTACAACGATCAATAAGTGTACAATGTATCTTCTTGACGAGTCAGTGGTCTCGTCCACACATATGTAAAAGTAATTATTACCTTTAGTTATTATTACTTTTAATTATTAATTATTATTTCGTATTTTATGTTGTGGATAACTGAGTAGTATAACAAATTGCATTATTTTTATCGTTCGAGTTCATTCACTGGGAATGTTTTGTTTGCAATATTTAAAAAAAAAACTAAAGTTTTCATTAGATAATTTTGAAAGCGGTATATTAGAAGATACTAATGCACGACACAAGTCTTCGTTAAAAATTTCTTGTTCGGTTTGTTTTTTTGGAAATTGACTGAAAGCATTTGGACACTGAAGGTTGATATTTTTCACCGGATGTGGTTTTTACTATTTTATCTAAATGTTTTGCGGTTCTGACATGCTGATCTATTTGAAATTTTTTTTTTCAGATAAAATCTACAAAAGAATATAAATATTTGATAGTTGTACCCATTTTTAAAATCTAAGATTGTAGAAAAAAACTAAAAATTAACCGTTTTTGCACATCAATTAAAATATTTAAATTAAATCAAATAAAAATCGGTGTAGTAATCTTGTAAATGTCAAGAAATGACTGTGCAAGAAGGAAGAACCCGCAAATATTTACAAGAGGCTCTTAGTTTGTTCTGTTTACATTTAAAGAAAAAATACTGTGAGCGTAAATTAAAAGCTTTCTTTACAAATTTCTTTACAAATTACGACTGGCCACAAAATTACAAAATGTGGATCAAGAAAATATATCAGCGAAAGAATTATACCAGTAACTTAAAAAATGCGTTCATGAGGCTGCAAGTGAAGCTTTGGGTTATAAAGACAAACATGAAACAAAATATCAAGAATGGTGGTCGGAGAATATGCAAACTTTGGTAAACAAGAAGAAAACTGCTTATCAGAAATGCATGTCAACGAGAAAGGATGAAGATTACAAGATATATCAAAAATTAAATCGAGATGTAAAAAGAGAAGTAGTGAGAAGTAAAAATGAGATGTGGGATCGAAGATATGCAGAGGTGGATAGGTATATGGGTGGAAAAAGAGGTGGGCAAGCTTGGAAGGTGATAAAGTCTCTCCGGAGGAAAGGAAAGGAAAATAATAACTTACAGTTAATAGATCTAAAATAGTGGAAACACCAATATGAGGTCTTACTGACAGAGGATAGATGTAAATTCCAAGAGATCGAAATGGAAGAAATATCCGAACACACACAAATAAGTGAGATAAAAACCGGAAAGTTAAACGATGCCCTCAAAAGATCGAAAAACGGTAAAGCAGCAGGATCTGGAGACATCCCAATTGAGTTGATAAAGTATGGACCAAAAATATTACATGAAATGTTGGTTCAACTATTTAACAAATGCTTAAAAGGACAAAATATTCCTGATGATTGGAATATTGGATACCTCAGCTCAATATTCAAGAAAGGGGATAAACGCAAATGCTCTAATTATAGGGGAATAACTATTATTAGCTCAGTGGGGAGGTTGTGCGGTCGAATAATAAAAAAAAGAATAGAATCAGAATACAAAGACATAAAAGAACAAAATGGATTTCGTGCAGGAAGATCGTGCACTGATGGTATATTCGATATGCAGCAGGTTATCGAAAAACGGAAGGCAAGGAATCTATCTACCCACCTATTGTTTGTAGATTTAGAGAAGGCATACAATACGGTACCTTTGAAAAAATTGTTTCACACATTGACTAAAGTAGGTTTTAGTAGAGAATATGTGGAGGCTATCGCAAATATATACAAAAATGCAAAAAGTGTCGTTAACGAAGTAAACTTTATATCTAAATCATTTCCAATAACAAAGGGGCTTAAACAAGGATGTTGTCTATCTCCGACCTTATTTAAAATATATATTCAATCATCGCTAGAGCAGTGGAGGAAACAAGTATCCGAAATGAGAATAGACATAGGCGATGGTAAATGTCTAACAACTTTATTTTTCGCAGATGATCAGGTAGTCGTAGCGAATGATTAGGAAGACATGGACTACATGTTTAGAAAACTAAAAAAAGAATATGAAAAATGGGGCCTCAATATGAATATGTTAAAGACAGAGTATCTTGAAATAGGATATGATGAAGAAGATCCAGAATAAGAAATTAAAAACACAAAAACATGCAAGGAGTATAAATATCTCGGATCTATAATATCTAAAGAAGGTACTACCAAAAGAGACGTCGAAAACAGAACGCAGCAGGGAAAAAAAGCGGTTAACATTCTAATCTCTCTACTATGGTCTAAAGATATTAAACAAGAAACCAAATTGACAATTTGTCGAACCTTGGTAGAGCCTATTATGACTTATGGGGCAGAAGTTTTGCTGATCACGAAAAAAGATAGAAAAAGAATAGAAGTAGTAGAAATGGATTTTCCAAGGAAAGCGTGTGGTGTATAAAAAACAAATCAGGAATAAAGATATTGGAAGGAGGACAAATACTGTATATTCCAGTGTAGAGAAAATTGAAACGAGACAACTAGTGTGACATGGTCACGTGAAGCGAATAAATGAAGATATATGGCCAAAGAAAGCTTTGAATTACATATTACAACAACGAAGAAGAAGAAGAAGAAGAAGAAGGCCTTCAGTTGCCTATAATGAAAATGTACGACACATAATGAGATATAAAGATATCAAAGAAGACGAATAGATGGACAGAAAACGATGGCGATCGAAATGCGAGAGGCGAGAGGCGGCAGAGGCTGTAGGAACCTCGCTTATATATATATATATATATATATATATATATATATATATATATATATATATAATATATATATATATATATATATATATAAATTAATAGCACTTAATTAAGTCCAATATATAATATGTTTTTGTTTTTAGCAATATTAAAGCAAACTATGGTATTATTAAAAAATAATGTTAGCGACCTTTCAGTAGACTATGGAATGATTTGAATTTTAAATAGGTATCCTATTTTTTATCACAAGGATTTAAAAATGCTTGAAAAAAGAAAAATACATCAATTTATTGCAAACAAGCCTTATGTCGGTACTTTTCATAAAATAATCTCCGATTTTAAAATCTTTCTTTGTACCACCGTGTAAATTTTTAAAATAAAATAAAAAAAAACATATGTATGTACTTACGGTTTTGCCACAACATGAGCAATAAACTTTATCCATATCCATAGATAGCTCTTTGTAAGGTTTATCCAAGTTGAAACATTGCTTATTTTCGGCATTTTCAAAGCACAATAATTATTCACAATTAGAAATACACGTTGTTTACGCCTCTAATTTTACAACAAAAGTGAAACCAAGTGAAACTGACCGTCAAAATAAAAATTTTTACCTAGAGACATAAACTGGTTTACACAAACCCTTAATTCCAGGACAAAACGTGACAAAACTATAAGCCGCTGTCTTTTATTAGTTACTATACCAAGAATTTGAATACCAAGTGATTATAAAACAAAATTAAATATTGGCATTTTCATGCTATCTGTAAGTTTGAATATAAAAATATATAGTTAACACCAAATTTTAAATTATATGCACTTTATGCTCACTTTTATAAAAATATGCAAAATTTGACATTTTTGCATTTTTTATGCATTATATGCAAAATATGCAATTTGCATATTTGCAAGTTCAATTATGAATATTAAAAATTCCTCTGATTTTTTTTTTAATCCACATGCCTCAAGACATAGCTATTTATACCGGTTTTAGTTGTCTTCCTCTTATCACCGTCCTTGTCCTTATCCAAATGTTTCTTCAATTCAACCACATCATCATTAATTTCCATGGTTTTATTTTTAATATCCATCACTACATGGTTTTCCGATAACTAGTCCACACCTACTATCATATCATGGGACGATAATCACACATTGTAGTGAAAAATATTTTTCCCCAGTCGTACCTTAATTATTCGTACACATTCATTTATCATTGCCAATGTTCGACTGTTCGCTCCAATTGAATTCACCCTAGGTATTTTGTAAATTAAATTAAAACTACTTCTATTAATTTTACCTGTCGGTGAATTTAATTTTTTATTAGATTGTATTCGATTCTTCTTTATCTTTGATATTAATTAGTGCAATTAATATACCTAATATCTCCACCATACTGTGAGTTTCAATTTCAATTTTAAATAGAGATAATATATGTTTCAAAGTTTTCCATAAATACATTTGCTAATTATCCAGACAAAGCAGGGCTCATCAATATTTTGTTTATAGAAACCATTATTTAACTGAAAGCATGCATTGACAATACATGATGTTGATAAAATTATAGCTGATACACGTAGTTTTGTTCTAGTTGTCAATATTTTATGATTATTATGTACATTATATTATGCATGTACAAATCCAGATTAAAATAAATTAATATTAGATAACTATAAACATAAAATTATTTACCTGATGTGATAATGTTCAAAATTTATTATAACCGTAGTTTATTAGACATATCTGAAATTTAATTACCTGATACCTGATAACAAACCTAATACTCAAAACTGTGGCCATGTGGAACAATAAATGACAAATTAAACGGTGAAATATTTATTATTATTAATAATGCCTCGAGTTAATGCCTCGACAACTAAGATCATTGGCATGGTACAGTCAGGTACCTAGTGTAGTGTGTGTGTTGTGTGTGTGTGTGTGTGTGTGTGTGTGTGTGTGTGTGTGTGTGTGTGTGTGTGTGTGTGTGTGTGTGTGTGTGTGTGTAGAGTAATTGTCTTGATACTTAGCAAAGTCGACGTCATTGTCTTTGCTAAGAGACGCTAATTGTATCCGAACGTCTGCGGTCCCTCCGGTGAGTACCGATCGCACAAGGATAGAAATTATTTTCATTCATTAATTTTTAATAAACGAAAATTTCTCCACCCAGATGAGATTCGAACTCACGACCTTTAGGTTTAAAGGTAGGCGCTCTTACACAAGCCACAGAGGGGTTTCGTTGAAATATTTGGTTTGTCAGTTCAGCATATAAATATTTACGGTTCACAATTTCATTGAGAATTTGAAGTTTGATGTGCTTTTGTATATTGTATTTATTGTAATCTATTTGTATACACTTAAACTGCTGCGTCCTAAATAACTCTTAATTTAGGAGAACAGACATAACATAAAAGAAAAATATTTCGACACCTCCTACGTAAAGTATCGTAACCAACAAAATTAAGTTTTTTCATTTTTAATCATTTTCGTACTTCTAAGCATGTAAGTTAAGTCAGCATCTAGACAAGAGTGCAATAGAACAAATTGTTATTTTTTTGATTTTTTGTCAGATAGGTAGAGTGATAAAGATTCTAATACCGTTCCTTTTCCGCGTTTTCTGGTAAATATCTGTAAAAAAAAATAATAAATATAATAATATTTTAAGCAATAGAGAACCAGTCAGAGGAAGATAACACACACATTCCATCCCAGAGTGTTGACTAAAATCCATTTAGACTACGATTGTGATAACTACTTTTGTACTTGGAATGAAAATGCTATATAAAAACCGCAGTCAGTCATTTCATCAACTACTGACCTACTATCAACACCCAAGCAAACACCCTGATTTCTTTATTTTCCGAATCAACTCCGAAATGTTCTAGAAAACGAAAACAGGTTTCTCGAAAGGATGTAGGTAACATCAGACGTCGAAATGTTGCATCTTAGAATATTAATACAACAAAGACACTAAAAAATACAGGTAAATCATATAAAAGTCTAGATGGTAGAACCAGTTTGCGAAATTATTAAAACCGATGTGTCCAGAAAATTGTAGACAAAAATGTTCTTCAAAAATTATTACCGATGAACGGATTTTCATTTTCAATCAATTTTGTAGTTTAGGTAAGAGGGAAAAAAGCAATGGGTTTTGTAGCTTACCTAGTACTAAAACAAAAAAAACGAAGGGTTTTTACTGATACGGTATCAAGGCACAATTTTACTCTCATTTATAGACTGAAAGTAAAGAGAGGTGATAAGAATAAATTATATATATTTTGTAAAAAGACGTTTTAAATACTTTCTCTATAAGTTAACAGTTTGCCTACACTACTTTGCAACAACTAGACGTTACTAGCAGTTTGATATAAATAGATCAGAGATACCATCGCAATAATTGTAAGGCGATAACTGAAGACGTTGTCAAAAGTGTTTGTAATTACATCAAGTCCATCCAACACGTAAAATCTCATTATACACGTAGTAAAAGTGATAACCTTTATTTGAATCTTCTTTTTCTTAAGGTGCCTTCTCCATTACTGAAGGTTGGCTATAACTACAGCAAATTGCTCTCTATCTTGAGCTGTTCTTAGTATCGAATGTGTGTCCATACCTGTCCAGTCTCTTACATTCTTCAACCAGGAGCATTTTCTTCTTCCTGGACCTCTTCTTCCTTCCACTTTCCCTTCCATTATAAGTCGTAGGAAGTTGTATCTTTCTCCTCTGTAAATATGTCCCAGATAACTCGTTTTTCTGTTTTTTACAATATTTAGGAGTTCTCTTTCAGTACCCATTCTTCTCAGCACCTCGTTGTTGGTCACGTGCTCTGTCCAAGAGATCTTCAGCATCCTACGAAAAACCCACATCTCAAAGGCTTCTATACGCCTCATACTTGTAATTCCGAGAGTCCATGTTTCCACTCCGTATAGCAATATGGAATAAATAAACGTTTTTACAAATTGGTATCGGATATCCAACGATAACGTAGAGTTTATTAGGAATTTTTTCATTCGTTGAAATGCGGACCTAGCATATTCTATACGAGCACGTATTTCGACCTCGTGGTCAAGATCGTTTGTTATCCAGCAACCAAGATACTGGAATCTTTGTACTGGTTCTATATTTTTGTTATAGATACGAATATTAATGTCGACATTTGGTGCACGTGTAACAGCCATTACTTTTGTTTTATTTGTGTTTATATTTAGTCCCAAGCTATCTCCCTCTCTGGTTATGAAATTCAAAAGTCGTTGTAAACCCTCAGCACTGTCCGCAATAATGACGGTGTCGTCTGCGTATCTTAAGTTGTTTACGTATTCTTCGTTGATTTTTATTCTTCTTCAATATTTTCGAGGGCATTTTGAAAGATCTTTTGGAATATATATTAAATAACAGTGAGAAAGTACACAGCCCTGACGAACTCCTCTTTTTATTGGCAATTCTGCTGTCAGACGATTGTCTATTTTGATCGACGCCATTTGATCCCAATATAGTTTTTTTTTATTTTTATTTGGATAGCGACTTAAATTTCCATCACATATTTGATTTATACAAGGAATGATTTGAACTAACAGGTATAATCCTAACATTTATACTCCTAACAGGTATACTCCAATAGCTAATACTGAAAGACAATATTGTGATATTGTTAACGAACATTTTAAATTGAGTTTTTACGTTTTTTAAAGGACCAATGTGATAAATTTATTTCAAATCCTTTATAAAAGGTATATAATAAAATGCCCAAACGGGCAAAAATCACAAACGTTTTCGGATTGTTAAATCCATCATCAGTTTAACCTGAAAGTAAATAATCACTTTAATTAAAAAGAACGTTGAATTTAAAATGTTGACTAAGGTTAAAGAAAATTTTGGATACTTACGAGGTATACATGCTATAAGCCACCAAAATATATGGGCCAAAACCCTTTAAATGATATAAATTTACAGTTGTTTTACATTATATGTGGTTACAAATTATGATGTTTAAGTTACCGTTGGAATTGGTAATATGGCGACGTATGACCCCTATATAGGTAAAATGGTCCTAAGACGAAGTGTCTTCGAGGACCTGTTGATAACAACTGATTAAAATGATTGTTGACTAATCTTAAGCTAAAATTTTTAGCTTAGAACAAACAAATCCATACACATGTATAGTTGGTTGCCTATTGATCCTACAAAATTTCATAAACTCTAGTTTACCCACATTATATAAAAAAAAACAATTTGTTCAATGTTTCCAATATAGCTATACTTGATTCATTCACATTACAGATTACAACATTGATGGTTGATACTGTTACATTATTATAATTTTAATTTTTTCAATTTTCAATAATGCTGACATCTGTCATTTTTAGACAACTACCGTAACTTACACTGACTGCTCTGACACAACATCCGTTCTAACATGTCAACAATGTTATTTTGATCAATTGTTATCAACAGGTCCTCGAAGACACTTCGTCTCAGGACCATTTTACCTATGTAGGGTCATACGTCGCCATGTTACCAATTCCAGCGGTAACTTAAACATCATAATTTGTATATTGTTCTGAAGCTATTTTCTTGTGGCATTGTAAATTAATTACTATTTATAACTGGGAATAAGCCACAATTAAAGATAAAAATACGTTTATTGACGTTTCAATTTCCAATTCGGAAATCGTTCTCAAAATACAAACAGTAAATTAAACAAATTTTGTTTTTTGTTACATAGTGAAAAAATTCTTCTAATAATTTAATTTTATCTGACTCATTTATATTGACAATTCAGACATACATTATGCATTTTAAAGTAGACGACTTTAAAATGATATTGCCAATATTGTTGAGTTGCGCTCCTGGGACGACTTTACTTATAAGATAGTTCATTCGATTACATGAAATCAACTTTAACTTGAGAATATCCGTCAGAAAAAAGCATACCATGTAATTCGTCTTTAAAAAGACAAACACATGACATGATGACAGTAAAATAAAAAGACCTTCAGAGTCTCTCCATTGAGCTAGACATCATCATTCAAAATCTGTCTATTCCTTTAAATCAGAAAACTTTAAGTATAGTCAAGACAAAATTAGAGAATGATGATTCATTGGCAACTAGAACAAGACTAAACATATCGGCTATAATGGAGTTATTAACATTATGTACTGATAATACATATTTTCAACTAAATAATGAATTCTATAAACAAAATTTTGGTCTAGCAATGGGCTCTAGTTTATCTCCATTCTTAGCCGATATATTTATGGAAGATTTTGAAACAAATATCATTTCTAAACAAAATTTCAAACCCACAGTATGGTGGAGGTATGTAGATGATGTATTCTCAATATGGCCTCATGGATCAGAGTTGTTGGACACATTCCTAAACGATATAAACGATAAAGAAGAGACAATAACATTTACCATGGAAAAGGAATATAATAACACGCTACCTTTCCTGGATGTTTTAATCTCTAAGAACGATACTGGATATGAGACTCAGGTGTATAGAAAACCAACACACACCAATAGATATTTAAATTTCAAATCAAATCACAATATTAATGTAAAAAAGGGAATAATTAAATCCTTATACGATAGAGCCAAAATTACTTGTTCTAACGAAAATTCGTTCTTGGAGGAGAAACATTTGTTAACATCTGTTTTATTAAAAAATGATTATCCTTTATCGTTTATAAATAAGGAATTTTCAACAATCGATCGAATAGAACAGAACAACTTAGAACGAGATCCTACAGCATACACAAGGAATAATATGAGGAAAATAACAATACCGTACATAAAAGGATTATCAGAAAAACTTAAAAGGATAGGAAATAAATTCAACATTTCAACAACATTCAAAACAACAAACACGTTGAGATCTATTTTGTCCAAAACCAAACCTAACAATGAACAAGAAAGGACAAAGAATTGCATTTATAAAATACCTTGTGAATGCGATCAGTTTTATTTAGGTGAATCATCAAGGCCATTAAATGTTAGAATAAGTGAACATCAATCTTATATTAAAAATAGAGAATTTGATAGATCTCAAATATGTAAACACGCATGGGATAATGAACATAGGGTTCAATGGAATAATTCAAATATAGTCCTAAAAGAAACGGATGGTAAAAAAAGAAAAATCAAAGAAGCGGCTCTAATTATGCTAAATGAGGCCAATTGTGTCGCAAATTCCTCGGCAGAATGTAGTAGGATCTGGTTACCAATATTGAAAGAGGAAGTTATTAATAAGAAAATACCAGTATTAGTAAGTCAGTAACATATAGAGGATACATCATTTATGTTTTTTAAATAACGTAACATATAAAATCAGAATTTTGATGTTTGTTGAAGGTAAACTAAATTCACGAACAAATACTTACAATGTCGGGATAGTATTATGAGGTTTTTTTCCTGGTTTTTCCCTCATAATTTACTATGGAATCACTAACAGGAGAATTTTACTGTCATCATGTCATGTGTTTGTCTTTTTAAAGACGAATTACATGCTATGATTTTTTCTGACGGATATTCTCAAGTTAAAGTTGATTTCATGTAATCGAATGAACTATCTTATAAGTAAAGTCGTCCCAGGAGCGCAACTCAACAATATTGGCAATATCATTTTAAAGTCGTCTACTTTAAAATGCATAATGTATGTCTGAATTGTCAATATAAATGAGTCAGATAAAATTAAATTATTAGAAGAATTTTTTCACTATGTAACAAAAAACAAAATTTGTTTAATTTACTGTTTGTATTTTGAGAACGATTTCCGAATTGGAAATTGAAACGTCAATAAACGTATTTTTATCTTTAATTGTGGCTTATTCCCAGTTATAAATAGTAATTAATCATAATTTGTAACCACATATAATGTAAAACAACTGTAAATTTATATCATTTAAAGGGTTTTGACCCATATATTTTGGTGGCTCATAGCATGTATACCTCGTAAGTATTAACCACAATTTTCTTTAACCTTAGTCAACATTTTAAATTCAACGTTCTTTTTAATTAAAGTGGTTATTACTTTCAGGTTTACACTGATGATGGATTTAACAATCCGAAAACGTTTTGTAATATATTTGTGATAGCCCGTTTGGGCATTTTATTATATACCTTTTATAAAGGATTTGAAATAAATTTTTTGTGATATATGGTATACAGCCAGCTACAGGAACTTAGTTTCCTAGTGGATTTTTATATTTGACGGTATGGTCAACTTGGCTCTACAATACATGCGCTTAGCCACTAAAAGATGTACGTTGAAGCTGGATATTTGGTTCATATCCCAGTGTATTAACAACCAGGTCTTCCCTACTTTTTGTAGAAAAAACTCAGAAATGTCCAGTCAACTTAAAGAACACTTTTCAACTCAAAATATTAAAAAAGGAGATCTGTAAACATTATAGTAAGCTCAACTACATAGATTGTAAACTTAAGGTAACGTATGACTCTCTACTTGATTCCATAGGATTTGATAACTTAAATAACTTTTTGAATGATGTTCAGAACAGATTGGACAATGCAACTTCTACCAAATTTAGCAAAATTAAATGAAAACTAAACAATCTTATTAAAAATAAACCTAATTCATCAAGTTATAACAGTAACAACACAGTAACAACACAGAAAAAAATCTCTCTTCAGTTACCTTTGACAATAATGAACTCTACCTACTTAATCTAGGCCTCAAATACTCCATTCCTAGTAAGGTTTTGGAAAAAGACCTTCAGAGTCTCTCCATTGAGCTAGACATCATCATTCAAAATCTGTCTATTCCTTTAAATCAGAAAACTTCAATTAGAAATTCCTGTTTCAATACTATCAACAAATTTAAAACTAAAAATTCTTCATCTAACTCTTCAACAGTCTTTAATACTAACACCCCTTCATCTTTCAACTTTACTTCTACCCACCATAATAGCCATTTAACATCTAACTTTCCCAAATTTTCTCACAACAAACGCAATGATCATTTAAAAACCCTCAAATCAATTAAAACTAAAATCAAATCGAACAATCTAATCAGCAGTAAAGCTGACAAAGGTAACTGTCAGTTACTTAACAAAGATTTTTAATGTGATAAATGTCACATTTAAAAAACAAACCTTAACCAACATTGCTTTAAACACAGATTTATAAGTCACATCTGTATAGTCAAAACTCACGCGTAAAGAAAGTGCTTTGATAAAAACTAAGCTTAAACTTCTAAGGGAAAAAATATTAACAGCTACATTCAATTTTCAGAGAACACTTTCTTTAATATTTTTATTATAAACGTTAACTATCAATATTCAACTTCACTGTTTTCAATATCGTGGATAAAGAAGGTACTTGCTTCATGTGGCATGAAGGGCATAGCAAAAAGGCACTAAAAGGAGGTTTCTACGTGTTAGATGAAATTTATTTCAAAAAATAAGAACCTAGGCACAAATGGATTTAGATTTTGGTCGGATAATTGTGTGTGTCAAAAACCGTGATTGCATAGCCATGTATTTATGCTGCATCCGCTTTAAAAGTATCTATTCGATATTGCTTTTTAGAAGTTAGGCACACTCAGAATGAGGGTGATAGTGTAGGTATACATTAGGTATGGTATAGATAGGTATAAGTATATATTGTATTTTTATTTTTTGTTACTAGAAGGTTTTTATGTTTTATTAAAATTTAGGTTATGTTGATGGATCTTAGAATAAGGGTTATTAAAAATTATTGCATAATTTATTTGGCTACAGTACCTTCAAATAATTACAACAAGGTACTATTTTTTGAATTTGTATGATAAATAACGATAATTATATCAATAAAATATGGTAGTGTCATTCTATCAATCATAATTTCACGCTTTTTCATTCCCTACTTTTCTAAAAATACGCCTATATATTTTTATTACAATGAGGTTAATAAACTTCCGGACACTATATCACACAAGAATGTACTTAAAGCTAACCTACGCAATTAAATCAAATGCAAATCCTAACAACCACACCTTCAAATATGATCACCTTAACCGATTATCAACATGTTTCTCCAATAAACCACGTCTGCATAAACCTTTCTACCACCGAATCAAAATGGATCTCTCATCTCTGAACACCACCTTACCTCCTTGCTTTCCCGTTAGTTTTGAACCTGCTGCACCGTGGACTTTGGGGTACCTAAAATAATAACTACCCTAATATCATTGGACACACACTACTAACCATAGTATAATACATCAAAATCTGCAAAACTTGTTATAAAAGTATACAAATTTCTCTCAAATTTATACAGATGCTTCAAAATCAACAGATGGCGTGGGAGCAGTAGTTATATCCTCTAATATGTGTCAAAAATATAAGTTGCCAATACACTATAGTACTCTTAATGCAGAATTATATGCCATATACGAGGCACTCACATATATTATATCTTCACTAAATCAGAAATATATAATTTTTAATGATTCACTAAACTCACTACAATCTATAGGAAGAATATACCCAGAGAATCATATTCTTAAAAAAATAAAACAAAATCTGATAGAGATAGAAAATTGCAATAAGGAGGTAATCTTTATTTGGATCCCATCACATAATGGTATTAGAGGTAATGAAGGAGCAGATAAGTGTGCGCGTGAAGCCATCAACTCAGCTGACTCTATTATTGTGAAATACGTGATAGCTTGTGATGTTTCAAGTGTTATCAAATCGCGGATCCTAAGTGAGTGGCAAAACCGGTGGGAATTTTCAGTGTCCAATCTTAGGAATATTAAACCGACATTAAACCATGGAGATGTTTCCATACTAAAAGAAGGGATCAAGTGACAATAACTTGTCTTAGATTAGGTCATACCAGTGCCACTCACAAGTTCTTAATTACTAAAGAATCCGAACCAAAATGTGAGCAATATAACGTTAAACTCTCGGTGAAACATGTTGTAGACTGTCCAGTTTTCTCCACAGCAAGAATCAATTATGGTACCTATCTCAATAAACTTAGAGAAAGCACTTGGTGCAAATTGTTCATTCACAAATATGTTTAACTATTTAAAAGCTATTAATTTTGTTTTTACATAATATATTTAATATTGTAAATCTGATTCTCGCTAATAACCTTCGGGTTGATGCGAATTTGTAAATAATAAGAAAAAACTTCCGGCATTATTATTTAAAATTTTAACGAAACGAGTCGAATACATTATTTACATAGTTACAATTTTTATTCACCATTTCTTATAAAGAAGAATATAGTATCTATGACATACGACAAATAGTTTTGTATGGTGTTCAACGTATTTCGTAGTAACTGTTACATAATATAATTTACTTTTTATGTTGGTCAGCGTAAGTGATTTTGCTCGAAAACAAGAAATAATAGTAATTAAAGTACTTTACCCACCTATTTCATAATTAATATGCAAATTTTCGAATATATTGGTTATTGCCTCACTGAACAATCATTAATAAACAATGAGCGAACCTTTAAACAGCTTTACTGTAAAGTTGAGCAAATGCACTTACGATATTCTACGTAGGAGGTATCGATTTATCTAATATAAAGCGACTAGGCTTATTAAACTTTATAGAAGTAAAAATATGCGAACTTCTCAAATAATTGAGAAACCGTAAGAAAAGGAGCTAAAAAGGAAGCACAATAAATCTTGTAGAACGTAAAGTGTTTTCTTCACTCGAAGCAGTAACAGTGAAGATGGCTGTTGATATTTGTTTACAATTATTACTTTTTATTTCGTATGAATGTACAAGTTTTTGTATGAATTTGGCCTGTAAATGCATGAACTTAATATTCTCAAATAAAGGGCCCTTAAAATTTTAATACTTATCTTTCGCATAATATTTTCCTTTATGTAACCACAACCAAATTATTTTTAAATCTCTTTGAAATATCGTAAACTTCCATTATGGATAAATTACAAATACCTTGAAAAGAATTTTGCCGCAGCCTCTGGCAAATTCTCTGATATTCCGATCCACATATTTCGCCTTCGATGAAGTTTCCTCCTTTGCTAAGGAATTTACATTATTCCAGATACAGTTTGATCAAATTATTGTTGAGTCTAAAGGTAAGGTCATAACAATATTTATTCAATTTCTATTATTAGAATAGAAAAATGTATATGTTAACAATATTTGTCAATAAATTTAAATCGCTAAGCATTTTTTATTAAGGGTTTTTGTTGTATAAGTTCAGCTTATATACAGAACGAATAATAAAGAATGGATCAAATAAGTCACATCCTACTTTTATGTCCCATAACAACAAATAATACAATACTTAAATCATGAATGTGTTGCCTGTGTGAGTCAATTTCAAATAGGTAAAAAGAATATTGTTCTGAAGCTATTTTCTTGTGGCATTGTAAATTAATTACTGTTAAACTGGGAATAAGCCACAATTAAAGATAAAAATACGTTTATTGACGTTTTAATTTCCACTTCGGAAATCGTTCTCAAAATATTAGCGAATGATTTACTGTTTGTATTTTGAGAACGATTTCCGAAGTGGAAATTGAAACGTCAATAAACGTATTTTTATCTTTAATTGTGGCTTATTCCCAGTTTAACAGTAATTAAGTTAAAAAGAAGTAAAATAAAACTTACAATCAATTTAATTTTACTACCAAAACGACCGGTTTCGCTTTCTAAAAGTAAAATCCACAGATTGGTATAAGATAATCTACTGAATTGTAATAAATTAGTAAATAAACAAAATATTACTTACATGCTGGTATAAGAATTCAAAACTATTCTGTATTGCTGATGATTGGTGATCTTCGGTTTTCTTATTTTAACTGTTTGATGATTAGTAGGGAAGTTTCTTAAGGGGAGAGATGTTAACAAATGACACAGGAATAAGGTATAATGTGATTGTTTGTTAAATAAAAGTGATGTTTTATATTATTTAATTATTAAAAGGTATTGATATTTATTCAAAAGATATATTTTCGAACTGTGTGTTAATTTATTGAATTTTTTTTATTAAAAGGATAGTTGACAGTAGAAAAGGATGACAATGAATGAAATTGGATGTAAAATTTTGTGGATGTGCAATTTCTTTAATTTGTAATTATCAAATCTCTTTAATAAAGTTGAATTTGATTACGGTTGTGGAAGAAAATTATGTCAGATATGTTAAAATTATTAAAAATAAAACAATTATGATACTAAGGGACAAACAGAACACAATTAAAAGGACAAAATTAAAGCACAATTAAAGCCCCTTAAAATCTAGTAGACAACAATCAACTCAGTTTTTACCAGGTCCTCTCCTACTAAGTGATAATAAGTCAGATAGTTAGTATCAATAAGTCCCCCTTTTTAAAGTCAATGTCTGCTTTGTCCTTTTAATTGTGTTCTGTCTGTCCCTAAGTATCCCTAATTGTTTTATTTTTAATAATTTTAACATATCTGACATAACAATTTTCTGTCAAAACAGTAATCAAATTCAACTTCATTAACCCTCCGTTAGTCGCTAGGAAAAACTGAGCATCAAGAGTCGCTACGGTGTCTGAGACCGACAATTAAAAAAAAATAGTTTTTAATATAAAATTCATACAAATATTTTATATTGTGTATAGGAATAACTAAAAAATATTTTTGAAAATATTTTATTGAAAAAAAAACAGATACAAAATGAAAAAAAGTGGTATAACAATATATTGTGAATATTGTTCTGAAGCTATTTTCTTGTGGCATTTTAAAATAAATACTGTTTAAATGGGAATAAGCCACAGTTAAAGGTTAAAGTAAGTTTATTGATGTTTTAATTTTCACTTTGGATAACGTTCTCAAAATACAAACGTTAGTTTTTATTACGTACTATGTAATTTACTTGTCTTGTTCTAACATTTCACGGTGGAATAGCCTTTTTTCATCTAGTAACTCTGTATTTTCCAATAAACGCTAAGGTATTACTTCCACTTTCATTTTTCTCATCTGTCACATCTTGTTCCGATTCATTTCCACCATCACGTTCCTCAATTTGATCGATTTCGCTTTCACTTCCCTCATCGTCAAAATAATTTTCATCGTCGGTAGGAACCATTGTCCATAATTTCAACAAGCGTTTCAATCAAAGTTGTTCGGTGTCAAAGGACATCTATAAATAAGAATTGACAAAAACTTACCGATAAAATGCAATAATAAGATGATAAATATTTACCTAGTCTGCAAGTTCTGCAATAAGTAATAGCTACACCGTTAGTCGCTACGGAGTCTAGCACCGAAAATAACTATAAAAGTCACACAACTGTACCCAGGAATGTAAGAATGTACACTAACACGAGTTTGGTTGATAGGGAGAGGTACAGAAAGTGGCTATAGAAAAATAACAGTTATTTGTAAATCCCGAATGAATAATTCTATCGTCGGTGTGTGAGATCGATAGCGACTAACGGAGGGTTAAATAAATTAGATCTTTACAAGTTAAAGAAATGGCACACCCACAAAATTTTACATCTAATTTCATTCATTGTCCTATAACTATCGTTTTAATAAATTAACACACATTTTGAAAATAAATCTTTTGAATAAATATAAATAACTTTTAATAATTATATATTATAAAAAATTACTTTCATTTAAAAAACAATCACAATATACCTTATTCCTATTTCATTTGTTAACATCTCTTCCCTCAAGAAACTTTCCTGCTAATTATCAAACAGTTACAATAAGAAAACCGAAGATCACCCATCATCAGCGATACAGAATAGTTTGGACTATGTTCTCCGTATTATTAACTAATTCTTGTACTGGCATGTAAGTAATATTTTGTTTATTTACTAATTTATTACAATTTAGTAAATTATCTTATACCAAATTGCGGGTTTTACTTTGTCTGCTAAATCAATTTTATTCATATTCAAACACAAACAGGTAATATTGGCATAATTACTGTAATAATTTTTATCTTCATCTATATAAGAGAGAACCCTAATATAAGCTTTTTATAATTTCAGCATTTAATTTACTTTAAGCCGTTTGACATGAAGATGCTTTGCAAATTGTAGAAAGCGAAATCGGTCGTTTTTGTACTAAAATTAAATTGATTGTAAGTAAGTCTTATTTTCCTTGCTAATAAGGTGAGTCAAGTGTACACTTATTAAGTGTACACTTGACTCACCTGGTCGCTCAGCAAACTACTTTGGTGTGCCTTGCAACCACTCGAGCGTGGAGGACCGACAAACGTGTCTCCGACTATATAAAAACTCCTAGAGTTAATATTGTATTTCCAGTTAGGGGCTGGTTCAGAATCTCCAAAATTGACTTTATTAGGTATCAGTGAAATAAAATAAATAAACAGTACTATAAGTGTATTGAAAACTAAAACAAATAACAAGAATGTATGTTAAAGTTTTACTCTCTCGTAATGTTTATATACTACCTTCCTTTTGTCTTTAAATCATTAAACATCTTACAAACAAAAAAGGGTTACAATACAAATGAATATGAATTCATATTTATCAGAGAAATGTGCACATACTTATTCGGCCTTCTAAATTTTAACATTAAGCACACGAGATATGGTTTCATTCGCGAATAGAGTGTGTGTACACAAATTTCCATTTTAAATTGTGTCTCTGGCCATGGAGGACTTCAATAATAGGGAACATTAACTTACAATAAATCTGCACAGTACTTGAGACCCCTCAGAAGATGCTTCTGACGGTAACTGGTAGCAGGAACACTTTTATAAAAGATGCTTTCCTTTCGTTGCACATATGACTGCATCAAGTTCACGTTCTTAAGATCGTTTTATAATATAATTGTCAAAAACTTAAACAAAAATGACTAATGGCGAAGACACAACGCCGTATATATTTTTTCTATGACACCGCCAACTTCTCTCCTTGCTAATTGTCGTCTTGCAGTTTTTGAAAACTGCCACTAGGTGGATAAGTCCCCTTTCACAATAAATTTATTTTAGAGTGAATATATAAGTTTACAATTATCTGAGAGTGATTTCCAGCATTTATGTGTTTTTTATTTGATATTACATATTATATTATTTTATTTATTAACATGTGCGACCTAAAGGCATTCAACGCCCTCTCATGACGAGAAGGCTTTCTAAGTGTAACAGATTGGAACTTATGTCATAAAAAATGTGACATTGGGAACGCACGAAAATGGCGCTAGAGGTTCAAAATTTTAATTTCTTATATAATTTAAATTCAAGGTGTTTAGAACTTTTCCCAACATCACCTTATTAGCAAACTGTATCAAGATAACCTGGCATATATTCGAATGGACGGATATCTGTCTGACAAATGCACTTTGGAGAAGGGAGTACGCCAAGGATGCGTTTTATCTCCCTTATTATTTAACATCTATTCGGAGTTCATAATGCGCAGAGTTTTGGATGGTTGGGAGGGAGGAGTAAACCTAGGTGGTGTTAAGATATCTAACTTGCGTTTCGCAGACGACACTATACTTCTAACCTCTACTCCAGAAGAAATTATTAAATTATTAAAAAAAGTCGAGGTAGAAAGTGTTAAATTTGGACTCACGGTTAACTACAACAAAACCAAACTCATGGTTATTGATCGCCAACAACAGTTTCCTGAAACCCAAACTATTGCGGGATGCGAGGTAGTCTCATCTATGATATATCTTGGAGCTCTAGTTAACAACACAGGCAGTTGTGAATCCGAAATTAGAAGACGCATTCAACTAGCAAGAGCAGCAATGAGTGAACTAAACGGGGTCTGGCGTGATCGTCACATTACTATGACAAACAAAAAGAGACTCGTTTCAACTCTGGTCTTTTCCATATTTTACTATGCATGCGAGACATGGACAGTCAAAGAATCAGATCGACGACGTATAGAAGCCTTTGAAATGTGGACATAGAGACGCCTGCTTCGAATTCCATGGACGGCTCGCCGTACAAATATCTCGGTTCTGGATGAAATAAAACCGGATCAGCGTCTCTCCAGTACAGTTTACTCTAGAATTTTAAAGTTCTTTGGCCATATCCATCGAAGTGATCACAAAATGGAGCGGTTGGTGGTCCAAGGAAGGCCTCAGACTCAACGCCAATGCGGAAGATCTCCACAGCGATGTGCGGACATTACTAAAAAGCTTCTCAATAAACAGTATACTGAGGCAATACATATAACTGATGACCGCGACCAGTGGAGAAATATTATCAATCAAACTGTCCGAGCTGCTGAAGCCCAATTATGAACCACAACACATCTGCTAAGATGTTAATGACTGTGATGATGATGAAGTCTTATTTCATTTCTTTTTACCTAACAAAATATTTGTTGCAGAAGTAGAGATAGTTATAGTAAAGATCCCATGTTTATCAGAAACCTTCACAGGAGATACCAATCCTGCAGAAAAAATAACCTCCATGTGTAAAACAACCGGTAAATGCATGCAGATTTAAAAACAAATGTTTTGGAAAAAAGAAACATTATCAAACCACATTATATTACTATACATACAGTATGGTGTAACTAAAAGAAATAATTTCGTTATTTCGTAAACGGTCGTCTATATGACTGTAATTTCATTGCTAAAAGTTTTCAATAAAAATGTGGGTGTTAAATTAACCAACCCTTATCCGGGAAAAGTGGGTCTAATGGGCCCGAGACGCCAATTCTGATAAATATAAGATCATAAACTGATAAAAAAAGATTTTATTGAATGGTATGCATCACTGAATTTGTTTAAAAGTATGTTTCCTTCAACTTAGTCATAAGCTATTCAAAATATTTATTATAATTTTTGAAATTATTGCCTCGAAAGAATTTTGTCACCTAAAGAGGCAATACGGGCTCGTCGAACCGTATTTGTATTTATACCTAAAGTCTAAATCATTATACACACAAGTTAATCTGGCAGTCAAGTTATGTTTTTGTGGATTATTTAAACGAATTTTATAATTCCGTAAAACCAGTAATAAAATCTAAACGTGTAATAAAAAATGTAGACATCTATGTGATGTGAACATCAAAGAGATGCTTACAATAATAGGTGTTATATCTATTTGAAATGAATTTTAAAAACTGATTATCATTGTTGTAATGCAATAATATGGTTGGGTAGGTACCTATACACATTTTAAAATAAATAATGCATCTGCTATCAGTCGTTTGATATCGATGTAATGACAACAAAGCACCTAAAATTTTATTGAATTACAGTGAAAATATATAGTGCGAATAAAATGTCTCAAAAACCATCATCAGCTGCAGAACTGCACGATATTGCTAATAATTTCTTCGATTCCGTTGATGAAGAACCTCCTGAAAAATGTGGCATTAAAAATGACTCTAAAGAAATTAAGGACCATTTTTCGAAAGCAAGTGAAGAGGATGATCTGTAAGTGGTATCAAGTGATAATAAAGAAGAATGTATAGTAAACAGTTCTCAGATTTCAGAGTGTGTAATTTTTAAAACTAAGGTTGGAATTAACTGGAACAGTCAACCACAAGTGACAGGACGTATGCGATCCTGCGACATAATAAAAAACAAAATGCACAAAGTAACGTTAACCCCTGGTCAAAGTGTAAATGATCCTGCTGATTCCTCTTATTTGTTTGTGGACGAAAAAATTGTGCAAAAAATAGTTAAATGTACAAATAAAGAAGCTGAAAAAATTCTGGGGATAAAGAAGTAAAAATATTGCGACTCTACAGAGCTATATGCCTTTGTTGGACTACCACTAACTGCATGGCATCTGAGTGCCAACATCCATAATGTAGATATACTGTGGAGTACGTTTTATGGACCTACTATACTTACGGCTACCACGGGGTTAAAACTATTCAAAAATTTGCTATGATTTGTTCGATTCGACAATAAGAATATGAGGTCTGAACCTTTTAGAGATGCTATTTGCCAGCAAAAAAAAAAAAACATAACGGCAGACAAGCAACTTGTTCCGTATTGAGGTTGTTATCCTTTCAAGTAGTATATGCCTTCAAAGCCAGATAAGTATGGCATGAAAATATGGTGGGCCTGTAACTGGGAAACATATTCTAACCCTTTAGGTCAAATAACGTATACAAGAAGAAAACAGAAATAGAGTAGCCAAGGTCTTGCATCTAAAGTTGTAAAGCAACTCGTTGAGCCTTATTTTGATTCTAAGAGGAATCTAACTTGCCATAACTATTTCACTGATCTGGTTCTTGCACACTAATAACGTGCAAATTCACTAACTCTTATGGCCACAGTAAAAAATGATAAGAAATTTGTGTCTCAAGAATTTCTACCAGCCAGGAACCGTTTAGAGAAATCTTCAATTTTCGGATTCACTCCAAAAGCATCTTTTTGTTTCTTACGTTTCGAAAAAACAAAAAAGTGTTCTAGTCCTGCCTAGCTTGCATCACAATGCTTACTGTGCAGATGATGTTAATGATGAAATGGTTTATAAATATATGTGCAAAAGATGAACTTACCGTCGGCCTTTTGCATTTTTTATGAATATTTTAGACGTAGCTGGGGTAGTCATTTATTACTTGGACAAATTTACATCCAAAATGGAACGAAAACAAAAATGAAAAGCGAATATTGTTTCTTACAACGACAGCAGAACAACTAGTGTTGCCTTAAATATTGAGAAGAAAATCAAGGGGACTACGATGGGAAATAAAACAGTGTATTGAAAAATGCTCTCAGGAACTTAAACTATACCATAAAAAGTAAAAGTTAGAAAAACTTCCAGTTTTAACAAGGAAGAGGTGTCGTACTTTTGATATCACGTTTAACTTGACAAGTGATAAAAGATTTACTGACAAGTGGTAGAGTGTTTATACACTGACAGTTTTATACCAGCGTAAAATTAGCAGAACACCTAAAAAATACTTATTTGTGCGGGACTTTGCAATCCAATAGAAAAGGGAATCCGAAAGATGTTTGCAGTAAAAAACTAAATAGAGGTGAAGTTTTTGCACCAAAAAACTTCACCTAAGCGCTAAGGGTGTGAGTATTTACAAATGGATAGATAAAAGATCGATTGTATAGCTCAGTACTTGACCTGACCATATGGATGAACTGATCACTATGGTATAGACGATCATAAATGGTGAAGATATTAAAAATCCACTTACTTTGGCGATTACAGTGCCAAAAATGGTGAAGATATATCCGACCAAATGTCTGCATACAACACTTAACTGAAGAAAACGGTTGAGTGGTATAAGAAGGCTGTTGTCAATTCGTGGGTGTAAGTGTATGGGTAATACACCTAAATTTGATATTACTAATAAAGATTTTTATATTTTTTAATTTTTTGTTATTTTCGAAGCGTGAATGAATTGCAATAGGTTTATTTTTGACATCTAAGTTTTTATATGTTAAGTTTTAACAATCATCAAAGAAGCCTCAGACTTTCTGGAAAGGAACATCTTTCTTAAAAAGGTAATATTGTTAGAGGAAAATCTGTTAAACCCGGTAATTGTAAATGTTACTATACGTGCACAGAAAAAATTAGCCAGGAAAAGAGGCAAAAATTATTTGATGATATTTATTCCATTCAAGATGGAGCTTTATCAGCAGTAAAATTTCGAAAAAAATACCTAATCGGCGATATAAATCAAATAATGAAGATGCCGCCTCTAGACGCAAATACATTATGGTGTACAATTTAAGGTTGGATGACGAGAACATCCAAGTATGTTAAAAGTTTTTTCTGGGTACATTTAATATATCTGGAAAACAAATTGAAACGGCATTAAAAAAGTCAAAGTCGTCAGGTATCATAGAGGAGGACAAGAGAGGTCGAAAAGTTCCCCCTAACAAAATCCCAGATAATCAAAAGGAGGTAGTACGTAATTACATCAAATCACTACCGGTGATTGATTGTCACTATTGTCGAAGTTCAACCAAGAGGAAATACTTAACTTCTGGTTTATCTGAAAAACGACTTCACCAGGATTACTTAAAATACTGCAAAGAGTATCAGGCAGATTCAGTGTCGTTTTACTATTATAAACATATATTCAGCACCGAATTTAACTATGGTTTCCAGAAACCAAAAAAAAAAGACCAACGTAGTTTTCACACGCAATTCGCAAATAAAACCAAAGACGAAAAAGAAAAACATCAAGATGAATACAATTTACATCAACTTTAAAAGAAGGAGGCGAGAGAGCATATAAAAATTGACAAAGATCGTGCTAAAATTGATAATACTTTCAGCACCTTCACTATGGATCTAGAATCTAGCTTTTATGGACTCCCCAATTAGAAGTGGGGCAATTATATTATAAACGGAAACTAAAATCCTACAATTTTACTGTGTATAATCTCAAAACTACTGTTGCTATTAACTACATATGGCATACATTGAATGGTATAAAAGGATAATCAGAAGAAGCTACATGCTTATGAAACATGCTTTCTGAGCTACCATCTGACGTAAGTGAAGTAACATTTTATTCTGATACTGTAACAGGTCAAAATAGAAATTCCATTTTATCTGCAATATTTATAAAAGGTTTGTCTTCTTTTGATAATTTACACATTATTAATCGAAAGTTTATGGAATCCGGACATTCCGAAATGGAATGCGACATCGTTCATTCTGCTGCGATTGAAAGTAGGGGACGAAAAATAAATATATATGTGCCTGACGGGTGGTACACGGTGGCAAGAACAGCCAAAGTAAATCACCCCCTATACGTCGTTAAGGAATTAGATTACAGCCATTTTTTAGATTTTAAAACTTACAGCGAACAATTAATTATTAACAAGACGAGGACAGTCGATGGCAATGTTATGAAGTGGCTAAATATCAAATGGCTACAATATAGAAAAGAACACCTTGATATAATCTTCTATAAAACACAATTTAGTCAGGTAGACTTCAAACAATTGTGCATAAGTAGAAACACTCGAGTTGACAACAATATTTTCAGTGAGATTCCGAAACTGTATCCTTCGGCTTTAGGAATAGAGCCCAAGAAACTAAAAAATCTACAAGATCTTTGTAGGTCAGGTACTATCCCAGCCACTTACCATGATTACTAATTTCGACTTTTAAAACCAATAGTAAGAATCGCTCCACACGATTCGGAATCCGAGTAGCGATAAGATAATAGGATTTCTGTATTATATTCAATGTTAAATAATATTCAATGTTAAAGACTAGAACCTAAATTGAATCTTTCACATTTTTGTGTTATTTTTGTATCCAAAATTAAACATTTTAAGCACAATATCACCTTGTATTATTTAATTTTGTAGAATTAGATCTTTTCACACAACAAAAAACAGTATGACTTGTAAAAGTTATCTAGTAGTGAATGGAGATAAGTGAAGGAAACCTTTTTACCCTTATATAAATCAATGTTTTATCAGTGTTTGGTTTAGTACAAAGTAGGTAACGCTTTGTTTAATAAATCTTAAAAAAAAATTAGGAATAGTTCAATGAACAGGAAAGTTATAAACTAAAATGTATTTTTTCCTGGATATGGCAATCTAAAATGATCATTATCTCAAAACTGACTTTTGTTGGTTAGATCTCTTCACATCCACGACGACGAAATATTTAAAAATGAATAAACGGAAGTTGAATGTGAAAAAAACAAACCTAATGGTTTTCACTACCAAACATAAATATAGCTTGCTTGATTCTGAAATCATCAATTTAAATATAATAAAGAAAAAATTTAAGTTGTCACAACAATTAAATATTTGGGATTCCAACTTGACAATATTCTGAATTTTGAGGGTCACTTCAAGTACGTTCACAAAAAAATAACAAAACAACTTTACTTTCTGAGTAGAATATCTCAAAATTTGACAATGGAATCAAAAATAACAGTATATAACATAATTATTCAACCTTATTTTGACTATTGCTTATCAATCTTATATTTATTTACCCTTAACAAACTTAACATGCTACAAAAATTACGGAACCATGGAATGAGAATAATTTTTAAAACAAATCGCCGTTAACAAATGTTAACAAAAGGGTTCATTTTTATAATACCTGAGGTTTAGATGACATATATAAATTATGTACCTAGAACTATGTATAAAAGTACGATGAATTTGCTCTTTTTTAAAAGCTTCTCCTGATTTAGTAAGAAATCTTCATCTGTAAAAAAATGTACTAGTCTCAATAATTTCAAAATTTGACCTAAACAGTATATCAAAAATTTATAGTGTACTTTCCTTACATTGTATGTACATATATTAGTTTTTTTTTCTATTTAGACAAAGATCTATATATCTATATCTATAACTATCTATCTATCTATAATTTACTACTATTTACATTTAAATCAAGCTGAATTTCTTTACGTTTTAGCAACCTTAAAAAACAATTATTAATATGATGTATGCGTGTAGCAATGGTTTTTTATTATGTTAGTTCGATCACATGTGGCATAAAGCGAAAAATTACACATCAAAATAATCGGATAAAACTGTTAAAAATTTGCTCTTTTCAATTTACAAAAAAAGCAGTGAAATGCATTTCCTGTAATCAAATTTTAAATTTTGTATTTTTCAACAAAATTTTAGTTTCCAAACAAAAGGGAGTTATTGTTTTTTCTTCCGAAAAAATAATATAAAGCTGGCGTTTTCCGGTACAACCGTTATCTGCTATATTACAGACTTTTTAATAAATAGTGACTAAAAATGTTTGTATAAACATTTTCGTGTTGTTTTTTTAATTATATTTGATTTCTAGATTAAATTTTGTGATTTTGAAAATAGACAAAACCTGAAATATCAAAAAAACAAATAATTTTAAAACTTGAAGGGTACAGGGGAAAACGGGAAAAAAGTCAATTTTTGGCGAATTTGATATATTGACGTTATCTTATAGAAAACACGTTATATTTTGCCGTAAAAATACCGCTGAGGACAAAAACACGATACGTCAGGAAATATGTAATAGGAAAAATATCCTGTACAGGAGAATAAAGAGCGAACAAGGCAAAAACAGGCTAAGTCGGGTTTGTCACTTCTATTCGTTAGCGTGCCACGTGTCGCTATTGTGATGGTTTACTGTAGTTTTGTTAGTATTGTTCACGCCTCTATCTAATTCAAGTTTATTTTATTCATTTTACAATCCGGCAACATAGTAGCGTAGGAAGATATATTATGCCATATGTGAAAATAAGGCGAGCCCCTAAAAGCACTCCAAAGACGACAGCACTCAAATACGAGAATGGAACCAATTTTGTAGCAGCTAGTTCGGAGTTAAAATCATTAAGAGAATTTTTAGAGCAGCACACTCCCGCGATACGAGAATCCTTGCTAAAGGATAATATTTCGTGGTCTTTTATACCTCCATATTCTCCACATTTTGGCGGACTGTAGGAATTCTATTCATTTATCTATTCTATTCATTTCTTGTGCAGATTGAAGCTATAATAAATTCCCGACCGATTCATCCTTTATCCTGTGATCCAAATGATCTCTGCCCAATAACTCCTGCACATTTTCTCATAAGAAGACCACTTATTACCAATCCAGATCCAGATTTGCGTCATATTCCAGTTAATCGGCTCTCAAAATTCCAGCATATTTAGCAGATTTCTCAACATATATGGAAACGATGAAACAAAGAATACATCTCCGAACTACAAAACGTACGAAATGGACTACTACTAACGGTGAAGTTGCGGAAAACACGTTAGTGCTCATAAAAGAGGACAATTTACCTGCATTAAGGTGGAAGTTAGGTCGCGTGATCGAACTTATACGCGGCAGTGATGGTGTAGCCAGAGTTTCTAGAGATAAAGACCGACAATGGTATCATAACTCGTTCTTTTTCCAAGGTGTTCCGTTGCCCGTTTCGGACTAAGTGTAGTTTTAAACATTTGATCATTTAGCATTAGCAGACGATTTTGTTGGCAGTGTTTGCCAAGGCGGGGGCCATGTTCACGCTTCTATCTAATTCAAGTTAATTTTATTTATTTTACAATCCGGCAACATTGTAGCGTAGGAAAATATATTATGCCATATATGAAGATAAGGCGAGCCCCTAAAAGCACCCCAAAGACGACAGCACTCAAATACGAGAAGTCGAGGCCGGTGGACACCAGCGAGCAAAACAATACTTATTAGCGTTATATTTATGTATTGTTAATTCAATAAAGTCAGTTTTTTCACACGGAGTTTGATTATTTACCAGCGGCACACTTGAAGTGCATATCAAGTCAATCTAAGTATTATTCATGTTTTTAATTAGTAAGCATTGTTAGAAACATTGTTCGTGCCACGTGTCGCTGTTGTGATAGTTTTCTTCAATTATGTCAGCATTATTCAAGTGGTTCGTTAGTAAGCATTGTTAGAAACATTTTTCTAGCATGTTAAGTAACTTAAGTGATTGCGAAGATACGCCGATAATGTTATATACAAAAAAAAGGCCCATACATGAAAGATTAACAGATGTGTATAAAAAAATTAGGCTACAAAGTCATCAAATTTGCAAGGAATGTGACTGCAAACGTTTACAGTGTTTTAAAAGATTCCAGCGAAACACATTTCAAGAAAACACTTAAACAGACCCTTAAAATTGTGTGATCATACCTGTAATAAAATTAAAGAGCATATTATAATCTCATGAATGTGTTCCCTGTGTAAGTCCATTTCAAATTTGGTAAAAAAGAAATAAATAAGACTTACCCACATTCAGATTAATTTAACTACCAAGACGACAGCTTCGCTTTCTACAATTTGCAAAGCATCTTCAAATCAGTCGGTACAAATTTAATTAAATGCTTAAATTATAAAAGCCCATATTAGGGTGCTGTCTTATAAAAATAAACATTAGATAAAATAATACAAAATTAAAGTAATTATGCCAATATTACATGTCTGTGTTTTTTAATATGAATAAATTGTTTAAGCAGACAAAGTAACACCCACAAATTATTATAAAATAGTCTATTAACTTGTAGTAAATTAGTAAATAAAAACATTACTTACATGCTGGTACAACATTTCTAAATGATTTGGAGTACATATATCAAATTATCCTGTAATTTCTGATGATGGGGGATCTTTGGTTTTACTATCCGAAGACACCACATCATCAAAACCTGCAGGATAGTTTGAAATATGTTCTTTAAATCATTATTAAATCTTGTACCGGAATGTATATAATGTTTTGTTTATTTACTAATTTATTACAATTCAATAGAATATTTTATACCCATTCGTGGGTCTTACTTTGTCTGCTTACAATTTATTCATATTAAAAAACACAGACATGTAATGTTGGCATAATTACTGTAATTTTATATTATTTTATCTTATGTTTATCTTGACAGCACCCTAATATGGCTTTTATAATTTCAGCATTTAATTAACTTTGTACCGACTGACCTGAAGATGCTTTGCAAATTGTAGGAAGCGAAACCGGTCGTCTAGGTAGTTATATTAAACTGATTGTGAGTAAGTCTTATTTATTTCTTTTGTACCTAGCATATATTTTCATTCAAAAGCAGAGGCAGTCATTACAGTACCAGCAGCTCTCAGAAGAAATATTTACCCCAAGAACTCAATGTTAAGAAAATGTGGGATATATTTTAAAAAAAGTGCATTCCGGCAGCGAAGTATTATATGAAATTTACAGTACCATTTTCACCACAGATTTTAACATAGCTTTTGGTTAACCACGCACAGACACGTGCAGCATAGTTGTGACGAATTCTTAGCTAAAATGAAATGTCTCAAGCAAGACAAACAACTAGGTAATAAAAAACCTGTACACGTGTTTCTAAATGAAAACCAAAAAATTGATCAAACTGAGGAAGACATCACAACTAAAATTAAACAACTGACCACATTACATGATCTTCATTTACGTATAGCAAAATCATTTTATTCAATTAAAAAGTAATCAAAGCTTTTAAGTCGTAAATCCAACCAAAAAGATTCAATCTGTATAGACTTTGGTAAAAATTGTCCAATTCTATTTTCCATCTATATGTTCAACGTATATGTTCTCTCTGACTCAAGAAGTATCTTTTATGTGTACGCAAAAACCATTGCAAAAAAAGGTAGTGATGATGTTGCTTTTCTACTGAATCATTTCGTATATAACTATTGCCATTCAAACATAAGAGAACAGGAATTGTTGTGTGACTTCTGCGGTAGGCAAAACAAGAATTACACCATTTTCTGCTATTTCCATAATCTTAATATTGTTCTGAAGCTATTTTCTTGGGGCATTGTAAATTAATTACTATTTAACTGGGAATAAGCCACAATTAAAGATAAAAATACGTTTATTGACGTTTCAATTTCCACTTCGGAAATCGTTCTCAAAATACAAACAGTAAATTAAACAAATTTTGTTTTTTTTGTTACATTGTAAAAAAACATTAACCATGGAAAAGGAATATAATAACACGCTACCTTTCCTGGATGTTTTAATCTCTAAGAACGATACTGGATATGAGACTCAGGTGTATAGAAAACCAACACACACCAATAGATATTTAAATTTCAAATCAAATCACAATATTAATGTAAAAAAGGGAATAATTAAATCCTTATACGATAGAGCCAAAATTACTTGTTCTAACGAAAATTCGTTCTTGGAGGAGAAACATTTGTTAACATCTGTTTTATTAAAAAATGATTATCCTTTATCGTTTATAAATAAGGAATTTTCAACAATCGATCGAATAGAACAGAACAACTTAGAACGAGATCCTACAGCATACACAAGGAATAATATGAGGAAAATAACAATACCGTACATAAAAGGATTATCAGAAAAACTTAAAAGGATAGGAAATAAATTCAACATTTCAACAACATTCAAAACAACAAACACGTTGAGATCTATTTTGTCCAAAACCAAACCTAACAATGAACAAGAAAGGACAAAGAATTGCATTTATAAAATACCTTGTGAATGCGATCAGTTTTATTTAGGTGAATCATCAAGGCCATTAAATGTTAGAATAAGTGAACATCAATCTTATATTAAAAATAGAGAATTTGATAGATCTCAAATATGTAAACACGCATGGGATAATGAACATAGGGTTCAATGGAATAATTCAAGTAGTCCTAAAAGAAACGGATGGTAAAAAAAGAAAAATCAAAGAAGCGGCTCTAATTATGCTAAATGAGGCCAATTGTGTCGCAAATTCCTCGGCAGAATGTAGTAGGATCTGGTTACCAATATTGAAAGAGGAAGTTATTAATAAGAAAATACCAGTATTAGTAAGTCAGTAACATATAGAGGATACATCATTTATGTTTTTTAAATAACGTAACATATAAAATCAGAATTTTGATGTTTGTTGAAGGTAAACTAAATTCACGAACAAATACTTACAATGTCGGGATAGTATTATGAGGTTTTTTTCCTGGTTTTTCCCTCATAATTTACTATGGAATCACTAACAGGAGAATTTTACTGTCATCATGTCATGTGTTTGTCTTTTTAAAGACGAATTACATGCTATGATTTTTTTCTGACGGATATTCTCAAGTTAAAGTTGATTTCATGTAATCGAATGAACTATCTTATAAGTAAAGTCGTCCCAGGAGCGCAACTCAACAATATTGGCAATATCATTTTAAAGTCGTCTACTTTAAAATGCATAATGTATGTCTGAATTGTCAATATAAATGAGTCAGATAAAATTAAATTATTAGAAGAATTTTTCACTATGTAACAAAAAACAAAATTTGTTTAATTTACTGTTTGTATTTTGAGAACGATTTCCGAAGTGGAAATTGAAACGTCAATAAACGTATTTTTATCTTTAATTGTGGCTTATTCCCAGTTAAATAGTAATTAATTCCATAATCTTGTTCACCATCAAAAAATGTTTGATTCTATTAGAGTACTTTTCCTAATAGAGGTCTTTCTTATATGGAGAATGATAAGAATATGGGAATCGTTAATCAGAAAGCCAGAATTGAAACTGAGAAGGAATTATGCGATCTCGTTCAGTCTTCCAGGCACAAACCTTCACCCTTTGTAGTGAAACAAATTTCAGAAGAAAATCAATATATTTTCGAAAGTTGATCGAACATGTAAATAAACCTACAAGAAAAAAGCTAACTTTTCAATTCAATGAATAAGACAATTAAAAGTTTTAAAAGAACATTCTAGGTTAATCTAGTATTAAGAGCACATATTATAATAGGACATAGAACTCAGCAGTTGTAATCGATAGAAAACCTACCTTTATCAAAAATTTGGGGAGTAACAACAAATTTCTTCTTCCTGAAATATCTTACTCAGGTAAAGTTGTATTCAATTCACAGATTGTTATGTAGTTTCACTATTATTTTTCGCTTCAGGTTAAAACCCAATTTCGGCGCAAAAATTTGCTAACTTGCAAAGTTTGAAAAAGTTTTGTGGAAAAGAAGCTAAGAATTATTTTAGCTCACTGGTGCACAATTAATTAAGAACATGGGGGATATTTTTTATTTTGTTCGATGAAGAAACCTTTTAAAATAATCGAAACAATCTTGTTATTTTCTTTCAATAATAAATCTATAATAGAATAACCCCCATCGAACAAGGTTATAACTCAAGTTAGATCTATTTTCACATTTCAACACAGGCGAATTCAGTGAAAAATTGCGCACACGTCAATATAAACCACATAGCTTAATTCTCAATAGTTTTGCTAATACTCTGTTGAAAAAAAGTTGTACTTTAAGTTACGTGTGTCATTTTAGCGTAAAAAAGGCAGTAACACTGTTACTTAATATGTAAAATTTTTAGTTTCTATATATTTGACGATTAATAAGGTTGCTAAAGAAGTTACAGCTTTCTTGCACGTATGTTTAATTTAAAAATAATCAAACATACGGTGTATCCCCTAAGTCAATCTTGTATAAATAGTTTACCGGGGAATTCCATTATACTATATGAGTTTCTGCTTTGTTTGTGTTCTACTAGTTACAGTATATCCCATTTACATAAATGTAACTTATACATAATTTAATTTAGTTGATATTGTTGACTATCCAAGTGTTTCAATATCTAGATTATTTTCAAAATGAGTCGTAATAGGAGTATATTAGAATTATTTTTGAAAAATGGTGAAATAGACGCTGAACCTGGTAAGTAATTATCATAACCATAATTTTGTAAGTAAAACAAGTAGTTTATATTTTATTATAGATATGGAACAAAATTTATTTTCTGGCGAGATGGAAAACTTGGACATTGTTGAAAAAGATTTTGATGTCACAGAAAACCCTTTATGTGCAAATACATCATATGTATGATCTTACTTCTCACTTGTTCAACATGGCAATGATTTATTCGAATTTAAAAGAAAGTTACGGCCTAGTTGTAGCAAATTGCTAGACCCGAATAGTAGTGATGTAGAGTCTAGTGGTCATAGAGAGCCTTTCTCTGCCGATGTATCCGAATATGTACCTTCCAGTTCTGAAGGTAAGATGTCAGTTTTTAGAATATCCATTGCTATTTACTTTTTTTTTGTTAATAGACGACTACAATTTTCTTTTGTTACAATGTTTTGTTAATTTCTGTTTCTATTGTATTCGTGGTCTTCAGGTAGATATGCAAAAAATAATTTTGTTGTAGGTAATGTCAATTCGGATGGACCAAAAAAAAGAATCTACAAAAAATAGATGAGGTTGAACCAAAAACAAACCTAAATATACAAACCCAATATAGTGCTACTGATATAGAACATAATTCGCATAAGAAAAAGAAACGAGATATGCCGGTAAAATGTACTTCTGGTCGTAAGAGGACACGCAATACCAACAATTGGAAATGCAACTTGAATAAAAAAAAAATTAGCATTGACATTCACGAATCAACGAGGTGAACCAATCCAAGAAAGGCAAATGAAACAAGGGTGTACACAGAACTGTTCCAAAAAATGTATTCAAAAGTATCTTTAGAAATGAAAAACCAGATTTTTTTACAATTTGGACTCTTGGGAATCATAATTATCAAGTACACTTTATAAATAACTGTACTGTACTCACCGGAGGGACCGCAGATGTTCGGATACAATTAGCGTCTCTTCGCAAAGACAATGACGTCGACTTTGCTAAGTATCAAGACAATTACTCTACACACACACACACTACATTAATAAACTGATCTTGATTGAGACTGGCTGAATGAGAATTGTCCAAGCCAAAACACACACAAAAAAAATAACTACTGAAAGAACACCTAAAAAACAAGCAGTACTTGCAACACTTGCAACTTCAAGGTGCCGCTTGGTCATATAAATATTCATTTCTGGTAAACGGTGATAAAATTCAGGTATGTAAGAAAATATTTTTCGATACTCAAGATATTACAGATAAGTGGGTTAACAATATTTATAAAAAGATTGATATGGAAGTAACTGATTGTGTTTCACTAGCCGATCAACGAGGCCGTCACGAAAACCACCCAAACAACGTACCTGAGGTTATTAAACAAAGTGTGAGGACACATATTGCTCAGATACCAGTTGTAGAGTCACATTACGTGAGGGCTCGTAGCCGTAAACAATATTTTGACGAATCTTTAACGTTTCCCAAATTATATCAACTTTATAAAGAGTGGTTACATGATAATGAATATGCACCAGAGATACAAGCCACCGAGAGACAATATCGAGAAGTATTCTACAATGAATTTAACATAGATTTCTTTAAATCCAAGAAAGATCTATGCGCAACATGTGATATTTATAAAAGAGCTTCGATTGAACAAAGGAAAGTTTACAGCTTAATTATACTCATCATATCGCTTCTAAAACTGTGGTGCGCGAATTCAAAACGCAAATTAAGTCGCTTGCTCAATGTAGTAACTCAGTAGTTGCGGCATGTTTTGATCTCCAGAAGATCTTATCCACTCCAATGTCAGAAGTTTCTGCATCATACTATAAGCGAAAACTCGCCGTCTACAATTTTACAGTCTTTGATTTAGGAGACAATGAAGGACACTGCTATGTCTGGGATGAGACTGTTGGCCGGAAAGGTGCTAACGAAATTAGTAGTGCTGTATATTTATTTATTGAAATGAAAGTCAAAAAGGGATTTACAGACTTTTTCTTCTTTTCGGATAGTTGCGGAGGACAAAACAAAAATAGAATAGTTTTTGCTATGTACTCCTTTGCAGTGAAAAAGTTTAACATTAATATTACACACGTGTTTTTTGAAGTAGGGCATTCACAAAACGAGGGCGATTCAATGCATGCCCTGATAGAAAGACGTAAAAACATCAAATCGTATATGTTCCAGAACAATGGATAACCATAATACGATGTGCCAAAACATCAGGCAAGCCGTATTCAGTAACAGAAATAAATCAAAAACAAATTTTAAATTTTAAACTATTTCAGGACACCCATATTAATTTTGGCCTAGATATTAAAAACAATAAAGTAAAATGGTCTGAAATTAAATATTTACAGATCCGCAATGAAAATGCGAAAATAATTCACGTTAATTATGACGTTCTTTCCGAAAATAATTACTGCGTTAATTTAGAACAAATGCCTGTAACTCAACGTTCTTCAGCTAGGAAGTCAACAAAAGATAAGAATGAGCGTATCACCCTGACAGATATACCTCCCGTTTATTCTAATTCTCTCGCCATATCGAAAGACAAATATAAAGATTTAAACAGCCTTTGTAAGTCAAATGTCATACCCGAAATATATCACCGTTACTATAAACAATTAAAATTTTGTGACCCTAAAAATATTCAACCATCAGACTCCGAATAAAAATTTGGATAATTATTTTATTTTGTTCATAGTAATTATTTTGTTCGTAGTGGTAAAATATTAGTGTTTTTGTAAAATTTATAATTTCCAATTAAAATTGTGAAAACTACGAGTTGATATTTTTTTTAAATTTACAGGGTTACGCAATTGAACTGTTACCTATTCAAACGACCATAATTTTTTTGTGTAAAATTATTTTTTATTAAACATTTCAGAATCCACTTACTTAAGCTTAATTTGGCCACCTTTTGCCTTGACTATGGCCTTCAAATGATCAAAAAACGAGTTGCATGTTGCACAAATGTGATCTTCCGGTATTTTGGCCCATTCACATATAAATGCTTTAATAATGCGCTGAAGTATCTATACTGGCATATTTTTTAGTCCTCACCTTGCTCTCCAAAATGGACCAGATGGAATAGTCCATCGGATTAGCGTCTGGCGAATTCAAAAGCCATTGTTTGGATGCAATGAAGTGTGGAACATGGTTTTTTAACCATTCTTGGTTTACACTAGCTTTATGAGACGGTGCCGAGTCTTGTTGGAACGTCCATGGTCTACAACCGAAATATTTGCGTATCCACGGCTCTAAAGCAGCTTCTAAAATATTTTCTCGATAATGAGTGGCATTAACTTTGACACCAGATTCAATAAAAACGATTATAGAGCGTTCATCGGCGGTTACAGCTGCCCATACCATAACTTGAGATGGGACATTACTTCGGATGGCCGTTCGTAAGCTTAAACTTTCGTAAGTGCGTTTAGTCAAGTAAACACGATAATTTTAAGAGTTTTTGAACTGCTCAATAGAAAAAATTTTCTCATCAGAGAACACTATATTCGGAAATTTGCCACGTTCGTGCAGGCGTAACAACTCCTTTGCTCTTTCAAGCCGAACTTTTTTTGCTTTGGTGTAAGATTGTGTGCTTTTTGAAACTTGTAAGGCTTGACCTTGAGCTCCTTTTTCAATATTCGTTGCATGCTTCGCTGGGATATTTTCAGTTCTTTGGCCATTTGATTACCACTACGACGTGGATTTCGCTCAAGTCGAGCCTTCACTTTCCGAACCATTTCAGGTGATGTTGCTGTTTTTTTTCGTCCACCACCATAGCGTTTGGCAATGCTACCAGTATCATTATAACGAGTTATGGTGCGATACACAAACATTTTATTCACTTTGAGGTGTTTGAGCTGACGAACAATAGCTGGTTGTGATTTTCCAGCCAAATATAACGCAATCACACTATTACGTTTAAATTCCATTGCGAATAACTTTTGTTGTATGTATAAAACTTAAATGCAAATGCTTTTGACGGCTTATAAACAATATTTGAAGTGTTTTAAGGCCAACTTTAACTTAGCTGTAATTATCGGTTTGCTAGATATATCGATGTGAAGTTGGTAACAGTTCAATTGCGTAACCCTGTATCATAAAAACTAATTTTTTCTTATTTACATTGCCAATAACTTTAAACATACAACCTTTTAATCTTAAAACGGAAAAAATAATTAACAGGGAGAGTGTAAAGTGGTTGTTAAGCGAGTTACAACTTTTTTCTACGAAGAGTCATGTTTAATCTCAAGGTTGTATCTCAACCAAACTCAAGATTTTCAATAGATAAACAAATTACAAAATATGCATCTCAAGGTAATCCTTCATTATGTTATAAATGTCGTCTCGTATTAGTGTAAAAGAGTTTACTTATTTCGCTACAATTTTTTAAAAATAGATCTTTTCGTTTTTTGCCTCTCCTGTAAAATCGCTAAAACTAAGTTACAACCTTGTTCGATGGGGGTGTCGTATTAATTTTTTAGTTTACCTATTTTTGTAGACGTAAAATTGTTTGTACAATAAAAATATACTTAAAAAAAAACACAATTGTTATACATTCAGGGCAAAAAGTCAGAACCAACTTTGAATAACTTCTTGATTTTTCTATCAAAAAAATTTTTTAATGCTTTCAGTTTTTAACCTAAGGATCTCAGATAGTTTAAAAACGTAATGGTAAAAAAAACAAATTCTGACTTCAAAAACTTTGGTATTTGTAGCGTTTTGAACTTTAGAATTGCTTTATCTTAAAATCATAAAATGTGACTTTTCTGTTTTTCTGCTTTCCTCTGCACCCTTTACTTGTTGTATATAAAATATATTAAAAAATACACAGTGATGTAAAGAAACAGTTACAAAATTATACTATTTTTTCAAATGAGTTTTGGGATTAAATAGCAAAAAATATCTCTAGATAGAAGTGCTTGAACTTTGGATAAGATTAATTATATAGATGGTGAAACTTGGATAGAACTTTCTTAAATTAGCAGTTATGCTGCATTAACATGGTATGTATATACTTTGTAAACTAAGCAGCCCATTTCTACTGCTCCGCGAAAAGTTCAAAAACAATTCGTAAAAACAGCAATTGGCATTTCTAAAGCCACTGAAAATAATAACAGTTATCGCATTTACGTGCATCTAATTTAAATTTAATTCTGTAAATAAAAAACTCCCAGTTTAACCTAACAGGTGTACTCAAATACAAAAAAAATATATGCACAGAGAGCGGAACATAAAAAGTAAACCGTTTAACAAGAAATTCAAATATGACTAGAATAGCAACTTACAGAGAAACATATTATTAAAAAGTTGAAACAAATAAAAAACAACAAAAATTCTAAATTTTGAGGATATTTATTTAGTGTTTTTAACCATAAATTGAAATTTACTATGATCTTACTATCGTTCTTTTAATGTGCCGATCTTCTTGTTGTAGACCACATGAGTCGCCAACATCACAATTTTATCTATTAACGTAGCTTGAAATAAATCAGTTGACATTAGACCTGTTCATATCTTAAGATTGTCCAGCCAGGATATATGTCTGCATTTAGAGCCTCTATTACCCTCAATCTGGTCTTGAAACATCAACTGCTAAAGTCTTCTTCTTTCTTCTTTTTATTATTTTTATGTAGACATGACTATGTGTGTTTGTTTATCAATGTGCCTACAAGAAGTTGTCGTTTCATGGTTTTCGTGATCTTCCTATTATTCATCTTCCTATTGGGAAACCGTCTCTTGCCATCTTTACTAATTTATTTGTTATATTTGGCTTATATGATCGTTACATTTTACTCCTCCATTTCTTATCTAGTTCTACTGTAAACAGGACTGCTGATTTTGCTATTCCCAGGTAGACACCTCAGGTAAAAAGGCAAAACAGGCTGACTCGGGAACTCTTCAATAAAGTTAAAAGGACTGGTCGGCCCGCTTACTGGGACTCCTTTAAGCAGGCTCAAAGGGAATACAAGTATCTGATTAATAGGTCAAAGACGAGCTGTTGGAAAGCATATTGCGATGGCGTGATACAAATATATGCTGCATCTAAGCTCCATTATGCCCTCTTCAAAGATCTGACTACTGTCATAGGTCAGGTGTATTTTCCAGGTGGTAATCTATCCTGGAGCGAAAGATTTATGTAGCAACTATCGCACAATTGCCCTAATTGCGTATTGCAGTAAGATACTCGTACACATAATTCTCGAGAGGATAAAGCCCTTTTTACTACCTAACATTGCGGAGGAACAAGCAGGTTTTGTTCCCGGACGTGGTAATAGAGAACAAATTTTAAACGTACGGCAGATTGTAAAAAAATCCAGAGAATTCAACATCACAACATATTTGTGCTTCATAGATGATAGTAAAGCTTTCGATTTGGTCAACTGGAGTAATATGTGGCAGGTTTTGTCTAAATTGGGAGTCCCCAATCTTCTGATACTGCTAATTAAAAGCTTATACAATAACAATTATGCCAGAGTTAGAATAAATGTGGAACTAACCGATAGTTTCAGGGTCACAAAGGGCGTGAGACAAGGCTGCATACAAAGCCCAATTCTATTTAATATCTATGGTGAATGGATAATACGGAAAGCTACTGAGGACTGAAACGGTGGCATCACCATTGGCGGGAAGAAGATTTGCAACTTGAGATATGCAGATGATACTACTATCCTCGCTAGTTATGAAGCTGAATTGATTCACCTGCTACAACGGATAGAAGACGTAAGCTTAACGATGGGCCTTAAAATAAACAGAGATAAAACGAGAATTATGATAATTGACAGAGCTAACAACAATCAAAATCATCTGGTCATGATAAACAATATCGCTGTTGTAGATAAATTTGTGTATCTGGGCTCATTAAAAACCAACAAAAGAGGCTGTACTGAAGAAATAAAGCGAAATATAAGCTATAAGCTATTTTGGACATGTACTTCGAAGAGTCTTGAAAAACTTAGCATCCAGGGAAAAGTAGAAGGCAAAAGAAATAGAGGTAGATCTCTCACACGATACACGGACCATATTTTTGCTACCATTGGCGCTCTATTGTCAGAATGTGCTAGAGTGGCAGAAGATAGAAATACGTAAAGAAACATTGGGAAATTTAACTAATAGCTTCATAATATCACGATACCTGCATCAGGTTAACGACTAACAAGAAGAAGAAGAATCTATCCTCCACAGATAAGGAGGCCCTAAGGACTCTCTTGAATGCTCACATCCCAGAGGGTAGGGATAATGATACTGTTCTAGCTATGATTAGACTCCCGTGAAAGGTAGATTTTCGGATGGCGAAGGAGGTAGTATCTTGTTTGAAGGTATGCTGGGCTGTTAGGGGTTTCACCCCCTTTACGTCACCAGGCGAGGACCGCATTATGCTGGCTCTGTTTAACAAGGTCTGGATATTATTGCCCCCACACTGATCATGATATTTGGGGCTTGTCTTGCGATCGGGTATATTTCTTTACCTTGAAAGAGAACTAGGGTCATAATTATTCCTATACCTGGTAAAACCGATTTTACCCTTGATAAATCGTTCCGACCAATGGGTCTCTATCCTTTCAGAGATCCAGAGCCTTTTTAAGGCTCCAAAATGACTCGTAAATCGATTATTACGTGATGGCGTACCTAGGTGCAACCCTTTGCATGCACGTCAATACGCCTATCAACCTCGGACGTCTTGTAACATATCCCTGCATCACCTTATCTACAAGGTAGAGCGGGTGCTATATCGGGAGCAATACAGCCTGGGTATCATTATGGGTATTGAGGGCACCTTAAGTTGCGCTATTTTTGATTCATGTGTGACGCTGCGGAAAGACATAAAGTTGGCTGCAGCTTGATCAGATGGATCTGGGTCCTGCTTTATCAGGGAAAAGTTTTGTCCACCTTGCTGTTGTGCCTGGTGGTTGACAGCCTTTTTCAGCGAGTGTCCCAACAAGGTATATATATGCGCAAGCCTACGCCGATGGCGTAGTTATACTGTTTAATACCGGTAAAAACTCGAGGTTGATCCATGGTAAGACTGCTGTGGTTCTCTTCACTCGAAGAAAGGTCATCGGACCTACCAGAGAGCTTATCTTCTATGATTAAATTTTGTCAGTTTATATGTCAGTAAAGTACCTAGGAGTAATTTTGAATTCTAAACTTTCGACGCCAATGTGAAGAAGCCGCAGCAGCATTTAGCAGCGTTAGCGTGCAAAGAGCTTTCGGAATTAAATGGGGTCTGCCACGAAAATTTTTAATTGGATGTATCAATCTATGATAAAGCCTCTGCTAACGTATGCGGCTATTGTGCGGTGGCTGCGGAATAGACTGGCTTCAGCTAAAGCACAGATGACTCAACTCTAGCGGTTGACATGCGTTGGCTACTAAGGAACCATAAGGACCACTCCCACAGCGGCTCTCAAGGCTTTGATGAATTTATCTTCTCTACATCTTATTATAAAGCATGAAGCCGTGATGTCAGTCCATCGCCCTAAGTTCTCTGGATACTAGTCGGGAAATAATAGTCGGATGGGCCATTGTCAAATCGGAACAGACTGTCGATTGTTGTGTTGTGCTTTCTATAGCACAGGACAGCATGGCCTCCTAATTTGAGTTCTCATCTTCCTTCTTGGTTCACTTTTCTGACCGGGATGAGAGAATAAATGAGAGCATGCACATATTCGTCGTAGCGGGCTCACGTGGTTCACGGATGGGTCTAGAATGAAAGGTGCTAGATAATATGGAAGCGGAATTTGATTTGAATCTGGTCAGGCTCTCGGCTAAAATGCATCAATCTTTCAGGCCGCGATCGTTGCGATCTTGGTACGAACTCAGGAGAAAATAAATAGAGCTTTCTCACGCAGGATCATCTGTGTCTTCCTTAACAGTCAAGCAGCGCTAAGGGCTTTGAAAGCGTCAAAGTCAGCTCTAACCTTGTTCTTAGGTGCAAAAAAGCACTTGCTAATATGCATTTGGTCTTTGCGCGGACCAATAGGGTTAACTTGGTATGGGTACCGGGACACACAGGCGTGGTAGGAAACGAACAAATGAACTAGGCCTAATATCCATTTTGTCCTTTCTGTATCAGGTCGTGTTTCTGCTGCATTTGTCAATAATGGTCTGATAACTGTTTTCTAAATTTTGCCTTTTATTTTTGTCTCTGTATTTTTATTTCCTCATATTGTTTCATTCAGGCAACCTGCAGCTCGGTTTTCTTTAATCATTGATCTTTAATTTCTGTTTAAGGCTTACCGTAGCTAGATAATGTGATGTCTAGATATTTAATCTTCATCACTTGTTCTATTGTAAATTGTCTGTTCCAACCATGCCTTTGGCCATACAAAGCCCAATTATATAAGCCCTAACTTTAACTAGTTATTAAAGGAATAATGCAATTTTACCTATATGTCTTAAATCCATACAACAGAGATATATTGGTTACATAGTAAATAAATTCTACAATTGTCGAGCGGAGAATTTAAAGCAAATTAAAAATTGTAAAAAACATAGATACAAAAATATAAAATTAAACAATGGATTGGAAACAAAACAACACAATTCAATAAAAATAAAGAGATAAATAATATCTTAATAGACTTTTGTTACCTACTAGAACATTTCTTGAATTTACTGCATTTAATGTCATGTACTCACATTTGCGATATTAACTAACATAGTGCATGTGAAAAACGAAATAAGTATTAATTATATCACAAATCATTAGGTAGGTAAAATTGAAATAATTTTAAAATAAAAATTTTAGTTAACTTTATTGACCCATCAATTCTATCACCCCGAAATAGAATATTTGTTACTAAGAAGGACCTTGACCTCTTCAAATTGATTTGGGTCTGGTTCTTATCACACTGCCGATAACAATGTTAAAACAACAGAGACGAATCCGAAATAAATTAAATTACGGTATAATAATTTAAGGTTAAAATATGACAGTTAGTGAAGATTATATATATCCAAAGATGCAAAGAAAAAATAAAGTGAAACGGAATGAAATATTGGGTTGTAGTAGAAACTTTTTTTTGTATACAAATATTATATATATATATATATATATTATATATATATTATATATGTCTATATATATAAATATATATATATATATATGTCTATATATATATATAAATATATATATATATATATATATATATATATATATATATATATATATATATATATAATATATATATATGACGGTATTTAGGCGGCACGCTCTTCTGGTAGGGATCTATGGAGGAGCATCACCGAGCCGCAAGCCCTTAGCTCTTGCCGGGATACTCCACCATAGATATTAGTATGAAGCAAATAAGTCTATGAAGCAACTACGATAAAATACTCAATAGAAAATAAAAAAGTTAAACGACATGAAAGATAAAATGAGCACAGGAAATTAAAATAAACTATAAGAGCGATTAGCGAAAATAAGGTACAAATGAACGAAATTATTCAAATGAATGAACAGATAAAACTATTTACATGAAATTGCAATAATGAAACATAAAATTAACAAAACATAAAAGAAGCGTCTTGTTAATGTCATAATAAGAAAAAAAATCAAATAATCACATAGAACTGAAATCGAGAATTGGATACAAAACTACATAAAAGTAGGATGAAAAATTGTATAAATAGAAAATTTGTGGTAATTATAGAAATAATCAAACCACAACAGACAAATGAGAAGATATGTAAAGATACAGTTTTATCGAGCTTTATGTTGTGTTTTAAAATTGTTATGTCGTGACATTTCGTTTTAAACTACAGTTGTCATTGAAATTGTATTCGCTGCGGAAAGAACGCGATCTTGTATAATTTACTATTATGAAATTATGAATTTTCTAGCTAGCTTATTGTCTAGCACTTACACAATCAGAGGACAAGTCCTCAGAAACTAGAGACTGAAGTACCACAGGGAGCAGTCCTGTCACCAATACTATATACAATATACGCCGCCGATGTTTCAAGATCACCTACTGTCTTTATGCCGATGACACGGTGATAGCTGCCAAACATAGAAATGTAGATATAGGAGTAAACAACCTATAAACAGCGTTAGACAATATCGACGAATGGAGTATATATTAAAAAATGGACAAAAACTCCCAAAAATCGCAAGCACTGCTCTTCAAAAACACACATCAACAGCCAGAGTAACAATTGACAGTGAAAAATAATTCCATTGAATGGAATAGCGAAGATAAATACCCAGCAGTACTAATGGATAAGGGATTAACCTTCAAACAACTCGTAGATGCTACAATACAAAAAAAATATGGTAAAAGCATTAATAAAAGGACTCGCAGGTAAAAGAAGCAAACTAAGAACGAAAACAAAGTTCATATTAATAAATAGCATAATATTACTGATACTAACACACGCATCTCTTGCATGGGGACACGTCTGTAAAACAACTAAAAATAAGATCCAACCGGCCCACAACAGCAGCTTAAAAGAAGCAGACAAGGTACCAAGATACGTCGCTGAACATTTTCTATTCAGAGAACTGCAACAAGTCAAATCCTAGAATTAAAAACCTAGAAGCATTCGAAATGTGGTGTTACCGACGTATTTAGAAAATATCATGGATGGATCGTAAAACAAACGAACAAGTTCTCGAACAACTAGGAAAACAATGCGTAGTTTTAAATTCCATAAAAATCAGGAAATTGGAATACTTGCGGCACATCACCAGAGGTGAAAAATACGAACTATTAAGGAATGTAATGCAGGGTGAAATCAAAGGCAGAAGAAGCGTAGGAAGACGTAAAATCTCGTTGCTGCCTAATCTCCGTGAATGGTTTGAATGCAGTTCAACTGAACTATTCAGGCGCGTAACCAACAAAATTATAATTGCCAGAATGATTTCCAATCTCCGATAGGAGCGGAACTTGAAGAAAAAGAGGATTGAATTTTTGAATATAATTTCTTATTTTTATTGTAAGTTTATTTATTTCCTTCAGGTCTATACTCTTTAGATTTTAAAGGCCGTCCTCTACGAATTTTGCGTGTTTATATTGGTTTTCCAGAGATGTTCACTTCGTTATTTCCTTTCCTGTCACTGTCCCGATTTGTTACAGTTGTTAATGTCAAATATTATATAGTTTATAAAAATCATACAGTCAGTAGTGTATAACTGAAAACAAAACGATTTTTCTGTTATTTTCTGTTTTCTAAACGATAATAAAATCAGTTTAGCTAAATATATATAGTTTATTTAGCTGAACTGAACAACTTTTAAAGTTGCGAATATCATTTGGCAACTGGGTTAGTTTTTATATTGTTTTCATTAGGTATGTTGATTCCACTGAGCGAGCCAACTGTTCTGATTATTTGATTATTTGGATGTTTAAAATTAACATATTTTAGAATAACCCGTAGTTCAGACTGCCCTTCAACAAACAAAGAGGAGTTTTTACAGGTCCTATTATATTTTCATAATTTACACATGCACTTATAAAGTGCATCGCAAAGACAAAGATATGCTACTGGTGGGTTTTCTTGTAAGTTTGAAATATAACATGATTCTCGTCTATTATTTCTTTATCAGATGCAATAATATATGCAGTAGCCTTTTATACTTAATATCATACCGACATTTCTATTAACTTAACCTTGACTGGCGGTCGTTTTCTTTGCACTAATGGTGGTGGCGAACTATGAGTCCGCATATCTGTTTGTAAGTGAAAAACGTGATATATATATATATATATATATATATATATATATATATATATATATATATATATATATATATTATTGGCTTGGACAATTGTCATTTAGCCAGTCTCAATCAAGATAAGTTTATTAATGTGGTGTGTGTGTGTGTGTTTGTGTGTGTAGAGTAATTGTCTTGATACTTAGCAAAGTTGACGTCATTGTCTTTGCTAAGAGACGCTAATTGTATCCGAACGTCTGCGGTCCCTCCGGTGTGTACCGATCACACAAGGATAGAAATTATTTTCATTTATTAATTTTTTTAATAAACGAAAATTTCCACCCAGGTGGGATTCGAACTCACGACCTTTAGGTTTAAAGGCAGGCGCTCTTACCACTGAGCCACAGAGGGGGTTAAAAGCGTGATGTATAGTACATGTTATATTTTTTTATGAACTAGAAAAATGTAAATATACAAAAAGAAATAAAAAATAAATGTTAGGAATCGCATAAGAATTTGGCACATTTTTTACACGAGAAACGAGTTTTTTTCGTGTAATAATAAATGCAACGGCTTCGAAGATTTTCTAGTTTGCAAGAAGAAGTAGCAACTGGAATGGAATAGAGTCTTATGATTTTACATACCATCGTTTTTGGAATGTTAGCATCTATTGTTAGTTTATAATTTTGAAATTAAATAACAGCACCTTTTTTACTCAAAAATATTTGTGACTCAGTAAATTGATTGTACAAATTAAGAAATGGCACAAATAAAAATGTTATATATATAAAGAAAAAAAGTCTTGTAAACTGTTTTGAAAATATTGCGGAAACACCATCTACAGAGAGCTCCCTTTAAGGGGTTCCAGCCCCCAAAAGTTTTAAGTTAAGTTTATATTTTTTTTTTAGTTGTACGATTACCCCTCAGCAGATTTTAACATTATTTTTAGACATCTCGTACTTCGATTTTGATCAATTAGATTATGGTAATATTGGAGAGTAATTACAAAAAAATATGGCTTGTAAACAGTACCTAAATAAGCTATTTTGGCCCTAGAACCACACGGTGATAATTGGGACATATCTAGTACCTTGACGTCGGATACGACATCATTCTAATTTTACCGCTATTTTATATCAAAAACTTACTTTAATGTACAAAACAGACAGTTTTAATCTAAATAACCATAGTCATAATAGATTTAAGTGAAAAATACGTTTATTTGAGATGTAAAAAAATTTATGAAATTATAAAATTAGAAGTACAGAATCGAATAAACAAAAGTAATAAATACAATTCTTCATATTCCAAGTTATAAAATGGAACAAAAGAACAACAAAAACGGGTAAACAAAATAAAAGATAAAATTTTTAAGAATTAATTGAAATGCTGAGGGCAAACAATTCGTTTGGACTCACCACACACATTTTTATTACAATGGCCACAACTGTAATTTCCTCTCCTTCTCTTTCTCCGATCATAGAAGGCACACAATTCTGGTCTTTTTAAGCTTCCTTGTTGAGCGTCAGCAGCTATATTTGTAGCAGAAGGGACATCTTTATCCAGCAATATAGATATTTGCGTCTTTAAGTCAACTAGAATTCTTGAATTTTAAATTCTTCGCATCATGTGAGTAGCCGATAAGGCGAGCGATAAGTTTTTTAAAAATTAAGATTTCGAAACAGGTGTATCTACATTCAGTTTGTAAATTACAAAAGCATTTACAGCAGCAGCGTCAAGAACTCCAAAAAAGTACCTCATAGGCCATCGGTTGGATTTTCTTTTGGTGGTCTTTGAATGACAGAGCTGATCAAAGACGTCGACTCCCCCTTCGTCATATTGTAGAATTCTATTATATCAGGTTTATTGAAATTTAATTTACGTCTCAAGTAGAATGCATTGACGAGATCAGAACTACATTTTTATTTTTCTTAGGTACATAGGATACCAACATTTTATCTGGGCTGTGCAAAAATCGTGATGACTCAGTAGGAATCCCTTGTGTGTCAATAAAGGATTTAGGAATTTCTCTCTTATTTTTTTGAAGGGTGCCTACTAAAGTAAGATTATTCTTTCTAAGTTCCACAGACAGTTGACAAGACGAAAACCAGTTGTCGATGGTAACGTTTTTGTTTTAGTTCTTCGTTGTTCCCTCGTGATCTTAGAATCGAAGCGGATTACTCTCAACAAAAACTCAAAAACCATTTTGCTCATGACGGAACGATATAAAATGGGGCCAAAACCTGGAGAAAACACATGCAGTAAAGTCAAGCCTGAATTTTTTAATGCACTAAGCAAATATAGCAACCCTACAAAGCACTTTCTGTAACGTCTGTTGAAGATATGTAAGATTGTTCTGAATTATATGACGATGATTTTCTTTCAATTTTTTTATAAGTATATTGCACAATCAGTTAAATCATTTCATCTGCTATAAAAAGATTAAAAATATTTATTTCGTCAGTAAGACCTTTGGCTTCACCCTTATAGAGTGTAACTACTCAATGGAATGTCAGTCCAAATTATTTCATTGTCTATACGCCAAAAAAAGTTTCTCTCGTCTAGTGGTTCATTTGCTAAAGGCACGTCTGTACCTCTGTCATTTTCGTCACTGTCAGAGGGTACATACTCGATATCCTTATAGTCATGATCCAATGAAATATTTTCCTCAATTTCATTTACACTGCCATCTATGGATAAATCGCTTTCTCTATCTTCTATTTTAAAAATATTTTTGCAAAATCTCCTTTTTAGATAAATATTTCGATTAAATTCGATATAATAAACCACACGGTAACGTCGTATCCGATATCAACGCGTAATAAAATCTGAAAGAAAAACGTTTGACTCACCTTACTTCGGGGCATCAAGAAAACGACTTCTTAGGAGGGTACTAGACGGCAGTAGATGCCAACTCCACCCCACTACCTTATACGCATAAAATGTCAGACTCGATGTTGAATCGGACATAAACCCTCCCAGATGAACAAAACTCTACAAAAAGCCCAGAGTGAGAAGAAACTTCAAATTCATAATACACACACAAGGAAGATAGTTCATAGCTCAAATCACCCAGAATATCGCACATCGCCTCGTTCACAGTGGGCCCAGCTGCTCAACAAGGATACAGTCTATATTGTGGTATCGTATAATATTTTATATATTTTCTTTATTATGATATAGACTATATACTAATTATGATTTTTTGTCCACAGGTCACCTACAAAAAAAAATTACAAAAAACACAAAAAATCGGCTTCGGCCACCAAAAAAATCAAAAAATACTAACAAAAACCGGCTTTGGCCACCAAAAAAAAACTAACAAAAACCCCAAAACCCGCGCACGTAGGGCCCAACCCCCTTGAGCACCAAGTCGCCGAACTGAGCCGGGACTCAGAGCGGAGACTTGAGGCCCAAGTAAGCAATTTTAGTTCGCGGATAAGCCATATTAAGATAACAGGAATATAGCGGAGATGCGCTGTCCTGATTCGGTTAGGAAACCATGTTGGGGTTCTATTACCCAGGACCTCCACATAAAGAGCATTTGGCTGATTGTTGTGCCTCTATAGCGAATTAGATTGCTATAGGGGGGAAAGGGATGGTCTAGAGCATTGGAGCACGGTGGGGTGACTCCTGTTTTTACTCGAGTTAACACACCTTGCTCCAATGAATTGTTACACCCGATCGTACTACCTGGGTGAACATTTCTCATAGGCTGGGTTTAATCAAATTGCTTGCTTGCTTGCTTGGATCCGACATAACCGTGTGGTTCTAGGATTGGGATAAATGGTGTTACTGACATTCGTCCTAAAAAGCCCTTAATTTAATTATGTCCTTGTACAAAATGTATAATTTATGTTTGAAATTCTAATTGGTATAGGTAAGCTTGTTAGTCGTAAAATGCGCATGCGCAAAAACTAGTTAGGCAGCCACAGTATGGTGGGCATGTCTATCCGATTATATTAGAAAGAGCTATGTACTCTAAAGAGTTTGCTGCGGAATGTGAGTTAACACATATGTTAAGAAATGTTAGATCTTCCTTCAATACCTTCTTTCTGCCTGCTACTATAATAATATAAAGGCAGTTAATATGGCGTTAAATGTTTTGCTTGGTACTCAAAAAATCTCTTGTTCCAACTTTTTATTTATAATTGGAATAAAGACATTAACAGTACACCAAAAATCTTTTTATCCTATATTTTGAGACTTTCGGTAAAATTGTTGGTGTTCTTATACATATTTCCATGAAAAAGCAAAAAAACTAACCGTTAATATACAACAAGTAGCATGGAACAATACCAAGCAAATTGTAAGAAAAACCAAAGGTCAAAATTATCCCTAAGAAATTCGAGAACTGGTGGCAGGAAAAAAAGCCAGAAAAACATGCCAAAAAAAACAGAACTGTAGAAAATAAGAATATATATATATATATATATATATATATATATATATATATATATATATATATATATATATATATATATATATATATCCGGTTTTTTTAGGCGTTACGCCCGTCCGGTAGGGATCTATGGAGGAGTATCACCGAGCCGCAAGCCCTTATCTCTTGCCGTAATGCTCCACCATAGGCCGATCAGATCCCAGCATATTCTAGTCTAAGCCGCAGATTCATCTAGAATTTTAAACTGCTGCGTTAGACTTTTTGTTTTCTGTACACCGAGCTGGGGCTCGATCCCACATCCACTGAACCATTCGACAGTCAAGCGAATGAAAGGCAGCCGCACAGCCCGCTGAGCTATCTGACCGACGAAAATAAGAATACTTATACTAAATGACCTAACCAATGACTAATCTTAATAAAAGCGTACAAAAAGAATAAATAGACCAACGCGGTAGATTCCGCCGATTAGAAAGGCAAATGGGGGATGGGCACGTGGCGAAAAGCGAAAAATAAAAAGCAAAGCTGTTTGATTCATACTTAGAGCACGTATTCCACAATCACGAAATGAAAAATAATCAAGCAGAAAGCAAAACCAATATCAATCCCGAGAAATACTTCAACAACTACTTAGGAAGGCCATTGTTAAACTCACAAATCTTCTAAATGCTAGGTTACAATATGTACCAATAATGTAAAAAATATCTAAAATAATCATGATTCATAAGCCAGGCACACCAGTAAATGAAAGCACGGTGGGGTGACTCCTGTTTTTACTCGAGTTAACACACCTTGCTCCAATGAATTGTTAGATACACATGTCATCATAGCAAAAGCATATGATGAACATGTGCTGCAAAGGCTTGTTAATAAAGCTAAAAAGATACATTTCCATCCAATGTGTTCATTTAATAAAGTCATATTTGGAAAATAGAACTTTTAGAGTTAAACAAAACAGGAAGAAGAATATTCAGACCTTCGACCAATCAAAGCAAGAATCCCACAAGACAGTGTTCTGGGACCCATACTATCTTTATATATACCTGTAACATTCCTGATACAGACAATGTTAAATTGGCGACATTTGCAGGACGACACTGCAATACTGGCAGTCGGTGAAATATTCGAGGAAACAACTAGACACCTGCAAAATGCAGTGAACAAAATAAGCAAATAAGCACTTGGAATAATAAATGGCGATTAAAAAATATATTAAGGAAAATTTGCTCATATTGATTTAAATTACAAAAAAATAAATAATTACCCGGTTTGGACTAAACAATAAAATCATCCCGTACAAAAAAAACGGGTTAAATACCTAAGGCTACATTTGGATAGCAAACTGTAGTGGCAGGAACATATCAGAAAGAAAACTGTCGAACTAAAACTGAAATACAAGAAATGATATTTATATTAGGTATAAGCTCACAACTTACAATCAAGACCAAGAAATTGGTTTACAAACAAATGCTCAAACCAGTGTGGTCCTATGGTTTAAAGTTATTGGGCTGTACTAGTGAGAGTACCTATGCTTGCTTTCAAAGGATCCAAAACCGAATACTAAGAAACATAGTCAATGCTTCGTGGTATATCCGCAACAAAGACCTACATCGGGATTCATAGATCAACAGTTAAAGAAGAAATAAAGAAGATTCCAAGAATCATGAAAACCGACTCTACAATCATACAAACAAGGAAGTGTTAGAACTGTTAGATAATTAAGACCGAGTCCGCAGGTTCAAACGTATCAAGCCTTTTAAACGTATGTGACAGTGATAAATATATAATTGTTATAAAATTAATGGGAAAAAACCCCGTAATTGGCTGTATACCATCGTTTAAAAAAAACACAGAAGTTAAATGTAAAATTTGGAATATTTTAAATCCATACATCACAAAGCGATACATTGATAGCGGGTAGACGTGTTATCGATAAAGTCGTTAAGCTCCCAGTTTTTGTGACAATTAGAATATTTTAATTTCGTCGCGTTTAAAAATATTTACATATTGTAGTAATTTAGTGATAAAAAAGTGAAAATATTCTCCCCTGATGGGGGAGAATACTAATAAGACGCCAATGCGCGAACTAAATACTTCTGTAGTTGTTAGTGTTAGTGAACAAGTTATGGATACAGGAAATAATACCACCGTTTCTCCTGCTACAAGGGAAGTAAAACTTTTTAATATTAACTCTAATAATTACGACTTTCAAAATTGTTGTGTATATGTTGAAAAGACCAATGATCAGAATATAGGCCGATTGCACCCTATGGTTGTGGGTGATATTTTACATCAAAAACTAAAGATAAACAATATTAAGGAAATTAAAAGCATAGGAAGAAACCGTGTTAAAGTAATCCTCAAATCTATTTTGGATGCAAATAAATTAGTCAATAATAGTCATTTAAAAGATGATAATTTAAAGGCGTACATTCCCAATCACCTCTTAGAAATCAAAGGGCTGATACGTGATGTCGATACCAAATATAACATTGAATATTTGAAAAAATATATGACCTCTAGTTCACAAATTATTGATATTAAAAGAATGCACAGGAAAATAGAAAAGGATGGAAATACTGAATATGTACCTAGACGTAATGTTATAATTACATTTGAAGGCAATTGTTTGCCAAACTATGTTGTAATTAATTATGTATATTTTCAAGTTGAAAAATTGTTAGGTAAAGTTACACAATGTTATAAATGCCTCAAATTTGGACACATTTCTAGACAATGTAAAGGTACACAGGAATACTGCATACGATGTGGAGAAATTAAAACTGATACACATACATGTGATGAAAAAAAAATGTATTGCATACACTGTAAAAGTGATAAGCATATATCGATTTCTAAAAACTGTCCTTTTTTCGAACATCAAAAAAAAAATAAAAAATATCATGATTGAACATAAAATTTCATATTTGGAGGCTAAAAAATTGAACGATTCTTCTTTTTCTGGTCTTATTTGTAATAACAGATTTGAAATATTGTCAAATTCAGATAAAGAATTTCCAAAATTAACTAACACATCTGAAGTTAATATACCTGCTTATTCCAACCTATTGAGGCCTCATTTACAGAAAACCAAAAATATTAATCAACCAAGTTGTAGTAAATCAAGCACTGATTATAGGGAAAATAAAAAAAGAAAAGTATCATCTCCAACTTCCGAATATCCTACATCTCCTCACATCCCTTTCAGATTTGGACCATCTCAACCTTTACCACCCTTAAACAAGGAAAGTTTTTCAAATGTAGACAATGATAAAAATAAATTAGTAGATTCTTTAGTAATTCTTTTCTCAGATTTTATTCAAAATATTAATTGTTTAGAAGAGGCAAAAACACTTGATATAAATCTGTTAGCCAAAGGTATTAATAATGTTTTAGATAATATTTTTAAAAAATAACTAGTCTAATTACTTTCAAAGCTAAACTCAAAATAATACAATGGAATGCTCGATCAGCTGTTGCTAACAAAAACAGCCTTCTCAACTTTTTAATAACCGAAGATATTGACATAGCTTTAATAAGTGAAACCTGGTTTAAACGGGATGTTGTTTATAGTTATAGAGGTTATAACGTAATACGCGAAGATCGGGATGACGGCTATTCCGGAGTTGCTATTTTAATTAAAACTGGTATTCTTTAGGAATACTGTAACTGGAAGGAATACTCTGTTGTGAACCAAAATAGATACTCGATAATTCAGCCAGATATTCCCAAATTTCCTTGGTACAAGTCTTTTAGAGCTTCCAGGAGGCACATAACTTCCATTATTAGAATACGTTTCGGACACGCATGTTATCCAAAGCACTTATTTAAAATAAAGGTTTTGGATGATGACAAATGTGAGCATTGTGGAGAGGAAAGTGATTTAGATCATATATTTTTTGGTTGTTCTAAAAACAGAGTCTACTCATCCAAACTTATAAATGATTTATTAAAATATAAAATAGCAGCTCCTTGGAATATGCTACATTTATTATCACTTGGCTCTGTAGATATTTACAACTCTTTAATAAAATTTTTAAAAGACAGCAAATTATCATTATAATTCTCTAAAAATTATTTAGTTAATCTTGTTACCTTTGTTTTAAACCATTTGTATAACTTCCTCCTCTCCGTGACCTAGTGTTGTTATGTCTTATATAAATCAATGCCTTGATAGGTCCCTAGGCGAGAAGAGTGTGTCCCTGTTCTCCTAATATCGATGTAATCTTCTATCTTGATAGGGCATTTAGGTAAATAATTGTAATGATGACTGTCTTAGTTCTTTTGTGTCTGGCTGTATATGACGATAGTCTAAGCAAAAAAAAAAGTAAATCCACACATGGAGTTTACTGTTAGCAACAAATACACAAGGCACTGAGGATGATTTGTTTAGATTGAAAACGTTCTGCCAGAATTTAAATGTTGACGACAATTTTATAAAGTTTTAAATATTTGTTTGTTTTTATACCACAATACATATGTGTGAATTGTCTTAACTTCTGTGTTTTTTGTATATAAATGTTAGTTTAAATTGGGGCAGTAAACCTAGCCATAACAGTAAAGTAACAAACAGTAATTATTAGATTCTACTTGCTTGTATATTTCTTGATATAAAAAGGTTTTTGACTCTGTTAACCTAAATATACTTAAACAAAATATGGTTGATATTGGTTTGACTATAATGATCGCTCTAAATATACTACAATTATATTTCTCTCGATGTATATACATCAAAGACCATAGAAATGTATTGCACGGTCCAAGAATTGTTTATCATGGGTTTCCTCAGGGATCGGTACTTAGTCCTACATTATTTAATAAATATTCTGCCAATATTCATTCACTTTTTTCTAATTCCATCAAATGTATCCAATATGCAGACGATATCTATATATACTCCATTCAAGATACTTATGATGCTTGTATTGAAGCTCTAGAGAACGTTATGAATACAGTGATCGCATGGACATACGAATTAGGTATGATCCTCTCTACAGAAAAGTGTTCTATTATGTTTTTTACTCGCATAGACTACGTGCACCGGGGAACCTTACCTGTGTGAGTGTACCCTGTCGGTAGTTAAGGAATATAAATATTTGCGTATTTTACTTGACACAAAATTACAATGGTCCAGTCATATACGTTACCTAATAAGCAAATGCGAGAAAGGTTTTAATTTACTTAAGTGCATAACAAATCAAAGTTAGGGTGCAACCACTATTATAGCTTTAATGTTCTATAGAGCCTACGTGCGATCCATCATTGACTATGGATGTTGTTTATATGGATCTTCAAGTAATACCAACCTTAAAAAAATAGATAGAGTTCAATATAAATGGCTAAGAACTTGCATCGGTGGGATGATATCCTCGTCAGTGAATGCAATACTGGCAGAATGTAATGAATTTCCTTTGAATTTACGCCGTCAGTTATTATCGCAAAAATATTTGTTAAAACTAACAGCCCGGGAATCAAACATGATCAATACATTAAGTCATATTGTAAAAGAAGACTAACAAACCAGTATTGGGAACTAAAAAATCTTCATCGCTCGCAGAAGCATTTACTGAGACCAATGGAGTCCAAAATTTGTTTGGTAGTAACAAATTACAATACATGTACCCCACACTTTTAAATCTTTAATAAAAACACACAGAACTATAATTCCCAATATACTGAATCTCATCAAATAAATCACATCCTCCTAAAATCCATACTAGGTGATTTCTATAACAAAACTCTTATATTTACAGATGGATCTAAGACGAAGGAAGGTGTTGGTTGTGGTGTATTTATCCAAAATACAAACCAATCATTGATATATAAATTACCACCTGTTTGTAGCATTTATACTGCCGAGCTTTTTGCAATTATAAAAGGTGTTACCTGGTTAACATCCAATAACATACTCGAAGGAGTAATATTAACAGATGCTAAATCTGCATTAGACTCTATAAAAAATACAAAATTTGAAGGAATGAAGTGTCCTATGATATGTTGTTTAAAAACATGATTGAAAATTTAAATATAACATTTATTTGGGTTAGAGGCCATGTAGGTATACCAGGGAATGAAAAAGTTGATACTCTAGCTAAGGAAGCAGTGCAGAATGGAGTCTTTTGCAATATTTATACAGTAAGGGATATATTTAACTCAATAAAAAATAAAATAAGGCTGAAATGGAAACAGCAATGGAAGAATATTGTTGAAAACTCGCAAAATACATATTTCCAGATACACCCCACTTTACCACTTCCACCCCAACACATATTCAATTAGTCGACTACTAAATTCTTCTCGGCAAGTTTATTATTTCGCTTAAAAACGAATCATGGTCGATTCCCGTCGCATTTATTTAAGCTTGGAATATTACCGACACCATCCTGCAGTTGTGATATAAGTTCTTACGAAGATCTTAACCATATTTTCTTTGGATGCAACAAATATTTAGGAAGATCTAATAAATTAATTCAAACTCTTATTGAAATGAAATATTTGCTTACGTTAAGTGTATCACACATTTTGTCAACTGCTAATAAAGAAACCTTAGAATTGCTAATAAATTTATAAAAGATGTAAAAGTAGAAATGCACACACACTACTATTAGATTCTAAGGAGAACCATTGGGACTACCTAGGACAGTAAAGTAGCAGATAAGGTTAAATTTAAAATGCTGGTTAGTTTTAGGATTAGGTATATTGTTAGTTAATAAAAAACATCATAAAACGTCATAAAAAATGAACAATTAAAATTTGTCATTTTATATACAAAATTTTAGACGAAATAAGTATTAAAATGTATTCGGTCTAGTTTTTTAGGGGAAAACCTTTTTGTAAGTGTATGATTTTTAATTAAAATTTAAACAATAATACGACCATGTTACTATAAAAATGAATTTTAAATATTTATCTACAAATTACAAAATTATTACGCGTTCTTTAAATTAGCTTTTGAAACATTTGACTTCAGTCTTTTAGGAAACTGTATAACTTTGTATGCTCTTTCTGGAATTACACATCACATAATGAATAAAGAGCACAGACGCTGAGTTCGCAGTGCAAATATGAGCACTGGCCCCTTATTGAAGGCATTGCAGGTCAGATGAAAGCACAGATTTGCGCTTAGGTAAGGTTTCATAAAATTGAACACATTGGCGTCAAAGACTGTTTTGCACGAAGGTATGTGCCATAATTTAATAAATATGTTATATGGTTCTTGTGTACATTTTCTAAACAACCATTACTTATCTCAATTTGTTTACATAGAAAATACGATAATTATATAGATGAAACTTTGAACTTTGATGAAGATTGGTCGATTTTCTGTAATTAAAATGTCCACACATGCTATATTCATGTATGTTGATGCCGTGCAATGGTATATTACAATATATTAGTTGTATAAGGAAAAAGTTAATAGTAAAATAAAGGTAGCAGGTATCGGCATAGCCCGTAACAAAGGAAATAAAAATATCATCTGACTATTGATGTCTTCAGTACGGTACAGCCAAGTTAAAAAATGGGCATGTTAACTTAAGAAGGGATCACTACAGGAGCAATGCGACAAATTTGCGGCAATAATGTTAGAAGACTCTGAGGTTTCCGGAGCTACAACTAACACATTCACGGAGAAAGCTAAGCTACTTGAGGAAAGATTGCTCTAAAAACCTTAGAGTTGTCTTTTATGTAGTTTAGGTTTAATTCTTTATATCTTTTGGATGGTGTTATATTGGAAGTTCCCTTCAAGTTGAAAGTTCACCTCCCATGGCAATTGTTTAGATCCGTGACTGGTTATATTATGTTACAAGTATCTTAACCTTCCAAGGCAATGGTAGGATAGAGGAAAGAGCAGAGGGTGCTAAGAATCTCTGGGTTTTAGAAGATTACCAGAAACAACGAAAACAAGCAACGAATCTGGATATTGCGACTTATAATGTCAGATCACTGATGAGAGACGAAAAGCCAGCCGAACTGGAAGAAGAAGTAAAAAAGATGAAATGGCATATATTAGGACTAAGTGAGATAAAAAGAAAAGGGGAAGCTTGTATGAAGTTGGAATCCGGGAACGTACTATACTATAAAGGAACTGAAGAAGAATCATTAGCTGGTGAACAAATACAACAGCAGCTACACAATCATTATAGGCGACATCAATGCTAAATTAGGAAGAAAACTAGAAGAATCAGAAAATAAACTCGGCAACTTTGGATAGGTAACACGAAACGAAAGAGGAGAAACATTGATGAACTATATGGAAACGAATGGTATATATGCGATGAATGCTTTTTTCAATAAAAAACCACAGAGAAAATGGACATGGGTCGCGCACAATGGTTTAACAAAAAATGAGATTGATTACATCCTATCCAAAGAAAAGAACATAGTACAAGACGTTACAGTCATAAACATGATTTCCGTAGGAAGTGATCATATAATTGTTAGAGCCAAAATCAAAATTAACGCCACAACAGACACACAAAAATTTAAACCATCTAAAAAAGAGATAAATACAGAACTTCTCAAAGAACGCAAAGAACAATACATAAACCAGCTAAAAAGAAGTGACATATCACAGCTAAAGGGTTTGCCACTAGACAAAAAATAAACGTTAAAATAACAACAGAACTACTGAGCCTGAAGATTGCTAATAAACAAAAGCGAAAACAACAAAAAATTAGCGCTAACAAGATATGCTAAAAAAAACGAAGACAACTCCTGAATGATAACAAAAGAAATACAGTGGAGTTTACCGAACTGAACAAAACCATAAGAAAACAGATAAAGGAAGATTTAAAGAAATACCAAGAAGATCGCATTAAGAAAATCATAGAGAAGAACAAAAGTTTAAAAACAATGAAGACAAATGTAGGAGAAAAAAAACTAATCATGCTTAAAGCTGAGAACAATGAAGAAAGAGATCTAGTAGAAATAGTAAAAATCACAGAAAGATATTACACAGACCTATACAGTTCAAAAAATGACCCACCACAATCATCTAAACAGAATCTCTCGAGGAAAATACAAAATGTTGGCTCAGAGGTATTACCAGAAATAACTGAAGATGAAATCGAAAAATCCATAAACGACATGAAAAGAAATAAAGCGCCGGTGAGGACAAAATACTGGCGGAACTGCTAAAAGAAGGAGGAGACACGATAAAAAAAATGCTAAAAATACTGTTCAACAAATGTCTGTTTGAAGGTAAAATACCTAAACAATGGAGAAATGCCAACACAATCTTAATACATAAGAAAGGAGACCGAACAGACCTAAACAACTACCGTCCTATTTCCCTTTTGTCACAACTATATAAAACCTTCACAAGAATAATAAACAACCGACTAACCTATAAACTTGATAACTACCAACCAGTGGAACAGGCCGGATTCAGGAAAGGATACAGCACAATCGACCATCTACATGCGCTTAAAATCTTAATTGAGAAAACCAATGAATACAACCTTCCGCTGTACTTAGCATTCGTAGATTATGAAAAGGCTTTCGACAGCATTGAACACTGGGCGGTTGAAGAAGCTCTGGTCAATAGTAGAATAGATTCAAGATACCGACAATTGATACATGATATTTACCAAAACGCAACCATGACCGTAATTCTGGACGACAAATTAATAACGGATAATATAAAAGTTAAACGAGGAGTCCGACAAGGCGATATAATTTCACCTAAACTGTTTACCTTGACCCTCGAAGACATAATAAAATCAACAGATTGGGAAAACAGAGGAATATGTATTAACGGAAAATACCTAAATCACCTTAGATATGCGGATGATATACTCCTGATCTCCTCGGAACGACAAGAACTGGAATTAATGCTGAATGAACTTCATGAAAAATCACTGCAAAAAGGCCTAAAAATTAACTTCAACAAAACAAAAGTAATGACAAACACGGAAGACCAAGAGGCAATAAAAATACAAACAGAAAAAATAGAACAGGTAAATGAGTATATCTATCTAGGACAAGCAATCAGAGCTAACAGAGAAAATCAAACAGCCGAAATATCGAGACGAGTAAGAATGGGATGGGCAGCGTTCGGCAAACTTTCTTACGTTCTAAAAAATCAAACAATCCCTCTATACTTACGAAGCAAGGTATATAACTCCTGTATAATACCGGTGCTCACCTACGGAGCACAGACATGGACATTTACACAGGCCAATTTGGATAGGATAAGGAAGGCACAAAGAGCGATGGAGAGACAAATGTTGGGTATATCACTTAAAGATAGAAAACGTAACCAGTGGATCAGAACCAGAACAAAGACAGTAGACGCGATAGAACAAGCAGCAAAACTGAAATGGAAATGGGCTGGACACAATGAACGTCTCCAAGACGGACGATGGAACAATGCCATCGGAAAGTGGCGTCCATACAATGCAAAGAGATCAAGAGGCAGACCACAGATGAGGTGGAAAGATGACATCAGGAAACAAGGAGGTCCCACATGGCAGAGAACAGCTCAAGATAGGGAAAGATGGAGAGAACTGGGGGAGACCTATATCCAACAATGGAAGGATAGAGAATAGGTTCAAAAAATCTTAATGTTTTGTTTATATATATATATATATATATATATATATATATATATATATATATATATATAAATAGAGTGTGTATAACGACGCTAAGAATACAATTCTTTGGAGGGTAACTTTCGGGAAAGCGTCAAAACAAGGATCAGCTAGAGATGGTATAAGCCAGCTTGGTGTAGAACTTTATTCTAAATGTGAAATTTTCGGTGATATGTTGTCACCTTCATCAGCACCTAAATGGAAAACCTATTATAGTACAGTGGTGGAAATCAACATTTAAAAACCTACATTGAAAATGTTCAGTTGGTCCTAGTTGTAAAGAACACTGTCACAAACATGTTAAAAATATTAAAAAATACATTTAAAATTTTGAATAAAAACATTACAACACAAACAGGGTAGTTTTTCAAATACAAACACAACAAAAAGTCTAAAATTTACAACCTACAAAAACTGCAAATAGAAAAGAAGAATTAATCTTCTTTTTTGATGACATATTTCTGTCAACATCCGGGTGTCATATGTAACGAGGTTATAATTTTCACTTTTGCACCTCACACACACCACATGGATACGAAAAGAAAGAGCCCTAGGCAACATAATAAGCAAGGAAATGAAGTCCCCTCTAAAGCACAGGTAGGTAATCTATGCATGTCATGATAAGTTCCCCACATTTTCCAGTTTGTTACTTCTTGTCAAGTCCTGTTGAAGTAGAAAGGAATAAATACAACTTAAGTTTTCAACATCTTTCTTACAGTTCATAGGAGAGCTGCAGTTATGGATGTAGCACATTTCTATGAAGTTTCTCTTAAATTGGTTGTCAACCCTCTTTAGTACTTGCACATTTTCATAGTTAGCAGTGTGTCCAGTATTCTTAATATGTTGGCTAAAGGCTGTGCTGGTGGGCTTCCTCACAACATCACTCCTGTGCAAAGCTATTCTTTTTGAGAGTTTCTGGCTGGTTTGACCGACATACACTTCTGAACAAGAACCACATGGAATAGAATACACTACATTGAAGTTATCCAGTTTTTTAACTCTTTCTGTCAGGTGAGTAAAGTATGTCCCTAATCTTTTGTAAACAGAATTTGCTATCACTATGTTGAACTGTCTGAAAAGGTTTGTGATCTGTGGTGATAAACCTTTGATGTAAGGCAATCTCCCATAGAACACTTCTACTGTTTCTCCTTCTAATGTTTGTCTTTGCTGTGTTCTAACTGTTGGCATATCTTGAAATAGCAATTTATTAAGAAGCATCTTAGGGTAGTGATTTTTTCTAAGAATCTCATACAATAACTTGATGTTCTTATTGTAGTTTGAAGGGTGACAAATTCTTTTTATTCTGTTTTTCAGACCTTTGATGATGTTAATCTTCTGTTCGTCTGGATGATACGAGTGAAAAGGCACATATCTACCTGAGAATGTTTTTTTTCTGTACCAATCCAACCTTACTGTATTGTCCTCATGTCTGGTTACATAGGTGTCTAAGAATGGAACACTATTATTTTCTTCTGTTTCAACTGTGAATTGTAGGTGAGTGTTATATGAGTTGAAAATGTCAAGAGTGTAGTTGATTTTGTCTGCAGGGACTGCACATATGAGGTCGTCTACATATTGGTAAATGAAGGGGAACTGGAAATCAACTTCTTGAGTACAGTAGTGAAGTAGGGAGTTCATTACAATTTCTGCCAAAGTAGGGGATATAGCTCCACCCATGGGTGCTCCTTTTATTTGGACATCGAATTCATTTTGAAAAGTGAAATATGTATTGTTGTATAAAAAGGTAATCAGTTTCAGGAACAAAACTTTGGGAATTGTACAGTTCTGTTCAATAAGATGGTAATTAGTTGTCAGAATAGAAACTACCAGTTCAAGAGGGATGTTGGTAAACAAGGAAGTAACATCAAAACTCACCAAGACATATCCTGAAGGTAGTAAAAACCCATTGATCTTATTTGCAAATTCAAAAGAATCTTTAATTTTGTAGGTATTATGAGAAGAAAAAGAAGTGTCAATAATACCTGCCAGATATGTAGCCAAGGATTGAGTGGGGGCATTCTTGCAAGCAATTATCCCATTTTTGTAGTCAATTATTGTAAATAGAGTGTGTATAACGACGCTAAGAATACAATTCTTTGGAGGGTAACTTTCGGGAAAGCAAATAATTGACTACAAAAATGGGATTCCTACAACAGATAAAGAACATTGACGGTAACACTGGAGTTAAACATGCGAAAACTTACATGTCATCACTAACAAAAATGGCTTCAGCAAAGAACAGGCTCATCTTCCTGTACGAATGCAGGAGAAACAACATAATTCCTAGATTTTTACAACAGGGTACAGAAAGGATCCTCTCAATACCTGAAAATACAGAAAATAAAAATACAAGAAAAATATCATACTTAAGAAATCTTGTAACAAAGAGGATTCTAAACATCACTATTAATGAAACTAATACAAAAATCAGAAATTTACAGACAAACATAGATAAATCAATAGAGTATCTTAATAACAAACTCTCTTACAACATGATGTCTGATTTCCTGAGACTACAGGACAAAAGATATAAAAGAATATTCAACTGTATAAAAAGAAGCAACATCTCGAAACTTAACCAACTTAAAGATCCTTTAGCTTCACTCCCTACTACAAATGAAAATGCATGGTTGGTAAATCAATCCAAAGTGACTTTGCCTCAAGAAATAAAATCTTTTCTATCATTAGGTCCAAAATTTTCACTACCAGTCTCAGTGAAAGATATTGACATGTACACATACCTAGCAGACATTGAGTACTGTATTAAGAAACTCCCTACAGATTCACAGAATTTGCAACGTTCAAAAATCACGAATATCATTACCAACCACATCAAAACCAACCGTTATTACATCAGTCCATCCATGGCCATTGAAACAAAAACGAGAAAATTTCTGAAAGACAACCCTGATATTATAGTAACAAGAGCAGACAAAGGTAACACTACAGTCATAATGGACAGAAACGAGTACATCACCAAATCATTTGAACTTCTCAATGACCCACATTCCTATAAAAAAATCCCCAAAGATCTGACTCCATCAGTAGAAAGAAACACTAACTTACTAATAAAACAACTACATGAAGAAGGATATATTACCACCAAAACAAAAAAAGAATTAACCAACTACACCGGTACCACCCCAACATACTATGGACTTCCAAAAATTCACAAAGAAGGGTGCCCTCTACGTCCTATAATTGCTTGCAAGAATGCCCCCACTCAATCCTTGGCTAAATATCTGGCAGGTATTATTGACACTTCTTTTTCTTCTCATAATACCTACAAAATTAAAGATTCTTTTGAATTTGCAAATAAGATCAATGGGTTTTTACTACCTTCAGGATATGTCTTGGTGAGTTTTGATGTTACTTCCTTGTTTACCAACATCCCTCTTGAACTGGTAGTTTCTATTCTGACAACTAATTACCATCTTATTGAACAGAACTGTACAATTCCCAAAGTTTTGTTCCTGAAACTGATTACCTTTTTATACAACAATACATATTTCACTTTTCAAAATGAATTCTATGTCCAAATAAAAGGAGCACCCATGGGTGGAGCTATATCCCCTACTTTGGCAGAAATTGTAATGAACTCCCTACTTCACTACTGTACTCAAGAAGTTGATTTCCAGTTCCCCTTCATTTACCAATATGTAGACGACCTCATATGTGCAGTCCCTGCAGACAAAATCAACTACACTCTTGACATTTTCAACTCATATAACACTCACCTACAATTCACAGTTGAAACAGAAGAAAATAATAGTGTTCCATTCTTAGACACCTATGTAACCAGACATGAGGACAATACAGTAAGGTTGGATTGGTACAGAAAAAAAAACATTCTCAGGTAGATATGTGCCTTTTCACTCGTATCATCCAGACGAACAGAAGATTAACATCATCAAAGGTCTGAAAAACAGAATAAAAAGAATTTGTCACCCTTCAAACTACAATAAGAACATCAAGTTATTGTATGAGATTCTTAGAAAAAATCACTACCCTAAGATGCTTCTTAATAAATTGCTATTTCAAGATATGCCAACAGTTAGAACACAGCAAAGACAAACATTAGAAGGAGAAACAGTAGAAGTGTTCTATGGGAGATTGCCTTACATCAAAGGTTTATCACCACAGATCACAAACCTTTTCAGACAGTTCAACATAGTGATAGCAAATTCTGTTTACAAAAGATTAGGGACATACTTTACTCACCTGACAGAAAGAGTTAAAAAACTGGATAACTTCAATGTAGTGTATTCTATTCCATGTGGTTCTTGTTCAGAAGTGTATGTCGGTCAAACCAGCCAGAAACTCTCAAAAAGAATAGCTTTGCACAGGAGTGATGTTGTGAGGAAGCCCACCAGCACAGCCTTTAGCCAACATATTAAGAATACTGGACACACTGCTAACTATGAAAATGTGCAAGTACTAAAGAGGGTTGACAACCAATTTAAGAGAAACTTCATAGAAATGTGCTACATCCATAACTGCAGCTCTCCTATGAACTGTAAGAAAGATGTTGAAAACTTAAGTTGTATTTATTCCTTTCTACTTCAACAGGACTTGACAAGAAGTAACAAACTGGAAAATGTGGGGAACTTATCATGACATGCATAGATTACCTACCTGTGCTTTAGAGGGGACTTCATTTCCTTGCTTATTATGTTGCCTAGGGCTCTTTCTTTTCGTATCCATGTGGTTGTGAGGTGCAAAAGTGAAAATTATAACCTCGTTACATATGACACCCGGATGTTGACAGAAATATGTCATCAAAAAAGAAGATTAATTCTTCTTTTCTATTTGCAGTTTTTGTAGGTTGTAAATTTTAGACTTTTTGTTGTGTTTGTATTTGAAAAACTACCCTGTTTGTGTTGTAATGTTTTTATTCAAAATTTTAAATGTATTTTTTAATATTTTTAACATGTTTGTGACAGTGTTCTTTACAACTAGGACCAACTGAACATTTTCAATGTAGGTTTTTAAATGTTGATTTCCACCACTGTACTATAATAGGTTTTCCATTTAGGTGCTGATGAAGGTGACAACATATCACCGAAAATTTCACATTTAGAATAAAGTTCTACACCAAGCTGGCTTATACCATCTCTAGCTGATCCTTGTTTTGACGCTTTCCCGAAAGTTACCCTCCAAAGAATTGTATTCTTAGCGTCGTTATACACACTCTATTTATATCGTTTCAACTCTTCATAGTGACCTTGACAATTAAATAGCAATTAAAAAATGAAAAGTGTACACAAAAAAAAATTACGTATATGTGTCCCGTATTGTTCACGTGTATTGCCACCCAAGTGAGGCCATTATACGCAGCTGTTAAAGTGGGACTGTATATATTTTTTAGTTATGCACACAAAGTGAGGACAACTTTACCTGTATATTTCCTTACAGATCATCAAGTGAGGACCATACAGTGTTGTCGATAAATATGAGATTAGTGGTGTCTACCGCTTTTTTCTTTTTTTACGTAGTACTTTTTACTGAACTAATAGATGTGTGCAGGCTAAAAATATCTAAATCATAGCGCATTTAATACTGTAGCTTAATTACTGGTGTATAAACAACTTTATTTTTTAGTGTCAATTACTGGTACAGTTATTTTGAAAATGTACCAGTAGTTGACATTTGTATCAACTACTGGGACAAGGTCGGTTTACTTCGTATCATGCATATTTTGTATTACTTATATTCAATACATAATTCTGTTTATGGAAAAATACTTTTGAAATCTTTAAAATGACTCCCACTAGTAGTTGACACGTGTCAACTACTGCATCAAATGAGTGTCAATTATTGGTTCCTTCGTAGGTTTTATCATGTCACCAATCAAGGGTCATATGTTGTCTTAATCTGAAGAATAAATGAAGGCCGCTATAGCAACTGTATTGGCCGGCGAGGTCGTTGCAAGGGCAGCAAAGAAGTTTAAAGTTCCTCGTGCCACTCTGACATATAAGGTTAAAGTAATTACGCCACGATGTCGAAGAATGGGACAACGGATTTCCTGTTGGAAAAGATAATTTACTGGATAGTGTTCAACATCTATTTATACAGTTAAAACGTAAAAATTCATTCACTAACAATAGTCCCGGAAGGAGATGGTATGAAAGCATTCTAAAACGACATAAAGAAGTAGCGAAGCGAACAGCTCAAAATCTTACTGTAAGCAGATCTTCAGTAATAAGAGAAAATATCCAAACATGATTTAAGGAAGTACGCAAACACTTGGTAAAAAATTAATAGAGGATTTTTCCAGAATTTTTAATAATGATGAATCTGCATTTTTCTTAAACCCGAAAGCAGGGAAAGTCCTACCACGGAAAGAAGACAAAACTGTGTACCAGCAAGTTAACAGTGACGAGAAAGAATGCCTGACTATCTTGGTTACCGGTAACGCAGCTGGTCAGGTACCACCGCCTTGGTAGTGTTTAGGTACGACAGGATTCCGAAGGAAATTGCTATGAGTATTCTCTCTAATGACACTTTAAGTCGAGCTTCAAAAAATATTGAAGAGTAAGCACTGGGATTGAAATGTTTGGAAAAATATTTTCAACCTAAAAAACTTTTACATTTTAGAAAGATTGAAGAAGAATGGAGATAAAAAGATGTGTCACTTTTTTATCTTTATAAAACAAAATGCCTATGATTATTGAAGAAAATGGAAGAGGAGAGAGAAGAAACTGAACAATATAATAACTGTAAAAGTAAAGAAAATAATAAACAGAAAAAACAGCTAGAAGAAATCCCCAACAATTCTGCAGATGAAATATATGACATGACCACATACCAGATATACATATGAAACCTGTCAAAAAATTACAGATACACGCGCTGATCCCTTTAACTTCACATGATAGCATTCCAAATATTAATGTAATTCAGTCAACGCTTACTTTCAAGGTCCGTCGAGTTCACGTGACATTGATCCACCTAGTACTTTTCAGAAATTGAGAACCCCTCAGTAGCGACGCAAGCCCCTTCAACAAATGTCTCAAATGTTATAATACCTTCTCCTTTAAAAAGTGTTTACTATTGGCCTGAGACAAAACTACCAAAAGGAAAAAACAAAAGAGGGAACAAATACCATCAGTGGCCTCCTCCAGATAGTGGCAGGAGTATCATAAGAAAAGGAAAAGAGCTAAAGTAGAACATAAAGCGAACAAGCAAAAAAGAGCCAGAGAAAGGCTCGCTAAAAAAGAAGAATGTAAACTAATAAAAAAAGAACATAATAGAACAAGAGGAAAGCACAAAAAGAAAAACAAAAACAACAAAAACTGATTCAGAGTCTGATGAGGAATGGGTTGAATCAGGTGACAGCATAGACGATATTAGCGATATAAGTTTAAATTTGAGAAACCCAGTGGATAATTCTGAAAAAACCAAAGTTATTTATAAAGAAGGCGACTATGTATTAGTTGAGTTTCCAGGAGAAAAAAGAGTTCATAAATTCGTCTGTGTTATTCAGGAAGTTATTTCAAAAACTGAAGCTGAAGTAGTAGCGATGATTTGCTGTAATATGGAAAAAACTTGCTTTAAACTAAATTCAGATTATATAAGTGTCATTGATTTTAAACAAATAAGAGAAAAGCAGGTGATCGACTAAAATATCAATTTAGCAAGACATTAGATGTTAGTGGATAAAAATGTTTCAGTGTCAACTACTAGATCATTATTGTGACAAGCACTGGTGACAACACTTTTTTAGTGTCAACTACAGGACATTGCAGCCCAAATTTTGTTTATTTTTCGAATAATCTTGATGTTTTCATTAACCTAATTATAAACACATTATTTTAGAAGCATCATATTACCTAAGTTTTATTAAATTTTTTTGTTTTTTCAAATAAATGCGTCGTTTATATCCAAAGTTTGTATTTTTTATTCTTAAGGTGTCAAATATTGGCACATTTACCTTACATCTGTCATTTGTCAAACCCCACCGTTCCACCACAAAAAAGAAAACTAATTGACTGGCGCACACGAGAAGACAAACGCAGCAGAGGACGACCACCAACACGCTGGATGGACGACATTAGACGAATATCCAAGAAATGGCAACAAGAAGCACAGAACCGTGAAGAGTGGCGAAAAATGGGAGAGACCTATGTCCAGCAGTGGACAAAAGAGGTTGGATGATGATGATGGATGATGACCGTTCCACTTCCCCCACCCCTTATTTTTAAATTGGGAATAGGGGTCGTGTGCTAGTTCATTTGAAAGGTTATTCAATTCTCTATCCAGTAATATTGACATTGAGATAATTATTTATACAGAGTGTTCAAGAAAAATTATTTTGAATTAAATTAATTGACACAAAAAGAAGAATGTATGTAATTTATTTAACTCAAAATAGATTTTACTGCTGACAGAAAACAGAAAAAAATGTTTATTTGATAAATAAACATTGTTTGTTGCTTAAATTCAATATTCAACCTACCAAGAGGCAGATGGGTGGCAGCTTAAACATTAAAACTAAGTGAAAAGCAATGTTTATTTATCAAAAACTGCCACCAGTAATAAACAGGCAACATCTAAGGTGATCTTTAAATTCTTGCAATTCAAGATAATTTCTGGATTTATTGGAACTTTAAAATAGAAATATTTTTTGGTTTGTCTGACACATTTTAGATACTTAGATAATAATCGATTTATAATAATCAGAATATCTGACGGGTCATTTGACTGTGCAATTACAATTAGCTGGTGTTTGGGACTGTTAATATTACAAGGTCACCTTGGTTTTTGCAAATACAGTGCGCTGGAATAAGTGTTACCCCCTTATTAACTTATTTATTTTTAGCACATAAGAAAAACGCTCGGACAGGTCGATTTTTAAAATAATCATAGTATATTATAGCGTCAATGTTTCGAACTTTAGGCAATCCCTTTTTAAGTGATATGGTATACATTTTCTTTGTAAAAATAATATGTCCTTAATATTTTTTAACATAAATGGAGCTATCTTAAGGAGAAAAAAAGTTAAGCGCAAATTTAGGCCACACATGTGGCATATGTGGCGCTCTCTATTAGTAACATTAAAGTATGTATAAAATTATTATTTATCCTACTCGAGAGCTTCCAATTTAAAATTTTTATCCAAAAATATTTACAAACGTAAAAGATATAGCAAAAGATAAAATTTTATATTTCCAATTTAACACCCTGTATCTTGGGCAAGTTGGCTTATATCGTGATATTTTAAAAGATTTATTTATTTGAAGATAACCATTGAATTAATGCCAGATATATTCAATATTGTATAGAATATAACCATTGGCCAACGCTTTGTGCTTCTCCTGATCCATTGTGGGAAATCTGCAAAAACCTGGTTGTCTAAATTCTATACAGATATACTCAAAACAGGTAACCTACCAAACCTCTTTAAACAAACAAAAATCATAGCCATCCTGAAACCTGGAAAACCAACAGACAACCCAGCGAGTTACCGCCCCATCGCTTTACTCAGTTCAGCTTACAAGCTCCTCGAAAGACTGATCCTGAACAGAATCGGCCCAAAGCTACTCAAAAAAATACCAATTAAACAAGCAGGATTCATGCCTCAACGAAGCACCACTGACCAAGTGCTCTCTATAACTACATACATAGAAGGAGGTTACCAAAGAAAACTGAAGACGTCTGTGGCATTCATCGATTTATCAGCTGCCTATGATACGGTTTGGAAAGATGGCCTCATCTATAAGCTCCTTAAAATAATCCCCTGCAAAACAACCGCCCGACTCATAAATACTATGCTGAGCAGTAGAAACATTCGTGTAAACATGGGAACTACAGTGAGCAAACAGAGAACGCTTAATAATGGCCTCCCCAGGGCTCCGTACTTGCACCTCTGCTATTTAATATGTATATAGCTGATATGCCCCCTACCAGATCTAAAAAATTTGGATATGCAGACGACTGGGCACTTGCAACTCAAAGCTCCTTATTACAAAACTCCGAGGCAATCCTAACGGAAGATCTGGAACGCCTGGTTAAGTACTTTAAACAATGGAGACTTAAACCTAACCCCAAAAAAACCGAGGTTAGCTGTTTTCACCTGAACAACAAAATGGCCCACACAAAACTTAAAGTATACATTGATAACCAACTGCTCACGCACAACCATAATCCCAAGTACCTCGGCGTCACCCTGGACAGAACACTCTCCTTTAAGAAACATCTTGAGAACACCGCAGCAAAGCTGAGAACCCGTAACAACATCATACAGAAGCTTTGCGGGACTACATGGGGCTCATCAGCAGGTACACTCCGGTGTTCAGCCCTTGGACTCGTATACTCCGCAGCTGAATACTGCTCTCCTGTTTGGCTGAATAGCGTCCACACAAAAATTATAGATACCCAGCTCAATGTCGCCATGCGTCTCATATCTGGAACGATCAAGTCTACACCTGTGGAGTGGCTTCCACTACTGAGCCATATACCTCCACCTAATCTTCGTCGTCAGCATGCTCTGCTTAGAGAATTCCAAAAGCTGCTTAACAACCCGCAATTACCTATACACACATATGTCGCCGACGCTAATTCACATCGATTGCGCTCCAGAAAACCTCCGACTAGAGATGCAATAAACTTGAGTTCCAACAATTTCCAAATGAACTCCCAGTGGAAGAACATGCAGAGCGACAGACCGAACCTAATAATGAGAAACACACCATGCATCACAGAAACTCCACCAGGTTTTGACCTCCCCCGAAAATCATGGTCAACTCTTAACAGGATAAGAACGGGTCATGGAGTCTGCGCAGATACCCTTTATAAATGGAGGATGAGAACCTCTGCTGAGTGCGACTGCGGCGCCGAGAAACAGACCATCCAGCATATGATTGCCGAATGCCCTCGGAGGAAGTATTATGGAGATCCTCTAGACTTCGCCTCTGCAACACCAGCGTCGATTGAATATATTAATACATTAGATGTTAGATTGTAACATATATGTGATAATGTTGTGTATCAAATTGACATACGCTAAATAAATAAAATGTGCTTCTTGAATAGTTGTATTTACCACTAAGCTGGTCTTTCATGTCCACTTCTATTTTTTATTGAATTATGTAGGGCAATAATTTCTGATTTATTTTGATTACCCCTACTATAATCAATTGCATTATCATGATGTAGTGAGGATACAAGCATTACATTTTTATTGTTTTTTAGGAATATGAAAAACTAGTGTAATATGTTGATTAAAACCAAACATACTTGAATTTAAAAGATTCTTTGGTTTTGTGAATTCAAACGACAATTCTCTTGTATTTTTCTTAATGGTTCCCATTGCTGTAATTTTCTTCTCGTATAACTTGTTCTCCAGCTCGATACTTGTAAACCAGTTATTAATTGTTAGATTCCGGCCTGAATTATAAATAGGTTTACATAGCCGTTGAGAAACATCAATAGGTCTGTTACTAAGTTGAAAACGTCCTTCAGGTTGTTAGTCAACATATACCTCTATATTAGCCGCATAACATTTTAGCATCAGAGAGTGCAAAAATTTTTATGCCGTACTTGTTCGGTTTTAATGGGATATACTGACGAAATCGACACATCCCTAAATCCTGGTAATGTCTCATCGATGGTGACATATTTGGAAATACTGTATCCACTTCTACAAGTATTACAAAAGTGTCGAAAAAAACTTCGTATAGGAGCGAACTTGTCTTTCTTTAGTCGGTTTTTACGAGTTGCTTTATCATGGAATCGCATACACCGAAGGAGAAATTTAAATCGTGGAAGCGACATAGTCAGGAAAATTTCTATACTTGATCCATCAGGGTTCCAAAACTCATCTGGATTTACACGATTACCTTTCAGACTTGCTGCGTAATAAATCACTACTATTAGTGCCTGCACTTCTAATGTATATCAGTGTACCTAGCATCCCGATCACGAACAAAGTATTTCTTATCGAGTCTATATTGTTTGTACTTTCCACAATCATTTCTATCTTGGCGCTATTCAGAAAATATTTTCAAATATCACTGGGAGTCTTTAAGTCACGTGTAGGTAATCTCGACATCGGTAAGCATACTGCGTAATTTTCTTGTCTTGTTCTAACATTTCTCGGTGGAACAGCCTTTTTCCATCTGGTAACTCTATATTTTCCAATAAACTCTAAGGTATTACTTCCACTTTCTTCTTCCTCTTCTGTCACATCTTGTTCCGATTCACTTCCGCCATCACGTTCCTTAATTTGATCGATTTCGTTTTCACTTCCCTCATCGTCAAAATAATTTTCATCGTCGGTAGGAACCATTTCCTATAATTTCAACAAGCGTTAATGTTCGGCTTCAAAGGACATCTATAACAAAGCATTGACAAAAACTTACCAATAAAATGTCATAATACTATGCTAAATATTTACCTGATCTGCAAGTTATGCCAACAAGTTAAAGCTACAGTGTTAAGGTCGATTTATACATATCCGTCGCATGTCCGTTCTGTGTGAGTGCCGAATCCGGGTATTTTTAACGATATATTTACGTACAACCGCGTTGTGGCAGTGTTGGTACCGGGCCGAATAAGAGAAAAAAAGGTTATTACAGATTTCTGTGTAAAACACAGTTAAAAATATGGCAGCTTGGATAGAATATGTCACCGTGTTGGCAGTATTATTGATAAATAGGAAAAGCAACAGCAGAAAAGGCGGAGAAGATGAGGAGTGCATCCTACATGGAAAATAAAACAAACCGAAGGAGAATATACAGAGATCTATTGGAACGACAAAAAAATTTCACGAATATTTAAAATGTCACAGTACTCTTTTTTTCTTTAATACGTATAAAAATCCATAACATACTAACCGCATAACATCTCCTGCTTGTTTGTTTACCACAGCACTCATGTTCACAAAACAATAAAATCGTCTTTATACAAGTCCGTGCGGTCCATGTCATTTCCGTGCATCGCAGTGCCGAAAACAAAAATATCGTTTGGGATTAATTTCACGCCGGGCACGGGACGTCAATGTGTAAATATACTTATAAGAGTACATTATTGTTTTTTTCTTTGCCGGACACTGGCATAACACGGAACGGACACGGCACGGATATGTATAAATCGACCTTTAGTCGCTACGGAGTCTCGCACCGAAAATAACTATAAAACTCGCACAACTGCACCCAGGCAGGTAAGAACGTACACTAACACGAGTTTATTTGATAGGGAGAGGTACAGAAAGTGGCGATAGAAAAATACCAGTTATTTGTATATCCGGAATGAATAGTTCTGTCGTCGGTGTGTGACACCGATAGCGACTAACGGAGGGTTGATATTAATGGTGGCAAATGCCACCGTAAGCTCTGAAAAGGTTATACTAATATATTTACGAGTTTAATCATCCAGTTTTTCTTAATTTGTTTTAAATGCGAATATAAATAAACTAATCTATTTGTACCTTGTTTATCAAAAGAAAGCATTTTTTATATTATTGGGATTGTTGATCTTGCTGTTTCTATTCTCCTTGTACACGTATAACAATGTGTTAATAAAATATCCAATTTTAATCTGTTTCATGCCGAAGCACTATGGGAAATCATATAGTATTTTCTTATTAACACATAAAACGAGATATCCTTACATATCTAATTTGTAACTAATTGAGGCGCATTAAACAATTATCGGATTTTCCACTAATCCACATTTTGTTCTCTATGTATTAGTAAACTGCCTTCGCTAAGTTCTATCTTGGCTTATGTGGTGCATGTTACACACTTAAAAGCTTTAATGCACCTAATGGTATGGTTTAACATTAGCTACTAAGAACTTGATTAATCTGCATCTATTAATTATTAACTTCGAGAGCAGAAACTAGTAAAATTTCTACTATATGAAATTGGAAATTTTAATCTAATTATTTAGTTTATCGTTAATACGGTCATCGTTTTAATGAATATTATAAAATGTTACAAATATATAATTATTTACTAGTGGATATTAATCCATCAGGAAAATCGATTAGATAAATTAAATAATTGATGAATGGATAGGGATTTGATAGGGTGAAGGCTAAGTTCTGTTTGCATCTGTAAAATGAACTGTAACGTAGGGCAGAGTTTCCAAGCCCTGAAGTAGTCTGTATTTTACTGCTAAATGTATTTTAAAAAGAACAATACTTTAAACTGGGATTCTCATTCGAATTTTTGAACAGTAAACATATCAGCAATTAACTTACTTTACTTTACTTTATCGTGTCCGGACATGTCATTCATAAAATTTCGGCCCAGTATCGGGCTACGTCGGTTCCATCTTTGTTGGCGAGCCACAAATCTTCAAGGGTACATCGATGAGGACAGTTTCTGCATGTAAGAAGATGTTCCATATTCTGTGTTTCTCCACAGTCACAGTTCACATCATCTTGGTCTATTTTTCCCCATTTTGCCATGTTTGATTTTACTGTAGCAACCCCCGTTCTTATCCTATTCAAGGTTTTCCACGTTTTAAAGTCTAGGGACTGGCCGGTCCATTGAACCTGGGGAAGTGGAAAATACTCAGGCGGTTCATCCTGCACTGTTCCAAGGAAGCTTTTCCTAGATTTTAGTCGCTTTCGTGGTGTTCGAGCTTTGTATAGGGCATGCCGATCGTCCGCGATCTGTTTAATTTTCTCTATGTTCTGCAGCGCCTCTGCGTGTTGAGGGTTCTGCAAAACCCGCTGCTCTATATAGATTTGAAAGTGGCGTTGGTTTCATGCACCCGTTACTATCCTGCATGTCTCATTTAGCGCAGTATCAACTTGTTGGTGTGGGCAGATCTGCTCCAAACGGGGCACGCATATTCAGCAGTTGAGAAACACAGTGCCTGTGCCGTTGTTCTTAAAACGCCAGGACGTGCGCCCCATTTACTTCCGTTAGCTTTCTGAGTATGCTGTTCCTAGTTGTTACTTTCCCTCTTGTTTTTATGCAATGTTGTCTGTAGGTGAGGGACCGGTCCAGAGTTACTCCAAGATATATAGGTTGGTTTGTGTGTTCTAATGTATTACCATTCCACACAATTTGGAGTTTTCGCTTGGCTTCCTTTGTGCGAAGGTGGAAAGCGCAGACTTGGGTTTTAGAGGGATTGGGTCTCAGAGAATTCTGCAGGTAGTACGCTGTCATTGTTTTTAAGGCAGTTTCGAGTTTCTCCTCCACTTCTTCAAAACTATTTCCTTGAGCACATATTGCAAGATCGTCAGCATAGAGGAAGTGCTTGGTTTCGGTCGGAGTAGGTTGGTCGTTTGTGTATATATTGAAGAGCATTGGTGCTAAAACACTTCCCTGTGGGAGGCCGTTTTTTTGAACTCTCCACCTACTTACTTTACCCTCCAGCATAACGAAAAAACGTCTATTTTGCAGTAAGGAATATACGACCTTTCCCAGATGGTGGTCATTGAGAGTGTCGTATAATTTGCGGAGCAATGTTTTGTGCCTTACTGTGTCATAGGCTGCTGTCAGATCTACAAAAGCAGCCCCTGTTATAAGTTTTTCTTCAAAGCCCTCTTCAATGTGTTCTGTTAATGCGAGGACTTGACCGGTGCAAGATTTGCCAGGTCTGAATCCTCCTTGTTGTGGGATGAGGTGCTTGTCGACATTTTTTTCTATTCTGGCGAGTATGAGTCTCTCGTATAGTTTAAAAAAGTGACACAATAGCGAAATAGGTCTGTAGCTACTGGGTCTTCTGGATCCTTTCCTGGTTTTAACAAGGCTATTACTTTAGATTTCCTCCATGATTTTGGAATTTTGCAGGTTTTGCAGCACGTGTTATAAAATTGCAAGATCCAGTTTTTTGCTCCTTGGCCTAAATGCTTTATTTGTTCACTGCATATATCATCCACACCTGCAGCTTTCCCGTTTTTTAACCTGTTCAGACCGTCGTGGAGTTCTTTTAGTGTAAAAGGAGTTCCTAGGTGGTTTGTCTCCGAATCCAATCTTCTCCTAGTGTTTGGGTCCTTATATCGGTTAGTAGTTCTTCCATTCGTAAGGAGTTGAGCAGCGACTTGGTTTGCTGTAACCTTGCAAGGTGGTTTATGTTCTTTTGGATCACCGCTGAGTTTTTTTACAAGGTTCCATGCTATTTTGCTACTATGTGTCATGTCCATTTTTTCCAGGGTCTCAATCCACTTTTCCTGTCTGGCTTGACTTAGCTGTTGGAGTAGTACTGCTCCGCAGTCAACCGTTTCTTGGCTAAAAGGGTCAGTGGAATAGAGGGTTTCGTATGTTCTCATTAGTTCTTTGGACTCGCTGGACATCCCGGGAACATATTGTTGTCTACATCCTCTAGGGATAGTTTTTCTAGACACATTTTTGAGTACCTCTACGAATTTTTCGTAGTTCTCTACTTTTGGTTCAAGGCGTAGTAGTTCAAAATCTAGCATGTCTGCATACTTTTGCCAGTTTGCCTTTTTGAAGTTAAATCTCCTTCTGAATGGAATAGCTTGTGGTCTGACAATTGGAAAGATATTTATACCAATTGGTCTATGCTGAGTTTTTGGTATGGGGCCATATACTACTTTGGTACATCGGTCTTCGAGGTTGTTGCTTGAAAAACAGATATCCGGGTTATATCCTCTTTTCCAAACTTTGCTATGAAAAGATGGTGGAAGTTTAGGATCATGGATTAACGTGAGGCCACTCGTTTCGGCCCATGCTTTTACTGCGTGTGACTGTTAAAGTCTCCCAGTACAAGCTGATTGGCTTGTGATTGAAAATTAGTTGAGGGTAAAAATATAAAAGGCTGGTTTGGGGGCTTGTATACCGAGGTTTATTATGCATTTTCCGATTTCAGTGGTTATTATCTCTATACCGTGTACATTTGTTGTTTCCACAGATGAGACTATGGTTTGAGTTCTCACAAATACCGCGCTCCCATGCTTATTGTGTGGTATCTTCGCAATCAGTTTCATACCAGAGACTTTCGGTCTCGCTACAGTTAGGTATCTGTGTTTTTCCTGGATGCACAATACCTCACATTTTGTGTTCTTGCAGAATTCTGATTAACGATAGCAATTAACGATAGTTGATATTTAATATTCGCTTGTTATTTTGGACAAAATAAGAAATTTTTGTTTAAATGTAGAATTTTTTTATATATATAATTTAAACAAAGGTGCAGTGTAAAAATGTCACTTCTTCTGGACTAAAAACTGTGAAGTTTGACTTTCCTGTTTCATCTATAACAAATCACGGGTAAACAACTATTTCGCCAATTTGGCGTGAGGATAATTACCAGTTCTTAAGGTAATGATCCATTATAAGCACCAGGGCCGTACTCAGGTTACTTAGCCCAAGCATGGAAATGGATTCAGCAGCGGGATCTTCTACCATGGAAAGTTCTGGCAATCTGCTTGTAAACCAATCATCAAAATTATATTCTACAGCTCTCAATCAACCTACAAATAAATTTTCAAACAAGAAACAAGCAATTCTACTTCACTCACTTCCAAATTCTAATATTCAAGTTTACCTTAATGCAGTAACTTGTAGAGTGGATCCCAGAAAATTACATTATATTTCTAAAATTATAAACGATCTTATTTGTATCTTCTATACTAGTGAACAGACAATCGATGAGTTTTCAGTAAACGACAATGAGATTGTAGTAATTAATCAAGAACGTATTCAAGACTGAAGAATAATACTTTCAAATTAACGATTAATTATTTCTAACGTATCTCCAAGTATTCTGCACAGCCTTAAAGAAGAACAACTGAAAAACTAAGGTATACATCTAATTATTATAATTGATTTTATCGGGGTAGGGACTATAAATCCAGCATTCAAGTATATCTTGAGTTTCCGACGATACACTTTTAAAGCGCCAACTAACCTAGACAAATTACCCGATTATATGTTAATAACCCATGAGGATAACAACTATCAAATTTCCTTTTCCATCGAAAAGCAATCTTGCTACTTTTGAAAGCAGCAAGGACATTTTACATCTCATTGTTCTAATAAAAATAATCAGACTCCTTTAAACAACACCCAAAATATTGTTCATCTAAACTCTTTACGTGCTTACTACGGTCGAAATACGTGCTCGTATAGAATATGCTAGGTCCGCATTTCAGCGAATGAAAAAATTTCTAATAAACTCTACGTTATCGTTGGACATCCGATACCAATTTGTAAAAACGTTTATTTATTCCATATTGCTATACGGAGTGGAAACATGGACTCTCGGAATTACAAGTATGAGGCGTATAGAAGCCTTTGAGATGTGGGTTTTTCGAAGAATGCTGAAGATCTCTTGGACAGAGCACGTGACCAACAACGAGGTGCTAAGAAGAATGGGTACTGACAGAGAACTCCTAAATATTGTAAAAAACCGAAAAACGAGTTATTTAGGACATATCTACAGAGGAGAAAAATACAACTTCCTACGACTTATAATGGAAGGGAAAGTGGAAGGAAGAAGAGGTCCAGGAAGAAGAAAATGCTCCTGGTTGAAGAACATAAGAGACTGGACAGGCATGGACACACATTCGATACTAAGAACAGCTCAAGATAGAGAGCAATTTGCTGTAGTTATAGCCAACCTTCAGTAATGGAGAAGGCACCTTAAGAAGAAAGAAACTCTTTACAGGAAGTGCACCAATCAGCTCCCCTTTCAACAATTTTTTCTACACAATCCTCTCCTATTGAGACTGAAACTACAGTATAACAATCAACTCCTTTGTCGATAAATTCCTCTGCACAATTCTCTCTTACTGAACAACGTCTAGAAAAATCATTACCTCTCACTCAAATAAGCAAACTTTGATAAACTGCGGCCTACCCAATGAAACTCAAACGGATACCCTAAATCAACATACATCCTCATCCCAGCACCCTAAACGAAACGTATCTGAAATAATATCCCCCCAATAAGAGATAACGATAATGCCTTTGCTGGAAAGAAGCCACGAAACAAAAATCCAAAAACTTTAGCAGAAAATAACAGAAACGTAGTAGATATTATTAAATGCACCAGTCAATTCTTCAAAGAAAACTTCAACAATAGATACTTAAGACAGGAAGAACTTATTGACTTCTTTGAAAATGCGCATGGTTCTTTAGATCTTCTCAGTGTTGCCAGCACTTACTCGGAGGATATCGAAGGATTGATAGACTTTCTAAAGAAAATACATCCTATGTTAAGTCCAAGATATTTTAAATCCCGTTGTTCTAGAATTAAATACAAAATTACAAAACAAAATTTAAGTAATATTTCTACCGATGATCCTGGTTATTCCTCTCCGAAGACTTATTAATTAAACTATTTTTAATTATATTATTCAACAAAACCTAAATAGGTACAAAACAGATATTAAATTTTTTAAAATGGTGCTTAATAGCACTACATCTCTGAATTGGAGACAATGAGTTTTTTTGTTTATTAGATTTTAGAGGTAAATTTGACAAGCTAATGTAGGTTAAAGTGTGACAGTTCTTCTCCTATTTCTCAGTACTGTAAGTTAAGTTAACCAGTTTTTTGAAGTAAACAGATATTAATGAATGTCTCTAAAAATTTTTAAATATAAAAAGTAAGTTATTATGTTTAATATTGGCATACTTTTAACAATCATTAAATAATTAAATTTAAATGTAACAATCTGAATAATTGAAATAAATTTTCTAATATAGCTAACTCATTTTAGTCAAAATTACAGAACAGACTTAAGTGATTATTTGGTAATTAAATATGTACAGTTGTAATCAAAATCTATAATAAAGTTACAAAATTTTTGAAAAAATATTGTTGGTGCGAGTGAGCTATCTGTCATGGTATGTGTAAATATTATGTTTTAGTTCTAATATGTTAGTATGGAAACTAGAGCAATAAGTAGATAAACTGTTGATGGTAAATTAATTGACAAATTCAAGAAACTGACTGAATTATTACGAAGTCAATAATTAGTTGGTAATTCTAATATCTGACAGTTGAAACCGGAAATTGGTCGAAATAGAAGGTAAACGATTCTCTATTGCAGGGTACACCAATTAGATCACCAATAAGGTGTTTTACGCAAAAGCGGTCACAACACTTACGCGGTCCGGACACTCAGCACTAACCAGGCGGGGGCGTGACCTGTGGGGGGTACCCAGAAACCCTCCAGTAGTTGTAACTACCCATCAGGAGTTCATTAACGTAGTTCAAACCAGGCAACTAGGCCATTTCGTTTAGAGAGGGGTATGAAATAAACTCAAGGAAAAAGATGATTATAAAGCCGTTATATTGTTTTTTCCCGTCTTTTTTTAATTAATTTTTGCGGCGTAATTTAAAATATTTATCTTAGAACCTAATTTAATCATTTAATGCTACTGTTTCTGGTTGTTTACTTTCTGCAACTATAGTGTATTTCTTTACTGTGAAGATTTGGATTTAAACTGCAACACAACACACTTTGATGAATAATACAATGATACGATATTAGATTTCCATTGTACATAGAATCGCTACTTAGTCGCTGAACTAAGCCTTTTCTACACCCAACCATCGCTGCAGTGCCGTCCGCAGTGATCGAAATAACTTTTTTTAAATCCAAACTACAGTTCCCAAAATAGTACACCACAGCCTTGTGTAAATCCTCTCCTGTAGTAGTTCCTGACATTGGTAAAATAGTCAAAAGTTCTTCAAAAAACTCTTCTCTGGTTCTGTCTTCTGTCCAGGTAGCGCACGAAAATGACAAGCTGTGCTGTATCTGTAATGACGCATGACTCATCCAATGCCAAAGCAAAATATTTAGTGACAGCCAAGATTTGTTTTAACGTTTTGTATGTTTTATCGGCCAATACCTGTATTCCTTGTACTTGAAGAAGTAGATATTGGAATACGCTGAATATTATCGACAACATCCTTTTTATTTTCAAATAATTAATTTCCTGCTTCCAGAAAACACCCTTTAACGATAGCCGCGTCACTAAATGGCTTCGTATGTTTGGCAAGCGTTCAGGAAATGCGTAAAGAAGCCTCAGAACATTTTGGAAAAAATATTCTGAAGCTGAACTGAACAAAACTGGAAAAAACATTTTAGTTTTATTATAGATGGTTACTAGGTACGTCATAAATATGCAAATTAAAATAATTTTAGTGTTCAGACAGCTTCCCTATTGTAGTTTGCTAAAAGAATATTTTTAGGTATGTACTACCTGAAATATTTGGAAAACCGTTTAGTTGAAACATATTGTTTAGATTACGAGTATTTCTATATAGTATTATTATAGTACTGTACATTTTAAAAATGTTAAGATATTGTATATAGATTATGATTAGATTTGATTATAATTTTAAAATATAATTTTATTACTTTTTTGGAATTTAACGGCGGTCCGCAAAAAACAAGCTCACGGTCCGGATGCGGACCGCGGTCCGCCATTTGGTGACCCTTACTCTATTTAAACCGTTGTAAAGCAAATTTATTCTTATTTCAAGTTTTTAATGTACCATAAAAAGATATATCCCCACACCGACAAGAACATTGGTAAGTTTGTATAATAGTTTTCTAGAACACTTTAACATTTTCAAATTTATAGCCGCTTATGGTTAAAAGTTTAGTATTTCTATTTGACAACGTGAAATTTGCATATGATTAGAAATTATAAAGATTTATTTAATTAATAATACTAGTCTGAACAATTCTTCCATATTGTGTTGGAAATTTTCAAACCACGTGTTGACATGAAATCATATTCTGTAAAATGAGTACATTTTTTGAAACCAGATGGGATATAATAGATAATTTTTTGGGTTAAATAAGTTGAGGTACCATACCAGTTCAATACTGATATTTAATATAGTTTTAGGAAAACTAGGGTTTTTGGTAATATATTAAAGAAAATTCTATGAACAAGACATTTCTTGGGATCCAGATTTGAAATTGTTTTATGTTGAAGATTCAAATGATCCAAGAAGTGTATCAAATGTATTAATATTTTGTGTTGGTTGTATATGGGATTCTGGAATAAAATGTTGATTATTCATAATCTTAAAGTTACTTCAGATTCCTGCTCTAGCACTCGAACGAGTAAGACGTGTGCCAAGTACAATTAAAATCCAGTTTGCCTTATCGGTAGTAATTAGTGTTTAATTTAGATTTAATAGTGTAATTTCGAAAAGTGATTTCTGGACAAGCTTTGTACGTATTGCTTTTGTTATATTATTAAATCATATAAATTATATTTAATTTATACAAAGTGCATACCAGAGACTGGTTTTACCAGTCTGCTGGTTCTTGCTGGCCATCCAATTCAATGGATTTTAATACAAATTTGGATAGCAAAATTAGTTAAAGAAGAGAAATAAAACGAGGTTACTGTCTGTATTTACATGGACAGTACAAATATAAACAATACTCCTACAGTTTCTACCTTAACAATGGCCCTTCAAACTGCTACAAACAACATTCCAGCAACTACATCTCTTTCATACGTAACCGCTGCAAAATCTACACCAAAACCATCTTTCCCAAAAAAAGAACAGGCGATAGTTCTTCACGCAGAAGAAAACCTTAAACTTCTAGACTACGTTAAAGCCATTGGTGACATCATCGGACCAAAAAATATTTCCTTTGCATCCAGAATATCTAACAATAGGATCTGCATATATCTAGTGAACTCAAATCTCGTTGATCAACTGCTGAAATCCCATCCAACCGTTCAAATCGGACACCTTACTTTAAGTATTCGTAAACTTGTCTCCCCAACAAAAAGAATATTAATTTCGAACATCTCTCCTTACATTCCCCATGAACTGGCCGAAAATGCAGTGAAAAGTCTTGGTTTCCAAATAGCCTCCCCCGTGTCCTTTCTTAAAGCGGGCATTCCAGGTGATGAATACTCCCACATACTTAGTTTTCGCCGTCAAGTATATATTTTTCCTCCCTCTGATAATTTTGAGCTTCACACCTCCTTGTTAATTCCTTTTGAAGGCAATGATAATAGAATTTTTCTGTCTACGGACAAAATGGAATGTTTCTTATGCAAACAATCAGGACATGTTGCTTCAAATTGTCCCAATACTTCATCTGACAACTTATCATCTGAAAATCCTACTGTTTCCCATGTCCTCCCAAATCCCCCCACCGAATCAACGTCACAGCAACAGAATACACAATTTCCATCTCATTCTGAATCATCTCCCTCCCAAACAAATCTATTTTATTTGTCTTCTTCCCCAGAGAATTGCGAAAATGATACAATATCTGAAAAGTCAGATAAACTATGTTTAAGTTCTCATCTTTCACAGAAAAGGCCACGCTCATCTGTATCATCTATAAGCGATAAGAACCTTCAATCTGGGGAAAACCCTGCAACAGAACAAACTATGTTTCCTCCCAAACAAACAGTTCCTAGTTCCTCTAGCACCTCCAACACAAAAAAGAAACGAAAACGTAGTTCTTCTCTCGACCCCAGTCTATCCACTGACTCCAAGCAAGCAATACACGAAGCCTATAAACAAAACCCAGAAGCTTTTGCAGTTCCTCCTGATAATATAATTGCCTTTATCGAGAACGCTTACGGCAGCTGTGACCCTGTCTCAGAAGCATTTAAATTCACAACAGATATTAAATCACTCATTCTAACTTTGCAATCAATAAACCCTAATTTTAAAGATAGGTCAACAAAAATCAGAATTACACGCTTAATTAAAAAAATTAAAACTAAAATACATTCTGCAACAGATGATTCTGAAAGTATAAACAGTCTTGATAATTCCCAGGATGCTTGTGATAAAGAATACCTGTCTGATAGTTCACAAACCTCGCAAACATCCAAACACTCTACATATTAATTTCAACCTTCACACTGATACAATGGAATTGTGACGGATTTTATCCCCGTCGTCCACGCCTTGAACAGCTCATATCTGAGTCTTCTCCTGACTTTCTATGCCTACAAGAAACAAACTTCACTGATAAATATTCCGGACAACTTAAAAATTTTACAGGTTACCACTATATTCGAACTACCCAACTTCGTGCCAGTGGCGGAGCATCAATTTTTGTTTCCACTGATATTTTCCATAAAGAATTTCCGCTAAACACAAACCTCGAAGCTATAGCCGTTACAGCTTGGTGTCCCTACAAAATTACAATTTGTTGCATATACATCCCTCCAAACTACTGTTTAATAAGTTCCGATCTTGAAGATTTAACTTCTCAGCTTCCTACACCTTTTATCTTAGTAGGTGACTTTAATGCCCATAATACTATGTGGGGATCCGAAAACACATTTGGAAGAGGTAAAACAATCGAAAATTTTCTAAATAACGTAAATATAAACTTACTAAATTCAGGAAGTAGTACATACTTTCACATCCAATCGGGTAGTTTCTCTTCCATAGATTTATCTTTCTGTAATCCCGGAATATTTCCTTTACTTTCATGGTACACATTAAACAGTCTCTATGATAGTAATCATTTCCCTATCCTCATCTCTGACCAGTCAAAAATGCCCTCAAGAATTATAACAAAATGGAAAATCACTCAAGCAAACTGGGATCTTTTCAGAACCACTGTTAAGGGAAAAACCGATGAATTACTTTTTAACAATGATATAGATACAGATGTAAAACTATTAAATAACTGTTTAACCGAATCTGCTGAGGAATGTATTGGTAAATGCGCGATTGATCCTTCCAAGAAACCTGTTCCGTGGTGGAATGAGTCGTGCAAAATAGCTGTCAAACAATGCAAAAAAGCATTAAATAAATTCCGGAAGACCCGTACCACCACGGATTTAATAAATTTTAAAAAACTTAGGGCCAATTCTAGGCGTATTTTAAAAGAAAGTAAGAAAGCCTCATGGAATCAATACGTTAGTTCAATCACAAAAGATACTTCTCCCGCGCAAATGTGGTCAAAGATAAGACGTATGAAAGGTCATAATACTTCCAGCAAAATAGCCGCCATCTCCCTGCAGGATCATACAGTTACCGATGATCAACATATTGCAGATATCTTTGCCTCTCACTTTTCAGATAAGTCAAATATTCCGAATCTTCCCAATAACTCAGATACCAACATTTCCAGCCCCAAAATATTTTCTAACACCAGCTCTATGAATCTTCCTTTTAATCTCCTAGAATTAAACGAAGCCATATCTTCATTAAAAAACTCAGCAGCCGGTCCTGACGATATCCCATCAATATTTTTAAAAAATCTCCATCCAGACACACATCTCAAACTGCTAGAGTTGTATAATAAGATCTGGTCTCAAAACCAGTTCCCAACGTTATGGCGACAAGCAACTACAATTCCTATTAAAAAGAATGACTCATCTCCAAATCTTCTAAAATCATATAGACCAATTTCTCTCACTTGTTCACTATGTAAACTGTTAGAAAAGATGGTCAATAAACGCTTACTATGGTATCTAGAAAGAAATAATATTCTTGACCCATTCCAAACAGGTTTCAGATCAAATCGAAGTACAATGGATAACCTGGTCACATTACATACTGACATTGTTAATGCATTTTCGAATAGAAGCGAAGTCATAGCAGTAACTTTAGATATCCAAAGTGCCTTCGACACTGTACAAAGACCTCTAATTCTAAGAAAATTAACGGAATATAATTTAACTGGTAACATTTATTTATTTTAAAAAATTTTTAACAAGTCGATATTTTAGAGTATTAACAAATGGAAAAATATCAAAACCACACGCTTTGGACAACGGTTTGCCTCAGGGCTCAGTCTTAAGCACTACCTTATTTTTACTTAGCATGAATGACTTTTCCTCATATATAGAACCACCAGTCAGGTACTCGATATATGCTGATGATATTATATTATACTGCCGAGGCAGAGTCACAGCTACCACAAGCACTTTGCTACAAAACACAATAAACAAAATAGACACCTGGTCTACGCGTGCTGGATTTGTGTTTTCAGCTCCTAAATCCAAAGTAATTCACTTTACCAAAAAGCATAGACCTAATCCACCTTCTATAACTCTAAACGGACTTCGTTTACAAACAGTTAATTATTTGACACTTCTTGGTATCACCTTTGATAAAAAGCTTATCTGGAGACAGCATATTCAGAAACTTAAAGGAAACTGTACCCAAAGAATCAATTTACTTAAATCTCTTGCTAGCTTCTCTTGGGGAGCTGACGAAGAATCTCTTCTTAAAATATATAGAGCGTTAATTCGCTCTAAGCTAGATTATGGCAGTATTCTTTATATGACATCTAGTAGCTCCCTACTAAAGTCTCTAAACACGATTCAAAATACATCCCTACGACTATGCCTCGGTGTTTTCAAATCAAGCCCCGCTGAAAGTCTGTGCGTTGAATCTTCAGAGCCACCACTCCATCTAAGAAGGCAGCAGCTTCTACTTTCATACTTTGTAAGAATATCAGCAAACCCAAGTAACCCGGTAATAAATCTAATCAATCCCATAGAACCTCCCCCAGTAAACGCTTCCAATCAGTCTCTCACATTACCACAAATATTATCTCCTTTATTAGATTCCATCAACCTCTCCAATACTACTTCTATTTATACCCCCAAGACAGCTCCATGGATGCACAATCTTCCAATATTCAATACAGATTTATGCAGATTCGACAAAACAGAAACCCCAAACTTAATCCTTAGAAAATCCTTCCAAAACATCCTTAACTTAACACAATTTGATGAAATTTTATACACCGATGCGTCCAAGAATGAAGACTGTTGTGGCTCCGCTGTGTCCACACTGACGACGACAATAAGCTCTGTGCGATTGCCTAAAAGTTGTAGTATCTATACCGCAGAATTATATGGAATACTCCAAGCATTAAAGACTTCAATCCGTCCTACTTCAAATGAAAGCATAAAAATCGCCATTTGCACTGATTCTCTTTCCTCGATTTATTCAATAAGATGCATTTTCTCGAAAAACCCACTAGTCCAGGAAATCCACACTATCTGTAACCAACTATATTCTGCTAACATAAAAGTCATAATGATCTGGACTCCATCTCATGTTGGTATATTGGGAAACGAAAAAGCAGACCAAGCCGCTAAAGCAGCATGTTCTTCTGACATAGCCTTCCAAGAGGTCCAAATCCATACGGATCTTAAAATATTGATAAAACAAAAAATCCTCAGCTCATGGGCGGACCTGTGGAGTAAAACAAAAACTAAGCTCCATGAAGTTCAGCCCAACTTATCTCGCGTCAATATCTCCTCTATGAACAGGAAAGAAAAATCAGTTATTCACCGACTACGAATAGGGCATACACGCCTCACTCATGGATACCTTATGGCATCAGAAAACCCTCCAGTATGCCACTACTGTAATAACGTCCTTTCCATCAAACACGTGATAGTGGACTGCTGCCAGTATGACTCTTCCAGAAACAAGCACAGCCTAAAAGGAAATCTAAAAGACATTCTCAGTGTTCCAAACCGTTTTGACAGTGTTCTTAGATTTTTAAAAGAAACAAGTTTATTTCAGCTAATATAAACAGTGCATAGTGATAAGCTTTATTGTTCTAACCTTTCTATATAAAAAAAAAATGTTCATATTAAATTCTTGTACCTATACCTATATAAAATATGTATAATGTTGTAAACTACTGTACCCGTGTCAATGACCATAAGCTGTCGAGACACGTTAATTTTAAATAAAAAAAAAAAAAAGTTACTTCAGAATACTGTGTGATGATAATGGATACTATATGAAAACCTAATATGATAAATTGATTTTGGGGAATTATTTCTATATGTATATGGGTTCGGTATAGAAACAAGAAATGAAGTGGGATCAGGTAATATTATTTACAATCAAGTTTTAAACTAATACTGAAGATACTGGTGTGTAGTCTAGTTCTAATTGTGCATTTAATGTATCTGATGTGTGATCTTTAAAAGATTTCAATATTTCTAAATGTTCCAGGTTATTTAATAAGGAGCCTTTATTACAAGTATGAAGAATTGTGAAATCTGTTTGTGGATCAAAGATGTGGTTTGTTCGTCGGATATGTTGGGAGAAATGTAATTGTCCTGATGTTGAACGTTCTATATATCTAAGATATTCTATTATTCTGATGTTGAAGGATCTGAAAGTTCTACCGATGAAAGAAGCATTGCAGGTAAGGCAGCTCAACTTATACACTCCGCTATACTCAAATGAGTTACGTTTATCCTTGTTATTTAAGAAAGTCAATCCTAAATTAGACGCAGTTTTAAAAAAGATATTTATGTAGCTATCAAAGACTTTGGCAATCTTATAAGAAAGTTCACCTATGCATGTTAAAGATCGGTAAGGTTTTTGTTCAATTATTACATTAGAATGTTGTGTATATACTTGGTGTTCTAACATTCTATTTGTTTTTTTGTGTAAAATTTTATTGATTAGATTAATTGAATAACCATGTTTTAAAGCGATTTGTTAAATTATTTTTAATTCTTTATTGAATGATGTCAAAGTAAATGGTAAAGATATTAACCGATTAATATAACTATAGAATGCTGCCATTTTATGTTGAATAGGATGATAAGAATCAGCTGGTATAACTGTACCAGTATGGGTTGGCTTTCTATAAATATCAAGAACAATCGTGCTATTGTTTAATGTTTAAGTTAAATCTAAGAAATTTAAGCTATTTGAGTCATCTTAAATCTCCAAAATAAATTTTATGGTGTGGTGTAATTGATTAAGGTAATCTAAAAAGGAATGTAGACTATCAAGAGTACCACCCCATACTATAAATGTATCATCTACATATCTCGAGTAGAACTTAATGTAATTAGTGAAGGGATTGTTTTTCATTATTTTATTAGATTCAAGATTATTCAAAAAGATATCTGCGAGAATTGGGGATAGGGGGAACCCATTGCAAGTCCATCTGGTTGAACAAATGTCTCATTGTTGTCTCACTGTTAACTCTATTTAATAAAACTATTCTCATGGTGTAAAGTGTAGTAAAGTTCTGGATTCAATATTGACCAAAGTGGTTCTTAATCTTTGGTATTCAATAACTTATATTAAACTACAAGTTCAATAACTAAAACCAATGTATAAATTATTCCATGCAGTATTATTGGCACATTTTTTAACATTTTTATTTACTGACCTCCAACATGGCAAAGCCAAAAATATATTCTTGACCGCCAACGATATGTAAAGGATACTTCAAATTATTCTTATGAAGACTAATGATGTATTAATTGATCAAAAAATTTTGTTATTATTCTATTAAAAGACACGCACCGTCATCCAATGGTAAAATCAGTGGCGTTACTTACAAATTTTGCTATTTATGTTTTTTAGTACTAGAATTAAATACTTTGTTTATTGGCTATATTATAATTAATACATCGATTTAATAACGTTGTTTTACAATTTACAAATTGATAGAAACACTAATATCTTTTGCATAATAAAACATGTGTTCAAAATTAAAATTAGATGCTAAAATTGCTTTTACTTTGTCAGCTATTGAATGTTTGTGTATTTCACTAATATGATATAGTATAAATGAGTAGAAACTGAGCAAAATGCAATAAATCCAAATTTTAGACATTTTTTTTAAATAAATAATACAAAGTACTTGGTCTTGATCAATCTTCATTGTTAAACTATTCATTTCAGGTAATGTGCTTCAAATTCAATATATTACATTGCTATATGAAATCAACTAAAACAAAACAAAAATACATTAAAACCCATTTTAAGAACAAGCAAACTGAGAATAATCCATCATATTTAAACAAACGATATTGCTTGAAAAAATTTTGTGAAGTTTTGTTGAGTTTGCGCAAATTAACAGAAGATGGTAATTACAGTTCTGTTTATTTTGTTATGCGTAAAAATGTATTTTGCTTACTTAGGTACTTTAGAGGAAGTTGTTTGTTTGTACAGTTGCATCAGACACTGCAAGTTAATTTGCTAAAATGGAAGACGTTATACCTAGCATTAGTATAAAAAATGGTAACAAGAGAAGTCGAAAGAAAATGGCTAAAAGATCGGTTAAAAAAGCAAAAGGGAAAAATACATTGTAGGGTTTTTCTTTTGTTTGTCTAGGGTTTAACTAATTCCTATGGTTCGATTTGAATATTAACAAACAATTTTTTACCTAATCTTTACCTAGTTAAAATACCTAACCGGGTAGCGGGTAGTTCAAATGAGTAGTGACGCGCAATACAAGGTGCTGCTTCCTGATAGCACCTCTAGCCACTCCTACTCAATTCCTATCCTCACCTCCACGAAGTGCAGCTTAGGCTGCACGGGTGAACCCCGGAGAACCTGAGCAACCCTGCTGGAGATTGGGTAACCAACCCCAGTGGAAGGCAGGGTCAGGGCTGACGAGGAAGGGAGAAATGGCCCTCCGAAAAGGGGGTTGGGCGATAGGCCAGTAACCTATCCTTGTAAAAAAGTACTACTACGAAACCTTCAGAAGGGCCTCGGAATGGACGGAAATCAAGACGACGACTTTGGCAACGGAATATGGAATTGTTGCTGGGAACGTGGAATGTCAGAACACTAAATAGACCAGGAGCACAGAGGATTCTTCTACACGAACTGAAGAGATATAAAATGGAATCACTGCAGTACAGGAAACTAGATGGCTGGGAAAAGGTATCCGAGACACTAAAACTCATACTATTCTGTATAGCGGTAAAGATGAAGGAAATAAAGAACTCGGAGTAGCCTTTATCGTAGATAATACAATGAAGCACCTGATAACAGACTTTCAAGCCATCAATGAAAGAATCTGCAAGCTTAGGATAAAAACTCATTTCTTTAACGTAACCTTTATAAATGTACACTGCCTACAAATGAACAGGAAGAAGACACTAAGGTAGCTTTTTATCAAGATCTAGAACGAATCTATGACTCAATACCAGGAAACGACATTAAAATGGTGATAGGTGACACAAACGCCAAAATCGGAAAAGAAGAAGAGTACATAGGGGTAATAGGGAAACATAGTCTGCATAGAGAGACAAATGAGAATGGTCAGTTTCTAATAGACTTCGCAGCTGGAAAGAATATGGTTATCAGTTCGACCTGCTTCCCACATCGGGACATACATAAGGGCACTTGGATATCACCTGACGGAAACACAGTCAATCAAATAGACCACGTACTGGTTGAAAGAAGAATGGCCACAAGTATATTAGATGTAAAAAGTAGGCGTGGAGCAAGCTGTGACTCCGACCATCTACTAGTACAGATACGGTTCAGATGTAAAATCAGTCGACAAGCAAAGGAAAAATATCCGAAACAAGAAAAACTAAACTTAGATAACCTAAAAGTCTCTGAGGTACAAGAAAGATTTGAGAGAACAGTGAGTGAAAAATTACTAGAAGAAAACATAGAAGAATTCACAATAGAAAATCATTGGAACACCATAAGCACTATCATACTAAACACGGCACAAGAAGTTCTTGGAACAAACACTCAACGGAGAGAAGAACAGTGGTTCGATGAAGAATGCAAACAAGCTATTCACGAAAGAAATGAAGCACATAAGAATTTCATACTCAGAGGAACTATAGAGAGAAGGACAGAATTTGAGAATAAAAGACGAAGAGCTGATAAACTATGCAGACAGAAAAAGAGACGGTACGAAAACAACCGGATACTAAACATAGAGAGGGCGTTCAAGGAAAACGAAACACGCAGTGCATACCAACTTATCAAACATTTAAGACAGGGCTACAAACCGAAGACTAGCCTATGCAAAAATAAGAATGGAGAAATAATTAGCGATATGGACGAAATTAAGAGAACCTGGATGATGTATTTTAAGGAATTATTAAACGAAAGGGCACAGACACCACTACAACAGTACAATAGATAAGATACCGGCAGAACTGTTCAAGCAGGGAGGAAAAAATTTGACAGAACAGATGTACCAGCTTATACAAGAAATATGGAGAGAAGAAAAAATCCCACAACAATGGAAGAAAAGTATAATCTGCCCTATTCATAAAAAAGGAGACAAACTGTTATGCCAGAATTATAGAGGCATCTCTTTACTTTGTTCGGGATACAAAATACTCACAAACATTCTTAATCGAAGACTTTAACCCCTCACTGAAAAAATTATCGGGGAATATCAATCAGGGTTCACGCAAAATAGATCTACTATTGACCAACTATTTACAGTTAAACAAATACTAGCCAAAGCATGGGAATATGACATAGACGTCTACAATCTCTTTGTAGATTTCAAGCAAGCCTATGATTCAAGAGATAGAACTTCTTCTTCTTCAAGTTCCACTCCTATCGGAGATTGGAAATCATTCTGGCAATTATAATTTTATTGGTTACTCGCCTGAATAGTTCAATTGAACTGCATCCAAACCACTCACGGAGATTGCGTAGCCACGAGATTTTACGTCTTCCTACGCTTCTTCTACCTTTGATTTTACCCTGCATTATATTCCTTAGTAGTTCGTACTTTTCACCTCTCATGATGTGCCCCAAGTATTCCAATTTCCTGATCTTTATGGAATTTAAAACTTCGCATTGTTTTCCTAGTTGTTCGAGAACTTGTTCGTTTGTTTTGCGATCCATCCATGATATTTTCAAAATGCGTCGGTAACACCACATTTCGAATGCTTCTAGGTTTTTAATGTTGGATTTTTTAAGTGTCCAAGCTTCAACTCCATACAAAAGGGTAGAGAAAATATAACATCGAAGCATTCTTATCCGGAGCGATATATTGATATCGCGATTACAAAAAAGTTTTCTCATTCTATTAAAAGTTGACCGCGCAATTTCAATGCGGCATCTTATTTCTTTTGTCTGATCAGTATCTTCTGTGATCCATGCTCCAAGGTATTTGTACGAAGATATTTGTTCAATTTCTGTATTATCTAGTACTAGCTTAACTTTGATGTTTTGTGCTTTTGTAAATACCATGAACTTGGTTTTCTTCAAATTGATTTTTAGTCCATAATCGTTGCAATATATATTTAGTTGTTCAGCAAGGTGTTGCAGTTCTTCTAGTGTTCCTGCCAAAAGGACGGTGTCGTCAGCATATCTTATGTTATTAAGTGGCTCACCGTTTATTATAAGGCCCTCACTGATCTCGGCAAGCGCTAATTCTGAGATGGCTTCACTGTATAAATTGAATAACAAGGGTGATAAAATACACCCTTGGCGGACCCCACGGCGAATCTGGATATCCTTGGTCAGTTCGTTTTCAACTTTCACTTTTGCTGTTTGATTCCAATAGAGGTTACAGATGATTCTAATGTCTCTACTGTCTATGTTTTTATTTAATAAAATTTCTTTAAGTCGATTATGCTGCACTCTGTCAAATGCCTTCTCAAAATCAATGAAACAGGCATATACTTCCTGATTAATATCTAAGCATCTCTGCGAAAGAACACTTACTGCAAACAGTGCATCTCGTGTTCCCAGACCTTTCCTAAATCCCATTTGTGTATTACTTATGCCTTCATCTAATTTCTTATGTATTCTATTGTGAATTACTTTTAAAAACAATTTCAAGACATGACTCATTAAGGCTATGGTGCGATGTTCATTGCACTCCTTTGCATTGGCTTTTTTGGGAAGCAGTATGAATGTTGATTGGAGCCATTCTTTAGGTATTATACCTGTTCTATATATGGTATTGAATAGATCCAAAAGAAGATCAATAGATTCAGTATTCACAATTTTAAGTAATTCGATAGGAACTTCATCAGGCCCGGGAGATTTACCATCTTTAGCTTGTTTCATTGCATATTCAATTTCTTCTCGTATAATGTCAGGCCCAGTATCATCCTTAAATTCTTTTGGTGCTTCTGTTCTTTCTTTGTCTTCAAATAGTTGTGCTATATATTGTGTCCATCTCTGCATTTTTTGGTTTATATCTGTTATAAGTGCACCCCTTTCATCTCTTAGTTGCCTAGTTTGAAGTGTTTTTCTCATTCCTGTTAATTCTCTAATTCTTTTATGCATGTTAAAAAAGTCATATTTTTTCTCAATTTCTTCTAGTTCTTGGCACTGCTCATGTAACATTCTCTCCTTAGCTTCTTTTATTCTCTTTTTTATTAATCGATCAGTTTCATTATATTTAATTGGATTTTTTGTTTTGAATGATTTTCTTTCATTCATTAATAGTAGTATTTCTTCAGTCATCCAATCTTTATGTTTTCTATTCTTTGGTTTTAAGTTTTCATTTGCTGTTTTAATTATTGCTGCTTTTATATTTTCCCATTTCTGATCAATGTTATAGCTACTTTTATTCAGTTCTTGGGCATTACGTATATTTTCAGTAAGAGTTTTTACAGTTTGTTCCTTTGTTTGTGGTTCCCTTAATCTCTTAATATCAATTCTACTTTGTGTGGGTTTTTTAACCAGTTTTAATTTGGTTCGTAATGTGACTACTATGGGGTTATGGTCTGAACCGATGTCTGCTCCAGGGTAAGTTTTGGCAGACAGTATAGAATTACGAAATCTTTGTCTAATAAGGACAAAGTCAATTTGATTTCGGATTATTCTATTCGTTGTATCACCGGGAGATTTCCATGTATACAACCTTCTTCTTGGTAGCTTAAAAAGTGTATTAGCTATTACAAATTCTTCCGTCTGGCAAAATTGTATCAAACGGTCACCACGTTCATTTCTATTTCCTAGACCATATTCCCCCACATATCCATCCACTCTTCCCTGGCCAACTTTGGCATTGAAGTCGTCCATTACTATTGTAGTGTGATGTTTTTTCATAGATTTTAAGACTTGTTCCGAATCATGGTAAAACAGTTCGATATCGTCGTCATCTTTATCTGCCGTAGGAGCATAAACTTGAATAAAATTTACTATACCTTTTTTAGACTGTAGTTGTATTGATAAGATCCTATCAGAATAAGGAGTAAAACTTACCACAGAGTAATTGACTTTTTTGCAACTAAGATAGCAACACCGTAACGATGATTGACCTCGTTGTTACCTGAATAATACACATTTGTAATTTGTTTGCCTGAACCTGGCCACTGTACGTTACTTATACCTAAAACATCAATTTGGAGGTTTTCCATTTTAAGCAGTACGTTCGCTAGTTTACCACTTGCATATAAACTTCTGACATTCCAGGTTGCTATTTTCAATGTCTTAAGTCCACAGGGATTTCTCTGGTTTACGACCTGGGAGGCCCTGTGATCTACAGTTATTCCTCCCCTGCCGGATCTTGGATTCCGTGCTCCATAATCAGTAAGTTTGTTTACTCTACTTGTCATTTGCCATTCATGACTTTACTAGGGGTACTCTAAGAGTCTTTAATGCAATGGTTCCCCGTTGCCTTCTGCATCCTTACGCCGTTGACCTATTTTTCGATTCATCCGCCTTTAGGACCAATTTCCCAACCCTTGAACAAAAGAGTGCCCTTCCACTTATTAACTCATCCGCCCGCAGCCGTTGGTCATAAGTGGGGGATTGCTTATACCGGCAATCATTCGGTGAATTACCTGTTGGTCCACGGGAGGTATTTTATTTCCCGCCTACCCACCGGTAAACCGGGTCGGGCATTCCCCTATCCGCCACCTGGGGACGCGCTCTCTAGAGGTTACAGGTTCCTCCGAGAGATAGAACAATAGTACATATAGATAGAACAATACTACCTAATATATTACAAGAATTTGGCATACCATCAAAATTAATAAGACTAGCGCAAATGACAATGACAGAAACAGAAGCACATGTATGTATTCAAGGACAGATCACTGATGCGTTTATGACAACGCAAGGACTGAAACAAGGTGACGGACTGGCTCCAACACTTTTTAATCTTGTTCTTGAATATGTAATTATACGGTTGACGGTGAGCAGAAATAACATACTTACAAACAAATCTACCCAATTAGCAGCATACGCAGATGACATAAACATAATGAGCAGAACAAAGACTGCGGCAGAAGAAACCTACGTTCAGTTGAAACAGAGTTCAGAAGTTGTAGGGCTAACAATAAATACAAATAAAACAAAACTACTCATACAAACCAGATCAAATAGACAGGCGCAATAACAACAATTTATAGACGATATAGAATACGTGAATAGATTCACGTATTTAGGAATGGATCTGGTCGAAAATAATGAAGAAGAACCGGAAATAAATAGAAGGCTTATGCTGGCAAACAAAGCCTATTTCGCGATGGGCCACATATTCAAATCGCGAGACGTACACCGGAAAACAAAACTCCGGGTATATAAAACAATAATCCGACCCATAGTAAGTTATGGGTGTGAAACATGGGTTATAACACAGAAATCTACCAATGCATTAGACGTGTTCGAAAGAAAAATATTGCGTAGAATACTGGGTCCAATAAAGGAAAATAACAACTGGCGAATTAGATATAATAACGAAATATACGAACAATACACTGAACCAACACTAGCACAATACACTAGACTGCAGAGATTACGATGGGCAGGGCATGTGGCCCGCATGCATGAGAACAGAATCCCCAGAAAATTACTAAACGCAAGAATGCAAGGAAAAAGACCTGTTGGAAGACCAAAAAAGAGATGGGAAGACGAGGTAGATGAGGATGCCAAAAATCTCCTAAAAACGCGTTCATGGAAAAGAACAGCAGTAAATAGAGATGTTTGGAGAGGTTTAATGAAGGAGGCCAAGGCCCGGCTTGGGCTGTAGTGCCATTGGATGGATGGATGGATGACTTTATATTAATACAAAGGACAAACAGATATTGTAAAATATGTATTATATACATATTTTACAATATCTGTTTGTCCTTATATATATACACATTTAGAATCTTGACAAAGGCAAGGGTTTCCTGCCGAAACGTTGATTAATTGCAAAGGAAAATAAAATCTAGTTCCACATGTAACATATCTTTATTGAACCTAACCCAAGAAATATTAATTTAATATTAAATATAATACGGTTCAAGAAACTCAAAACTACTATATATATATATATATATATATATATATATATATATATATATATATATATACACACACAACCGTTTCCATCTCTCTCGGTTGTCCCATTCTCCATTCGGTTATTCTCGTTATCCATCTGCTGTCGCTAGTTCTTTTACATGTCCATACCACTTTAGTCTTTTTTGTTCTATATATGTTAGTATGTCTGTTTCTATTGATGTTCTTTGCTTTATTTTGTCATTACTTCTCCTATCCACTCTTGTTACTCTGGAGCATCTTCGCAGGCATTCCATCTTTATTGCTACTATCTTACTGCTGTTTTTCTTGTTTATAATCCAATTTTCAGCCCCATATGTCATGATACTTCGCACTAATGTTTTATAAATCTGTGTTTTTGTCTTCATATTTAGTTGTCTATCCCACCATACTGAGTTAAGTTGTCTGATTGTTGTTCTTGTTTGTCCTAATCTTTGCGTAATTTCTTCTTCTGTTGTTGCCTTTTTCGTGATTATAAACCCCAAGTATTTGAATTTATCCTTTCTTTTGCTTGTTACGTTGTCATCAATCTGTAGATCTTCTATGTCTTCTTCACTTGTAGATAGGTACTCTGTTTTCGCGAGGTTAACATCTAGACCAGCCTTTGTATATTCTACTATATATAAATTCTTCATCATGTAGCTGAGGTCGTCCTGGTCTTGTGCAATTACTGCTTGATCGTGTGCAAAGCTTAAAGTATATAGGTATTCGTTCCGTACCGGTACTCCCATGCCTTCGCATTTTCTTTTCCATGTAGTCAAGGCTTTCTCTAAGTATATTTTGAATAGGGTTGGAGATGTGGAACAACCCTGCAGGAGCTCTTTTATTGTTTTGAAGTCTCCTATGATTCTTATTCCCACTTTAATGAACACTTTTTTCTTTATACAGAGCTTTTGTTGCTTCTATGAGTTCCGTTTGTATTTTTAATTTGTACATTGCCTCCCATAATTCTGACCTTCGTACATAGTCATACGCCTTTCTCAGATCCACAAATGTCAAATGTATATCGCTATTTTTTGCTTTTTTTTCCAACAGTTTGTTCCAGTGTATTCCAATCTTTTTTTATATTATTCTATTTCTTTTTTTTTCAAAAACATGTTTTTTAAAATGTCATAAGGGATAATCCAAAAAACAGTTCTGGGAACTTATAAAGTTAATTCAATTTATCAAATTTTAATTAGCACTCAAATTATACCAAATGTATTCTCCATTATGTATAGTCCTTAAGTAAATTTGCATAATTTAATAAATCACAAAATCTAATAATAAATAACAAAATAACACAATAAGACAATAGAAAGTTATCTTGTGTAAAAATTTGCAAGTCATAAATATTTGGTAAAGTTAAATAAAACACTATGCTAAAATGTGATTAATGTAAATATATAGGTAATATATTGCCTAATCATAATTTACAATATTGATAATTTTCGCTGTTAACTTAACATTTATGGTATTAATAAATATTCTAATTATTGACGCATTCAAAAAAATTAAAATTGGCAATTTTTTAATTTATTTAGATTATATAATTAATAAATGTCTTGGTATAACCTATTGTCAACTAGAAAACGATTATTTTAAACAATATTTTAAATGCCCATGGCTCTTTATTACCTCTATTGTTTGCAGATATATTTTCACGAAAGAATCTAAGCAAAACATTGTGTACAAGCGTAACTAAAACCTACAGTATGATGAAGATATGTAGATAGGGTGTTTGTTCTCCGATTAGATTCTTGAAGTAAAAGCACTAAATAAATTTTTATTGGAGATCAATAATTGTAGAGAAAAATATTTCAAATTCACCATGAAAAAAAAAACAACAACTTACTACGTTTTATGTCTGAGCCAAACTAAACAGAAGAAATGGATAGAAACCATCGAACGTATATACGTGTCTCGCAGCAGCAAAATTACTTGGAGGCTAATAAGAAAATTAAACGGCGACCTAAAGTTAAGCAAAGAACGTTACTTCCAATCAGATAACCCATCAAATACTTCTTAATGGTAAACATAATATTACACGTAAAAAAAAACAGGTGCCAACCGCTCACCAACAACCGAAAAAAGGTAGTTTGACACACCTTTCATCGTAAAAGATCTGAATAAAGAACTAAATTTACTCAAAAATGGGAAATCCTCAGAAGTCGATGATATCAGCGTGAAGCAAATTAAACATTTTTTGTTTACACCGTGGCAAAAAGCTAAGACTTAAAGTAAAATGCAAAGAAAACGGACTGATCAGTTTAATGAGCCATTTGCTTAAAGTATTTCTTCGCATCGTTCACACAAGAATGTTCATAAAATTGAAAGACCTAAGCGGCGAGACACAATTTGGGTTCAAAGGCGGACTGGGTACACGTAAAGCAACTTTCTGCTTCAATATCTTGTATAAAACTGCATGGACCAACAAAAGGATATATTCATTACACTCGATTATAAAAAAGCCTTTGACATGATGCAATGATAAAAATGTTACACAACGCTAACATTGACGAGAAATATATAAGAGTAATCCAGAATCTTTATTGAAACTAAAAAGTATGAGTGAGGCTGAACAAATCAATGAACACAAAGGAATCTGAAATTTTAAGAGTGGTGCAACAGGTGTGTATTTTGTATGCTGTGATATTCAACCTTCATGTGAAGAATGATTTTGAAGAGGCGCTCGAAGGCTGTAAGTATGATATGAAGTTTAACGGGAACCCGATAGATAACATTCGTTACGGCGACGACATCGCGCTAATTAGACAAAACGATTATGATATGCAGTTGATGGTAAATAAAATAAACACCGAAGGAAAAATATATGGCCTTGAAAATAAATGCTGACAAAACTAAATAAATGGAAATTAGAAAAAAATGCACTTTTAAGAGTACAGATAAAAGTAGATATTGGTCAAATCGAACATGGTATGCATTTGATACGAAACAAAATAAATATCGTAGGAAAAATTTATAGCCTGAAAGATAAATGCTGAAAAAACTAAATCCGTAGAACTAAGAAAAAACGAACTTTTAAGAGCAAAGCTGCAAATCGACAAATCAAAACATTCAAATACTTGGACATTACATATAGTGAATGACCAATGGGTTCCTCAACAAGAAATAAAATGCCGTACCGAGCAACCAAGACAAGCTTTATTTAAATTTAAACTGCTTATAACCGCAATATTTTTTTCAATCTCCGCTGCAGGATGGTTAAATGCTATGTATGGTTCACATTGTTGTATGACATGGAAATATGAACGTTAAAAATATCCTCCATTACCAAGTTAGAGGCCTTCAAAATGTAGACCTTGCAAAGAGTGTTTCATTCATACCATGAATAGATATAAGAAAGGCTTAAGAAACGCAACTAATGAGAGAAAATTACTCAACCTGATCAATGTACAAAAAACTGGATACGGCCGTGTCTTAAGAGAAAAAAAAATACGAAACCCCTTAACTAGTTATCCAAGAAAAGATTGACTGCAAAAAAGGAGTATGTCGCAAACCAATGTCGCGGCTACAGAATATAATAAACTGGACAGTTATAAGTAACACTGGCGAGCTTATTCATGCCGCAAAAAACAGACTTCCAGCGTATCGGTAATAAATTTTGACTAGAGATATGACCTTATAAATAGCAGGTTAACTTGTGTATTCCATTGGCATGACTTATAGCTCTTGTCAAAATCCACTACCTCTAAAATATAATTTGTCAACGCACTATAGGTGCACGTCACTAACTATAAGAAAAAAAAGACCAAAATCTGGATCATATGCTTGTTTAATAACTGCCGAACGACATTCCAAATAACAAAAGTGTAGCAAAAAGTAAAAGTGATAGCTATACTATAACCTGGCTTAGATCCAGAAACTCTAGGGAGTTACCGCTCTATATCGCTACTTATTCTGCACCCTATAGAGAAAGCGAATGACTCAAAAATTGTACCAAAGCAAGTTAGTTTCAGATCTGGGAGGTGCTGCTCCAGTCCTGTTCTAGGTCTGACTAATTACATCGAAAACAATTTTGAAGAAAAACAAAAGAAAACAAGCCTAGATTTTATCGACCTAAGCATCTCGTACCATGCTGCAAAGTCTAATCCATTCGTAAGGACTACCAATTCGTCAAAATAGTGAAATGACCACAGCAAAGAGACTACGTGAGTTCTAAGAAAAAAGTCGATAGTAAATCCAAACAAACAGTTTGGTTCAAGGTATTGTACTAGCAATTTTTACTAGAATCTTCTTATATGCTGGTAACTTGGGCGTCACAGTCCAAGGCTTAAGATTCGAAGAGATCGAACAAAAATTGGCAGATTATTTAAAGCTCTTTTATGTTTTGCTACACGTTTGTTCAAAATTTTACCCGTTTGACCAATGTAAGCTTTTAAGAAGTCGCTAAATGTAAGTTTTTATACACCATTATGTAAGTACCTTTTTTAGTTGGCTCTTTTCTCAATAGTTTTGCTTAAGTTGTTGTCTGTTCTGAAACCTGACACAATTTCTATATTTTTTATGTGTTTGACTATTTTTGTTGATATTTTGCCTATATATTTAATCAAGCAAAAAGTACTGGTTTTTTTCTGTTAGTAGAAAGACTAATTTTAGGGCTTTTTATGCAGTTTTTGATTTAAAATTTTGTTTTATGTCTGCTAGTTGTACCCATTGTTTACTGTTATTTGTCTAATGATATTCAATTCTATTGCGAAGAAGATAAAATTAATTTTCATCGAGTAACGGTCAGTATAAATGGTCAGTCATAAACAATATTAGATATGCAGACAATACAGTGTTGTTGGCAAATAGTGCACAGGGGCTCCAAAGGATAATGGATAACGTTGTAGAAGCATGTAACAAATACAGCCTAAAACTGAATTACAAGAAGACAAAAATAATGATCATTAGTAAGAACACCTACGTAAATGCCCAAATTACAATAAGCCATGTACCGTTAGAAAGAGTGAAAAAATATGCTATTTGGACTGCAATATTAAGGATACTTGGGATCAAAGCTAGGAAATAAAACTCGTATTGAAAAGCCAGAAGTACTTTCAACAGCCTTAAGAAGATTCTGCAACCTATCTATAAGCACCACTATACGCATAATAATTCTTAGATGTTACGTCTTTAGTATCTTCCTATAAAGTAAGAAAGCTGGAGCCGTACAAAAGATGCCATAAAACGATTAGAAGGCATTTGAAATGTGGTACTACCAACGTATGTTGAGGGTCTCATTTATACACCACACAAGTAACATAACTATTCTCCAGAGGCTAAGAAAAAGCAAAGAAATTATTAAAACCATAAAAAACTGAAAATTGGCTTACTTTGGCCACATCATGCTTAATAATAAATACTTCTACCGTTAATTCTACAAGGCAAGATTGAGGTAAGAGAGGCTCTGAGATGGGTCAATGGGCCAACATCTCTAGAAGATAGGCACATTTAGAAGAAGTCAGTTCCATGACTTATGACCAAATTTACCTTCTAGTAATTAACGCAGTGCAAATAAAAATCCCTATTTAAAAATATCTTACGCTAAAAACGCCAGCAATTATATTTAAGTGATAAAACTTAAGAAACTTTTTTAATAAAAATATTTAAATAATTTAGTGGCTTTTTTTATCTATACCCTCTAGTTAACAATGTATTAAAAAATTAAAAAGTGATTCAACTTTTTTACTTTTATTGTGTTACGTTTCAAAACGTCATAGGACGGAATACACAATTGAAAGAAATTAAAATATCCGGGAATATAAGCGGTTACTCCGCCTTCAACTTCATTTAAAATTTTTCACATGAGGGTTGGTGTGACCAGCATGAGGATACAATTTAAATAAAAGATATTGTCTGCTTTTTTACACACAGATGTCGGCAAGTTGCTGCTATGAGGTTGGTTTTAAGTATATTGACTCACTCATTTAATAACCTTCGTTGCTGTGAAATTTGATTTAAAGTGGCTCATTAATAATGTACTAGGCAGATTTTATGGAACAAAATGCTTGTATGTGGTTGGTTAGTTAATAAGTTAATAACTGCAATACTGAGGGGTTTGGATGTCTACCTAAAAGCTAGACTAATACTTAATAATTCAAGCCTTAAGGGCGTAATTCTCGACATAACTTGTAATTTTAGCTTTTTTATTTTCGTTTTGCAATAATGCTGTTTCAAATATACCAAGCAATAATTCGTTATTGATAAAAGTTATTGGTTGACAGTTCTCTGTTGTTTTTAGACGTCACATGTGTGGATCTACCTTTATTCACTTCGATTTCCCATTTCGTCCGCCAGTGTTTGGTATCGTTTAGCAATTATTTGTGGAATTATTACAAAGTAATACTCGTATTGTATTGTAAAATAATAAAACAGTAAATGTTTTCTTTAAGATCTTGAAGGTATTTGTTAATGGATCCATTTGTTATGGTTGTTGGCAAATTGTGTCAAAAAATTGTTTTGTCAGCAGTGTTATCTGTTATAAGAATGATGTCATCTGCGCATATAAGGTAAGTTAACCTCTCGCTATCTACATTGATCCCTCAGTTTTGCTAAGACATGGGTTTCGTTGCATATTTGAGGACAGTTATTAAAAGTTTTGGTGAAATGGTATCCCTTTCTCTAACTCCTCCGCCTAATTTAATTTTACATGTTGCTTCATGAAGTTTTACAATTGCCGTGGCATTACTGTCTAGGCATTCTTTAACCCTTTTGTATCTGTAAACTATTCTACACTGTGTAAGTGCTACTATTATTAATGTTGGTGTCAAATGATATGTGAAACCCGATAAACACCAAGGCTAGGTGTCTATTATATACTGAAAAAGAAAGGTAGATTCCTACATATATTTATTAGATTTTATTAACTTTTGGTATACTTGTTCAGTGTCCCTTAGTAATAAAATAATAAAATTTTTAGCTCGATTTGTCAACTTATTGCAGAAACTGGTATAACATTGCGTTCAGGATCCACAATTTACTTATTGACATGCCTGGGCATTATTCTGATGAGGTGGTGAATATCATATTGAAGTATCTTATTCCATGCTACTGCAACTTCGTGAAGTAACAGCTGCTATAGTCAATAAAGGATGTTGCAAATTTAAGAGACTAAAACCTATTATGTCGAAAATATGTTCAGTTGGAAACAGATCAGACGATCATGGTGGCCAAGGTAAGTGATTGATGAGATGTTTATCCATGACGGCTAACGATTCTCTGGTATTGTCTTGCAAAAAAATTGGGTTTTGGATAATATCTAGGTATAGAATAAGATAAGGCTTCATTACTTTCTGAATTTAGCGTCGGCTATTACGTCTCTGACAAAAATTAGTGCTAATCTGCTGCCATAAGCAATATCGTTCCATATCATAGCTCCCACGGTATGGAGAGCGGACTGCTCTTTGGTAACTTGTAGGACTTTTTTCATGTTACCTTTTCACTCTTTGCCAGATAGAATTGGGATTTATTACTTAGAACCACGTAATTCCATAGAATTCTTTCTCTACACGGTTAAGCCGATGTTTACTTATCAGATAAAGCAGCCGATATTGGCAACAAAAAAAAGCCAAACAGTCGTATTTGTCCACATACCGTACGTATACCAATTACTCTTGCATTTTCGTAACACCACTGATTTGCGATGGCTTAAGTACTACTTACTGATTATGTCTTTTAGAGCCGGAAGTCGTAATCGTAATATAATCGCTCCGTGGTCCCTCTGTAACATCAGACCTCTCACTGGTGTCCTCATCCTTTTTAAGTCCACACTTTGTCACACTGCAGTTTACCCCGTGAGGAACTGTGGTCCTCCAGAAACTTTTCTTATCGATAGAACGGCTTCACGCTACCCAACAATTTGACCCTCTAAAGCCACTTACCCAAGAAAGCCAGAAAATTTTACGCACTCCACGGATTTTGACCAACTAAAATAAGGCTTCTTGATTAGCTACACGAAAAATAAAATTTAACTGATACCGTAAATTCACGAAAACTGAATTCTTTTTTTTTGAACAGCCGCCACTAAAACATAACAGATAAACCTGAAAATGTTGCCACTTGTAGCTGGCAAGACAAGATAAGTTAATATGTGAAAAATATATTAACCCTTAACTTGGCACGCACATAACCGCTGTAAGAAAAATGTTTTTGCTTACTGAATATTATCTTTTGAGGGCTCCATTTTCAGAGTCAATTACATTTTTGTTTCTATTTTAATTTTTTTGACATTTTATTGACGTTGTATCTCATAAGATACACTGCTAGGCGTACGGTATATTAGAATGTATCTCGCAAGACACATTGCCAGGTATACTATAAAACAAGTACTGATGACCAATAGATACATTGCCAGGTTATTAGAAAAATACCTCCGTATCTAGAAAGATACATTGCCAAGACGTATATTTGTCGTTTGGACCAATATATTAAATAATGTTGGATTAAATGGAAATTATCAAATTTTCCCAAAATATAATAAAAACATTAAACAAATCTACAATTTTTTCGCTAAGGGTCTTTAGCATTATCAAGACTTTTAGCAAAACAATTGTAGATTTGTTTAATGTTTTTACTACATTTTGTGGAACTGTGTTTTACTTCAGTTATTATGAACAGATACCATAAAGTAGGGGTTTAAACCATAAACATAATATTTTATCATTTACTTTTAGTAACATAACAATATTTTATCATTTAGTTTATTCAATAAACTACAAAGATGACCAAACATTTATTTTTACAGCTTAAATTCAAAACTTTAAATAAAACTTAGAACACTCAAAAAATAAAAGTAAAACGTAATAATTATAATTTGTTAAAAAATTAAAAAATTTAGTTATGAAAATCATAAAAACAATTACGGGATTCCACTAAACATAACCTCGCTCTACATTTTGAACAAGTCATAGTTGTTTGTCCTTTGCAACAGTTTCGACATCGTCCTTTGGTTGTAAAAGTTGCAAAAAAGTGTCCAAAAAGATCTTTTCTAACATCTTCTCCAGGTATATTCTGGACGTGAGTAGGAATCTTTTTTTTTTTCGGTGTATTAATTCCGTCGGATCTCCTTTTTCAATTTTTAAATAGAAGTGAATCGACAAGTAATATTCTAAATTCCTTTAGACCCATACCATTTTTTTCGTCCTCCAGTAAATTATTATCTCCGCGATATAAAATCCAAGCGTTGTTGACACATATATCCAGTATTTGGGAAAAAATTGAAAGGTACCACCTGTGGCTTTTAAAAGGTGTTCGATAAAGCGCAACTAACATATCTGCCAAATCTACGCCACCCATATGTGCATTGTAATGTTTGATAATTGATGGACAGGGTATATATATATATATATATATATATATATATATATATATATATATATATATAATATATATATATATTATATATATATATATATATATATATATATATATATATATATATATATATATGTATATATAATATATATATATATATATATATATATATAATATATATATATATATATATATATATATATATATATATAATAATAATAAAGGTAAAAGATGGCATTGCAACAAAGAAAAAAAATATATAATAATATATGTGTATAAGATGGTGTATTGGTATTTCTGACTATTGGTCGTCTTCAGTATGGTGCAGCCAAGTTAGGAAAAGAGCATATTAACTTGACAAAGGAGAAACAGTTTTTGTAAATTTACATTACATGTTTTTCTTTTTGTGAAAAAAACATACAATTTTTCACAAAAAAATTTTTACAACTTTGACCAGCTTTTACGGCAATATTCTCAAAATGGTAAGTAACATCAACTTAATTAAACTAGATTGTCAATTTTCATGTGAAACTATTTGTAGCTCATCCCTGATGATGTCGATGACTATCAACGAAATATTGGATTAATAAAAGACTAAAGAGTACACTTAGCCTATCCTTTCAGCTGTTTGTACCCAAAGAGTCTTATTGTTTACTTTATTTTTTAACTTAGCAGCTGTGATTAACACTATATATATATATATATATATATATATATATATATATATATATATATATATATATATATATATATATATATATATATATATATATATATATATATATGTATATATTAATATGATATTGTAATTTTGAAATTTGATAAAACAATAATTAAATTAATTATGATCCAAATAGCTAATTAAAACAAAAAAAAATATTTAGTGAATTTTATTACGAATATGTAAATAAATTTTATTAACGACGCCAATTTCATAATTCATATGTTTTCAATTCTCCAAAAAGCCAACACATTCCAATTCCAAAAATCGCTGTTCTCGAGTTGAGGACCGCTACCTGAACAGCCAAAATAAGTGCACCGAATTACGGACCGAACGAGATTTTAATGAGTAAAGAAACATTTAATATTAAAATATTATTTTAGATTTAGTTTCTTTTAGGCTGTATTGAAAGGTGTTCCAAATGAGTGAAATTAATAGTTATTGTGATTATTACAATTATTGTGATTATTGAGATTCGTACTTTTAATAATATTTTATACCTGAGTATAATGATTTCCTTACCAGAAGTCTTGGTCCACAATTCGCGCGATTTTTTCAGGTATAAAGGTAAACCCTTACTTAAAATTTTATTTTGATCCTCAATTCGTGTCTGCACCCAAAAATTGTGTATTATACAAAAATATCAGACAAAGACTTTCTACTATCTACTAATGACTTGTTTCCTGGTAACCGATATTAATCCTTGAAAAATGTAGGTAGATTTGATATTTCAATATAACATTTTATTTACTTAAACTAATCCTTAATAAAATGCTAATTTGAAAAGTAAAACTGCAAACCGTAAATCGAAAAAGTGTCCTTTCTTCACAAAACAATATAACTTCACAACACAACAAAATTAAACCGTATATATAAATATGATATAACTATAACATGATTTTACAAACATTTTTTGGTCGTCTTTTTCTCTATTAATTTTTCTTATATACATATTCGGATTATAATATATATATATATATATATATATATATATATATATATATATATATATATATATATAGTAAAAACTACGACCGTCAATTTATATTAATAAAGTATTCAACTATAATAGTGAATTCAGAGGTTTATTCGGTCATTCAGGTTGGCAAAATAAAACAGAGGTCAACTACTTCATAAGTTTATAGAAGACGTTTCGCTTTATACTTCTAAAGCTTCATCAGTTCTCTAAAATACAAAGATGACATAGAGTTTATAAGAAATACAGATCTAATAATTTATTACTTACAACTCAATATGTAGTATTAAAGATGTTATTGTATATTATTATGTACTTAAGTTTACTCATAAATTTAGAACTAACTTAAACAAAAATTTAACAGAAACAAAGAACACAAAAACTTTGCAAAAAATAATATTCGCAGAAATATTGGTATTATTTATTTCGTAAGATGAGAGAGCGGTAAACCTGGCTTAAATTGTCGATGTCAGTTCTTTTGTTTATTGTAGATGGGTTTTTTAGGATCTCACACATTTCAATAATGGAGCGTTTTTGATGGTTATTTTGTTACAAAATGTGTAAACAAATGATATATATGTATTATATATATATATATATATATATATATATATATATATGTATATATATATAATATATGTATATATATATATATATATATTATATATATATATATATATTATATATATATATATATATATATATATATATATATATATATATATATATATATATATATATATATATATATATATGTGAAGATCAACAATAGTTGCATTTGATTCACAAGCTTTTGGAGTACATACAATAAATCAAAAATCCACAAGGAAAATAAATTTTTGAATCTGACTGTATACCATAAATCGCAAATTATAGAACAAATCGTTACAAGCATAATATACCAAATGTTTTTATCACTTTTCTGTTAATCCTCTAATGGGCAAAGTATCTAATAAGATACAATTAGTATTTGTCCGTATACCGGGTAATGTATCCAGAAAGATACTTATTCAATTTTCTTCAGTACCTGGCAATGTACACCCGAGGATACAAACTAAATTGTCGCTTAACTGGCAATGTGTCTTCCTAGATACTACTTTTCAAAGTGATCCTATCTGTTTGTTTATAGACAAATTGTGAATATTATTTTATACAATTATTTAATGAAGACACAATTAACTATAATTATAGTTTGCCAATCCATACAATAACTATTAACACATAAAAAATTAATTTACTTACCGAATGACACAAATTACCACTTTTTTGGAAGTCATTTTGAGCACGTCTACACAAAACACTCTCTAATTGTGCCAAAACTCTATGTATGGCATTCAAATTAATTTGTTGGTTAGCCGAATGCTATAGGGAGAGGGTACTTTTAAAATCTTGCTGCAAACTTAGTTTATTTAGAGGAAGTATAATTTAATAAATAACGTATCCTGGAGTGCACTCCGTCAAGTTAAGGGTTAATATTAATAAATATACGTAGATGTTTACCTTTTTTTATCATTCAATATATTTGACAAACATATTTGTCAAAACTTTAATTGATTGAATTTCATTGGCTCTTTAATTTTTCCTGAAATCTTCTTGTATGTCTTGAGTGATGGAAGTCCTGTTGATCTTCAAAGCGTTTGGCAATAATTTTGGTGAATAACTTATACAAATCAGGTTTTGTTGTGGCATTGTTTTACTGAGATGAGAAAATTCTATTTTCAAGACATAAATTAAATACGTCTTTAATCAGTTTTAATAGTGTTTTTCCTAGAAGTTTTTATATTACTACGTCGTTTTCGCTCAGGGCTCTGTTATTTTTTATTTCTGTTATTTAGTTTCTGATTTTTTCTTGAGATTTCTCCGGCATAAGCTTTATTTCTTGGTTGATTATTGTTTTCCTCTGCTGCTGATGTTCGTATTTGTTGATTACTTATGCTTAGTTTAGTTTAGAAGTTTATTGTCATTTTTAACAGTTTTTCTTTATTTGTTGTTGAAACCTTCGTTGTCTTTTAGTTTAAAAATATCGTTTTTCAACATTTTTGTATTTTTATTCTCTTTTATAGCTTCTTGTCTGATACTTCCTGTGTTTAGTTATTAATTGCCCAACAACTTGTATCCCAGAAATCAACTTCTTCTATTTTTGGGTCTAATTTAAACAAATACTGAGAACACTCGATGAAAATTAAGAGAAACATCGGTAAGGCAAGATTAGCTTTCCTTAAAATAGCAACAATCTTTAACAGTCGCGATATAAAATTAGAAATAAATTTTCGTTTGCTAAAAAAATGGATTATCAATAATTGTGGTTAATCCCTATATTTAAAATATTCAGTTAAAAACAAGCACGTAGAAGGTAGTTTCAGAACCATGTTATTAATTTACGGTAATATTAATTTTTATCTAAACTTTAACCCACTAATATCCAGCGTTGCGTTTTCGCAACAGTTGACATAGCTCACTAGGGCATCATCTTTTGAAAACTGACATGACTTATTCGGGCAGTAAATGTTCAGATTTATTTTATAATAGTTTTTTATGTATCTTTTATTGGAAAATGGTCGCAAAACTTAAGTTTCTATTAACAGATGACATATTAAAAGTTTTTGGTTAATTTTGACTTTTGTATGTTTTTAGTTAGTTTTAAGTCATTTGTATATAAATTAACAGGATAAAAAATTAGTTTTTGGTAGCAGCATATTGCTAAATGATCGAAAAAGATATATCTATCAAATAAGTGCTAATATTTGATCTGTGCTAGTGGGTACAACTGCACAATTATCACTGTTGCGTTTCCGCACCACTCGGCACAAGGCATAATGTTAGTACATAAAATAAGTTTTGTTCTAGAAGGAAGAAATAAGATGTAAAATCAACTTGGCTCGAGCAGTTTCAGTTGTACTGGTAATAATAGGTAACTTTTTTTTTAAATCAAGGGCACATAAATCTATGTCCATGCTGAAAGAATCGAACGTTATGGAGTCGCCTTCTAGTTCAGTTGTTTTTTAACACCTGTTGACCCCAGTAAATTGACTGATATAGATAGTGAAGTGGAGATAAAGACTGTTACATTCAATAACCTTAGCAAACATATGTTGAATGCAGAATCAGAAGCTGTAACTCATCAATAAGAACATAGAAGGTTCGAGATTGTAATTCTTTTATAACACAGGTTATTCTGTTTTAGCTTAGTGCAATTTTTCTCAAATGACACTACCCTTTAAATTAGTTTTTATTACTAATAATAATAATAATTTGATAATTTGGTAGTAAATAGGTTTCAGTAAAATAGGTGAAACGAAACAATGAGCTTTTGCAATTATATAATTTTAAAGTGACAACATCTGTTTTGGAATATATAAATGATGTAGCACTGTGTATATATTTAAAAAAATGTCGATTGCGATCGTGATGTAAAATAGAAATAGGTCTCCAACTTAAACAGAATTCCTAACTTCTGTCTTTCTCGAGTTTTTACAAGAAATATGCAAAACACAGACTATTTTTGTCATAACAGAATCAATCCCAAATCACTTCGAAAAAGTTTGTCAAAAGTTTCTTGCGATATAAGCAGTTTCTGTTCCAGGACCGAATATTTCTTTTGGTAAATATTAGCATTGGAATTTTTATATGTTGTTCAAACGAGATATTTCGATTTTCGCAATTTGTTTTCTTTCCTCTCCAAAGCAGATAAGTTTGACATAGAAATATTTCATGGATTATATTATTATTGAATCCTCCAAACTTTTTGTAGCCATAAAAAGAGATGAGAGCAAAATATAATAAGCATACAATTTTCTTGATGGCTTCTCTAACGCTTATTACATTTAAAGTTTTTTTAACAAAAATTCAACAATATTAAATAAATCAAATTGGTATTTTAAAAACTCGAACGTTGAAGTTAACTTTAATGCACTTAATATATAATGAATGGATTATTTCTTTATAAAGATGTTCATAATTATACGTTTGTCCAATTCACGTGCACTATTCAAACAATTATTGATTTATTCTTCCTGATGCGCCTATCCGTTCCGAATGTTGGCGATCATCATGGCAATCTTTATCTTATCTGCAGCAGCGCGCAAAAGCTGCACAAATGTTGTACTGAGCTAGATTCTGAAGTTCGTTAACCAAGATGTTCTTCTACTTCCTGAACCTCGTATTCCAAATATTTTTAGTTATATATAGTTATATTTAACTTTAGTCCAATCTATAGTTATATTTCGTACAGAAACATACAAATTTGTAGCTCATTCCTATTGCAACATCTGAACATTTATTTGACACCAGAAACGGCCCTTGATGTTGCTGACCTGCGTAAACCCCCATGTTGTTTGTGTAAAAAAAAATTGAGTCAACCAATGAAACAATTTTTATCAAATGTTTGTTGAGTTTATTAGAATGTACATTTGAAATGAGCATCGTTCTCGGAAACTAAAAATATGTTGCTAATGTAAGATATTCTGAAGGAGTGTAAGAAGACTAACATTTGTAATTAAAAACTTCGAATACTTATCTAACAGCAGCTAGTAAAAATCAGCTCTTCTTTCTTTCCTAGAGTATTTGTCAATCTAAGCCAACGCGACAGAAATCAAAATATTCACTGTGACAGAGCAGCTAGAAAGATTTCCGATCTCGTTCCATCGTCTGCCCAATAGTCTTGTAATTTTTTTTGTGCTTTTTTAGACCCTGATAGATAAAGTTAACCAAAATAAGCCAGCATTTATTCTTTGGATATTATTTTCACATCAAGATTATATTTATATCTTGGAGCAAGTTTTCCGATACCTATACATGTTTCTATATCGAATAATTATGTTAAGAATATCTAAATATAAATCTCACCATTCAAATTTCAGGGTAATTCGCATATCCGTAAAATATCAATTAAAATTCATATTTAAAATGCATGTCCTATGGTTTGGAACCATTGGTAATTATTTTTTACGCATATGCGAATTAACTTTCAATTTGAATCATCATCATCATTTTTCTCTACAACTCTAGGTGAGTCTTGGCAGCGTTTACTATTTCCCTCCATTGTTGTCGGTCCTGAGCAGGTATTTCCCACTGCTGCACTCCCATTTTACGTAGATCACTGGCCACTGCGTCCTTCCATCTCTTTCTTGGGCGGCCAACTGACCTTCTGCCATCGGGCCTTTCCCAGAATGTGGTGTTCAGAAGTCTTTCGTTATTTGACCTTAGGACGTGGCCCGCCCATCTTATTCGGTTTGCTTTAATGTAGCGGACTATGTTTTCATCTCCATATATTGTCTGGAGTTCACTATTGTGTCTTCTTCTCCACTCTCCTGTTGTTTCTTCTCTACAAGGCCCATAGATAGTCCGCAGTATCTTTCTTTCAAGAACCAGTAATTTTGTCGTTTCCCGCTGGTTCAGCGTCCATGTCTCGCTTCCATACGTTATTGTGGGACGAATTATTGTCTTGTATACTCTTATTTTTGCTGATCTTGAGAGTATTTTTGATTTAAGGATGGTCATTAAAGAGTAATATGTCCTGTTTCCTGCTATTATCCTGACTGCCACCTCATTTTCATATTTGTTTTCAGATGTTATGATCTCTCCCAGATACTTAAACTCTTTGACGACTTCGAAGTTATATTCGTTAATTGTTACGTTTTGCCTTACCCTTGGTCTTGGGTTCTTCATAACTATCATGTACTTGGTCTTATTCTCGTTTACCTTAAGACCAATTTCCTTGACTCCGGTCTCGAATAGGGTGAAAACTTCTTTTGCAGCTCTGGTGGATTGTGCTATTGTGTTCACGTCATCCACAAAGGCCAATAGTATTTTTGATCCTTGTACGGCAAAACCGTTTGTCATTTGTGGCTGAGCTTTCCTTACTGCATGTTCCAGTGCGAAGTTAAACAGCAGGGGAGCGAGAGGATCTCCTTGTCTAAGCCCGGTGTCAATGTGGAATTCCTCCGACGTGGTGTTGCCAATTCTGATCCGTGCGGAAGCGTTCTCCGTGCTCACCTGTGCTAATCGTACCAGCTTTCCAGGTACTCCCAATTCTACCATGGTCTTCCACAATGCCTCTCTGCTAACATAATCGTAGGCTTGTTTAAAGTCCACGAATATTTGGTGTACGTCGCGATTGAATTCCCAGTTTTTTTCTTTCAAGTTGAATGTCGAGCTTTATTTACATTTTTTATAAAATTATTTTATTGATTTATTGGAAGAAGTGTCGTCAAACAAGGCGAAATATGTAGTTTCTATAAGATGATACACCATTACATTACAAAGAAAGCGGATATTGTTCTGAAGCTATTTTCTTGTGGCATTGTAAATTAATTACTATTTATAACTGGGAATAAGCCACAATTAAAGATAAAAATACGTTTATTGACGTTTCAATTTCCAATTCGGAAATCGTTCTCAAAATACAAATAGTAAATTAAACAAATTTTGTTTTTTTGTTACATAGTGAAAAAATTCTTCTAATAATTTAATTTTATCTGACTCATTTATATTGACAATTCAGACATACATTATGCATTTTAAAGTAGACGACTTTAAAATGATATTGCCAATATTGTTGAGTTGCGCTCCTGGGACGACTTTACTTATAAGATAGTTCATTCGATTACATGAAATCAACTTTAACTTGAGAATATCCGTCAGAAAAAATCATAGCATGTAATTCGTCTTTAAAAAGACAAACACATGACATGATGACAGTAAAATTCTCCTGTTAGTGATTTTTAATTTAATTTTTAAAGACGAATTACATGCTATGATTTTTTCTGACGGATATTCTCAAGTTAAAGTTGATTTCATGTAATCGAATGAACTATCTTATAAGTAAAGTCGTCCCAGGAGCGCAACTCAACAATATTGGCAATATCATTTTAAAGTCGTCTACTTTAAAATGCATAATGTATGTCTGAATTGTCAATATAAATGAGTCAGATAAAATTAAATTATTAGAAGAATTTTTTCACTATGTAACAAAAAAACAAAATTTGTTTAATTTACTATTTGTATTTTGAGAACGATTTCCGAATTGGAAATTGAAACGTCAATAAACGTATTTTTATCTTTAATTGTGGCTTATTCCCAGTTATAAATAGTAATTAAAGAAAGCGGAGTGAGACAGTAATTAAATACAGCTTTCCTGAACGTTGGATTGTTCGTGGTAGTCATATTCTTGTGCTGAAATATTAATATAACTATTTAGTTAATAAAAATTTCAAAAAATTACTTATTATATTACTTATAACACTTATAATAAATACTACAGCAGTTTTTTAGAACCAATGATGCTATTTAATATGAGACGATATTTTATGGAATGTATTGACAAATTAATTAAAGAAAATGATGGACATATTGAACACTTACTTTACAAAAAGTTTAATGTTATTTAGTTTAACTATTTCTTAATTTGGTTTGTAAATAAAATGTTTTTATTATGACTTTAATTTAATACAAAACGTAAAATGTTTGATGTAAAATCCAATTATTCTGTTATTTATCAAATCCTATTATTTTATCCTGCTGATATATTTATTTTATTTAATAATTCGTTAACTGTTAACTGTATTAAAAGGATTTTATACCAAAATTCAGAAGTATTGATGTTTTTCTTGAATTTTCTTTCGTTGCCTGGAGTACCTAATTGCGATAAACTAGAATTATGTAGTTGATTTCTAAAATGCGATCATCTCGAAAACTGTTAAGTTTTGAAGATATTAGCAGGTATGCCTTTTTTTGTTAAAATAATGTATCTTTAATATTTTTTATTAAAAATACCAGTAACTTGAAGAGCAAAAAAGTTAAGTGCAAATGTATGCCACATACGTGGCATATGTGGCGCCCTCTATCAGCTACATCAAAGTGTACATTAAATTATAATTTCTGATATGTAATAGTACCCAGTTGTAAATTTTTATACATACATGTTGACAAACATGAAAGTTACAGCGAAAAATAAAATTTTAAATATCCACTTTAACACCCTGTATCTTTCTTAATATCAACATTTTATTAAAGCAACTTGACTTAAATCGTAATATTTTAAAGTGTAGAATCTACGGTTTCTTTTTGTACAATTACTTAAGGACCACCCTCTATAAAGTATTGATGAGTTTGAATTTAAAATCCACTCTAATCCTAAAAAAGATTGATCTTTTTACACAATGGTATATAAAGGTAGTTAAGTATTAATATTCTCACCTAAAGTTTTTCCTAAAATGAAAAATGGTCAACTAAGAACGTGACCTACTACTTTCTATCCAAGCGAGTTCAAAAGCAGGAGCATATTACATAAATTTTTAATTTTGCAGCAGCACAAAAGTGCATCCCAACCAAGAATGACGTACGAAGTGCCGGCACTCTCATTCATCTTCTAAAAATAGTCCGCTTATAATTTTAATAACATGGCCGGTGTTATAATTCCATTGTTGTTGTTTACAGTCATAAAATTAATTGGTTACAAACATACTGACGGCCTTGTATCTGTAAAAAATTCCAAACAATTAATGAAAACGTGCTTTTAATACATCAAGGGTTTTTTAATCGATCGCTCATTTTATTAAAATGATAAACGTTTTTTTTTATGTCAAGAGATTAAAATAATGGTTGACGGATCTATGGATAAGTGAAATTTGACAGCAGACTTTGAATAATTAAAATATTGTTTTGTATAAAATAATAATACAGGTAGTTTTATGAACCTCTGGTATTTTTTAGTTCCCGTTTATTTACGATCTGTAGTTTACATTTGTGTTCCTAATATTTTAGCTTGACAAACAAAAAGGGAACACTGGCATAGCTGCTCAAAATAGTTGGAACACCACTTCTACTGAACACCAATAGAAATATAATAAGGAGAACGATAAGAGGACAAATAAAAGAGAAGAACGAACTATTAAAAACGAAACACATTCAGAAGGAAACATGAGTTCACTATTTTCAATCCCAATTTGCTGAAGGTAAAGATAATGAACCACCAACACCAGAGGTGGCGACAAAGAAATAAATGTTGATGTAAAGAAGGTAAAGGAAGCATGACGAAAATAAAAAAAATTGAAATCATGAATGTGTTGCTTGTGTGAGTCCATTTCAAATGGGTAAAGAAATAATAAATAAGACTTACTCACAATCAATTTAATTTAACTATCAGACGACCGGTTTCGCTTTCTACAATATGCAAAGCATCCTCAGGTCTCGATACAAAGTTAAACAAATGCTGAAATAATAAAAACCCATATTAGGGTGTTGTCTAATAACGATAAACAAAGTAGGTGTTGTAAATTACAATAATTATGCCAATATTACATGTCTGTGGTTTTATTTAAATGAGTAAGTTGAAAAAAAGGGGTGTGTGTGGGACACCCACACAATATTTACATCTACACCTATTCATTGTCATAAAACGGTCACCTTCAAAAAAACAATTACTCAATAAATAACACACATTTCAAAAATATATCTCTGGAATAAGTATAAATAGCCTTTAATAACACAATAGTATATTACATCACTTACATTTAACAAACAATCTCACACATATCTCTAATTCATTGGATCAAATCTATCTCCTCAAGAACTTCCCGTTTACTGTCAAACAACTGCAGTGATAGAATTGAGTTCTCCATTCAACAATATAAAGTAGTTTCAACCATGTTCTACCATCCATCTATTAATAGAGTACCGGCATGTAAGTAATGTTTATTTTATTTATTTATTTGCTCATTTATTAATTTATTACAATCGAAGAGACTATTTTATAACAAATTGTGGGCCTTACCTTGTCTGTTTAACTTTTTTAAAAAATTTTATACCCTTTTATTCAACTTACTCATTTAAATAAAACCACAGACATGTAATATTGGCATAATTATTGTAATTTACAACACCTACTTTGTTTATCGTTATTAGACAACACCCTAATATGGGTTTTTATTATTTCAGCATTTGTTTAACTTTGTATCGAGACCTGAGGATGCTTTGCATATTGTAGAAAGCGAAACCGGTCGTCTGATAGTTAAATTAAATTGATTGTGAGTAAGTCTTATTTATTATTTCTTTACCTATTTAAAAAAATTGAACATCACCAGGAGAGGACATAATACCAAACGAACTTCTAAAGTACGGAGGACGAAATCTGGTCAACCAAATAATAAAACTAATCCAAAAAATAATAGATCAAAACAGAATTCTTCAAGAATAGAGATCAAGCATGCTAATACCTCTCTTCAAAAAGGGAGACAAATCGGACCCGGAAAATTACAGATGACTCAATTTATTAAACACAACACTAAAGTTAACAACCAAAGTAATAACAAATAAGCTGAATGAAATTATAACACTAACATAAGAACAACAAGGTTTTAAGTCGGAAAGATCATGCACCGACGCTATATTTATAATGAGGCCAGTGCAAGAGAAATCATTAGAATACAACAAAGTGCACAGGTAAGCAAACTATCTTCATTTCTAAAATCACCATTTGAAGTTGATGCAGCGGCAGGATGGACAGATGTGGCTGCAAAGCTGTTTAATCTGTTAAAAGCATTACTTCAAATAGAGATTATTGAATTACAAGAAGATTTGTCCTTGCACTTTTATCAATCGGTATCCGCCGAAGAATTTTGGGCCAAACATGTGCCAGCAAAATATGAAAATTGCAGACAACTTGCAATCAATTTGGCCACTATGTTTGGCTCAACGTATACGTGCGAAAGCGTCTTTCTTAAAAATGAATTTTTTGAAAAACGAATAGCGCTCCCGATTAGCAGACGCACACCTCGAAGATACTCTTCAAATTTGTTTTTCGGCTCGAGAACTAGACCACAAACAACTAGCTTAAGACCGTCGGTGCAATTTTTCGCATTAATTTAAGGTATTTTGTTTTTTTTATCCTCAAAAATGTATCAAAATAATAAACATCTTGTTATTAAATGTTATCATTTGTTTGTGTTCCTGGACCTTGTTCAAATTTTCTTTCAGTATCCGGACCCCACACAAAATTACTTGCCGACCCCTGAACTAGACCATCTAGTAATTCCACAGGAAAAGACTAACTCGATGTGGTTAGTGCCACTATAGAGCAACAATGAGGTGTTCAAAATGCAAAGTAGGCTTACATGTTAAATATTTTGTTTCATACCACACTGAAACTTAATTGTAGTAATTTATATGCCTGGTGTACCATATTTTGTACAGTATTTTTTTTTACTGATTTTTCATAAATATTTTGTTTTTACGATAAATATATTTTTGTTAATTGATATAACACGTAAATTTGGAGAAATATCTGGGTTATATCTGGTTAGGCATATCTGGGTTAAAGTAAGTTTATTGACGTTTCAATTTCTACTTCGGAAATCGTTCCCAAAATATTATTTTTAGTTCCAAAGTGGAAATTGCAACGTCAATAAACTTACTGGGGTGTTTATATAATTTACCATCGTTCTTATACTGGATTCATTGACAATTTGGAAGAAATATGTGATGTTTCTTTTTAACTGCAAACTTGTGTGTAAGTAATATAGACTTGTTGGCGAGTAATTTCTATGGGAAAAAATGTTTCTTTTCGGTATATGGGATAAAAAAAAATATAGTAGTAATCCCACTGGTATTACTGACACTAGCAAAACTTTAGTAGATTATGTGTTTTCTAATCAAAATATTATAAGTTCACGATTGTTTAAAAATAACTGACCATTCCATTATTTCAGTAAATATATCCAATAATAAAAGTTATAATTATATCTGATGGTAATATATTCAAGTTTAGAAATTTATATAATTATAACTTTAATAAAGTGAAAACTTGTCTTATTATGTGTAAATTTAATTTAGATTGTGTTGATGTTAATTTCATTGCGAATAAGCCACATCTGAAGGTTAGAATAATTAATAAATTAAACAAAATTTGTTTAATTTAATAATGTTTGTATTTTGAGAACGATTTCCGAAGTGGAAATTGAGACGTCAATAAACTTATTTTAGCCTTCAATTGTGCTTATTCCCAATAAAATAGTAATTGTTTTAAAATGTTACAAGAAAATAGCTTTAGAACTATATTAATTTCATCTACCAGAAAATTTTACAAAATTGTGAGAACGTAATCAGTGGAATAACATCCATTTTAACATAGCAGTTTCAATCAAAATTACCTGCCTTGGCTTGATTTTAAGATAATTAAACAAATTAGAGAGGGTGTATTATACAAAGATTTCAAAATTGTGTTGACGTCGTTAAAAAACAACATAAATGGTAAGTTTTTAATATATATATATATATATATATATATATATATATATATATAAATATATATATATATATATAGACATATATATATGTATATATATATATACATATATATTTTATATATATATATATATATATATATATATATATATATATATGTATATATATATATATATATATATATATATATATATATATATAAATGAGCTTGTTAATATGTTAAAGCAAAAACAAGAACGGTTCTATTTTAACAAAATTGATAGGTATAGAAACAATCCAAAACAAATGTGAAAAAGTTAAAAAAATAAATCAATAATACTAGCCAAGAGATGTCAAACTGTGTAATGTTTGAAACTACTACATGTCCAAAACGGTTAACAAACATCAAAGAAATAGCTAGCAGTCTTAGGGAGAGCGCTCACCAAACTGGCATGGCAAGTGGCAAGTAGCAAGTAGCATGCGTAAAACGAATGATTCAGCGCACACCAAAATGACAGTGACAGTGACGTCATTCATTCAAATCATTCGTTTGCATTGGTTACATTTTAAGTAACATGCTAGGTGCGCGCTACTTGCTACTTGCCACTTGCCATGCCAGTTTGGTGGGCGCTCTCACTTAGGGAGACCAAGCGGTCCAAATTCCGGATGTATACAGTTGGTAGTTGCTTTGTTGTAGGGCGCAAAACTTTTCAATGGGGATCTCGGCGATCTCTTACAACATGTGCTAAATGTAAGAACGTGAAAAAAATCTCTTAGACTTCTTGATAAAGTTTGCACTGTCTAGAGTATTAGTTATTGTTATGACTTTGTTAATTATTTATAAAGTTTTAGAATAAAATTTAGTCTGGATAACGACTTCTGTGTGTTATTAATGGGATTGTGATGTTAGATTACAAAAGCGTTTAGTCCTTCAATATTCATAGTATTACAAAAAAATGCATAGCTGTCACCTTTTTGTGTTTCTATTACAGAAAATTGTTTGGAGAAATTTGGTCAAACGTATTTACAGCCCCCTTTGTGGAATTATATGTATAAATTATTTCTGGCTTTGTTGCTTTATGATTAATTTTTCCAGAAAATTGCATAGATAAAGGTATAACAACTGTCTTGGTTTGAAAAACATTGTTTAAAATCCTTTATAAAAGGTATATAAAAAATGCCCCAAACGGGCTATCACAAACATATTGCAAAACGTTTTCGGATTGATAAATCCATCATCAGTGCAAACGGTTGTACATGCTAGTAGCCACCAAAATATATGGGTCAAAACCCTTTAAATGTTTTAAATTTGTAGTTGTTTTACATTATTAAGAGTTATAATTTGTGATGTTTAAGTTACCGCTCTTGATAATAATTGTAATCACAATTGAAAGCTCGAGTAAAAAATAGTCACCAAATAGCCCCTTTTATTGACTCCAACCCATCCAAAACAGTTTTAAATTTTTTTCAAACGAGTCACACATATATATATATATATATATATATATATATATATATTATATATATATATATATATATATATATATATATATATATATATATATATCTATATATTTATATACATAGAAAGATATATAGAAAAAAAGAGTCATAATAACTAATTAGAAAAGTGACAAACTGGTAATAAAAACTTTTTAAAATTAACTTGATGTCACATTAATTTTAATACACTTTAATAACGTATGATTTTAATAGGACCACGTATTTTAAAACATTTTGGATTAGTAAATATCAAATTCACTTTATATTTATTGATTACACTACACCAATGTGGCGGGACCCACAGAAACTAATGCTATTGGCGTTTTTAGCACTTCTCGTTCAGTTATAGACTATAAGGGAATTTGTTGAGCGAGGCACGCTAGAAACGAATATAATGCAAATAATGGTCCATTAGTTGGTGGGAACCAAGTTTTGCTTATTCAGGTTTCCCTTTTGTACAAATAAGCGACTAAAAAGGGTTATTTACCAATATAACATACAATAATGAGGACTTTTTTATATTTATCATATTATTCTTACAAAAATAAATTTCAATAGAAAATACGGTAAATATTTAATAATAAGGTAATTAGATGATAATAGTTATTACAATATTTATTAGTAAAACTAGAATATTCCATTTAGGTGCATATTTAGGCAAAATATTAGAAAAAATACTTATGATAAAACTTACAATATAATAAAAAAATAGTATACTGTCTGATTGTCAATATAGAAGGAAATCCGATGAAGCTGCAATATGTGCTTTCTTCTTAGCCTTCTATCGTCCATTTTTGGACATAGGCCTCTCCCAATTCCTTCCATCGGTCTCTATCCTGAGCAACATATTTCCAATTTATTCCGGCTATTCTTTTAATGTCATAGACCCATCTCATCTGTGGTCTTCCTCTTGGTCCTTTACTTTCGTAAGGTCTCCAATGTTGTATTGTAATATTCCAACATTGGTCTTTTTGTCTAGCAGTGTGGCCCGCGAAGCTCCATTTACGTTTGGCAATTTTTGTTGTTATGTTGTAGCGTTTACGCTACTGATTAACCCCTTAAGAAATTTTTATTACCCGCCTACGATCGATTTTAAATCGACATTTTTCCCGACACGCGCTGTTATCGCTTTGAAAGGAAGATCGATTTTATGCGGAAGCGGAACGATCAGTTTTGGTCAGAACTCGAACGCAGCCACGTCAGCCGGTGAAATTTTTCACCTTCAAAGTGACGGAATTGGAGCAGAAAAATAATTTGGGAAAGAATATAATTCATTAATAATAATATAATAAGTAAATTTTTTAAAATCAAGATTTTCTGATTTATAAGAGTTCCACATAAAAAGGAAGAGTTTTTTTTGGGCGTGCTGCGAGCTCCATGTAAGTAAATCATTTTATACGTATTATCTCTTTATCATATAATCAAATTTATCATTGTATTTAGTATTTCTTTAGAGATTTATTTTTGAGTTCCGAAATAATTTAAATATAAAGTTTCCTTGATTTACTTGCAAAGAACAGAAGGTCATTTTTTTTATATAGTCAAACTTAAAGTCCGATCTATTCCATATCTTATCAGTAAGTTTTTTTTTGGTTCCCCTTTTACCTAACTTTTTTTGGTGGAATATAAAAAGGTTCTACAAATGTGGGACAGCCTTCTGTATTCTGCGCATGTTTATTTCATGGCGCAAGCTTGCCATGCCTACGAAAGTAACTTCATAAATTTGACATGATGTTGACTTAACCTAATACCTAATGTTTTGATGTTTTGTTTTGGTGCAGTCAATCCATGCTGCTACACCTATTAAATTACATTTATATTACATATTTATTAAATTAAATAATAATTTTAGATTCCGTCACGTGAAAATATTAATTTCACTTCACTTGAGGATATTCTCTTCAGAATATTCCCTCAAGGACTCAAGTAACTGAATCCTTAGATAGTTAGCAATTTGTGTATGTAACCCGTGGATTTTGCTGTCACCCAGAGACCAGTGACTGGTTGTGGCTTTTGTGCCCAGGATTCGTCTTTACAGCCATAAACTGATGTAGCCGTGCCAAGAGGAGTTTTTCCTATGGACTTATAGTGCTGTAAAGATAAGTTGTTTAACTATTTGACTTTTGTGTTACTATCTATTTATTGTTTAACTTTTATTACTTCCTATTTAGTAGTACCTATACCCTCTTCATATGCATATGACAAGGTGAACATTTTTTTTGATAATTTAATTATAGAATATTTGGGAGAGGGAAAAAGGACACTTCATGTGTTATTAGGTTTTAGTTAGGATTTCAAGAGTCTGACCGAACTCACTTGTTGATTTAATATATATTTTTTTTCATAGAATACATTTTTGATATAATACAATTTTGATTTTGGGAAGGGAAATAAATTTCATGTGGTTTTTTTTAAACAGTATATAATGAGTATGGAACAACTCACTTTTTTGGATGTAATATATTTAATAGAATTGTAACAGAGTTATCATTGTTGATATCTGTACAATATAGTAATTAGTATCTCATATTAGTAGAACTATTTTAAGTTAAATTACTACCTTATTGTTAAGACTTAGGCTACCCTACGGACTATTCTTGTTGTTTACTAATATTTTTATACTTTATTTGGCCAGTGGTAGTGATTATTCGCTTGTTGAGGGGCTATTAGGTCCTATTGTATATTTACACCATCCACTACCACTGTTATTTAGCTTTCCATTATATGTAAATTGTGTATACACATATACCTATATACATTTTTTATAAATATATTTATTGTTGCTATTTTGAGTTTTATTTCAGTTCTACTAACCAGTATATAACATAGCAAAACAAGATTATTATTTAGTATTTTTGTATTTCAGAGTATTATCTCCAGATTCATTTGTTACTTCAAAATCTCAACTATCGTTGAGTTGGCGCCCTTCTTTTCTCTTCTTATTGTTCTCTTTCTATAAATTTATTCCCAGTGACTTTCTTCAGTTGTATCACGTTTGATATTACCAGGTCTCATTTCTTTCTTGTCTCATTAGCTCATTATCTCTTGTTATTGTTGTTTATATCTTTAAAGCCACAATCCAGTGCATTGAAGCTAGCCCGAACACTCACTTGAGATTTAGTGTCTCTTTGGCCATTTAAATTTGTTCCTCTGAGCTTAGCCCTATTTTTAGTATTTTTTTTTTCATCACTTCTCTTTCAGTTCTTCTGAAATTTGGAAGTTCTACACTTCCAAAAACCCAATACTCGCGGAGTATTGAGCGTTTCAATTGGCTAGACCCAACGTGTGGCTTCTTTTCCACTTCTGCCTTAAAAAAAAATATATATATCTCCTTTCATTTTTGGTTTTGATCTTGGGTTGTTGTGGTTTTTACTGGTTGTGCTTTTAGATTTTCATTTTAACTTTTAGTTTTGTTTTTTCAATTTTTTTTTGGACATTACCTTATATCTATATCTTAAATTGACTTGTTTTTGCTATATACTGTGTAGACTGAATAAATTGCTTTGTTTTTGATTGATTGAATAACAATTTAGATTAATAATAAATTAATTAAAAATTTAAATAACTAAAGTTAACTATTTCACATATTTTACAAGTCCGGAGTAGCCAATAAGTTGAGTCACTACCTCGAAATAACAGTTTTGAAATTTTAGGTTCCTTAGGGTGTTGTAGCAGTATATGTCATTGGATTTCATAACTGGACCAAAACAATTAAACATTACTGGTATAGGTATCCCTTCAGAATATTAATTTGGAGTCAGAGAGTAAGTTAAACTTTGCCTACTTTTACTCATTCTCTTGTATATTTCTCAGTTGTGTAATATGTCTGCTTTTAAGGTAGAGCATCTGTTAGCTCCTGAATTAGATTATGAGTTGAGAGCCCGTCATCTAACCAGTCCATTGTTAAAAAAAGTTGTATAATGTACAGAATGTACCAGGTAAATTTCCTGATTTTAAAGTTGAACATGGTGTTTTGTATAAACATGTCTTAAGTTCCATAGATGCCTTTACATGGATCGGATTGGAAGATAGTCGTTCCAACTCCTAATAGAGCAGAGGTTTTGGCCACTTTTCAGGACCATCCTACTGCAGCTCATTTTGGTTTCTACAAAACTTTCCGTCGAATATCTGAACTTTATTACTGGCCGAAGATGCGTCAAACTGTACGTAGCTATATCGCTAAATGCAAAATCTGTGCTACATGCAAACCGACAAATCTTCCCCAACCAGGTTAAATGGATAGTTATTGACGGATTGATTTTCCATTTCAACTTATATCGTTAGATCTCATTGGTCCCTTATCACTTCTGTACCAGTTTGGTTGCTTAAAATCTGTTTTTCTATTTTGTTTACCTGGCAAAAAACCATAAGATGTTGTGCTATTTTGCCTTCTGTTGTTTTTATCTTATCTTAATGTTGGTTATTATCTTGGTTTATGGACTTGTTAATTTCGTTGTTTGTTTTCTCTTAAAAGTCAAATTGCATATCATAGGAGTACAGGATGGATATATGGGAATTTCCCCATCTTGAGTTCTGAGTTGAATAGATATTTACAGGGATAATTCGGAAAACATTCCAAAGATTTTCTTTAATAGTATTGTATGGTTTTGTGGATCATGGCCACGAAGCTTATGCATTCATATTCACTTACTGTGTCGGTGTTTTAGCGTGGGTTCAGGATTGATCACCCTGGATGTGTGCCCTCACTTGGCTCAGAAATATATCAATACATATTAGTTGTTCCTTGAGTGTCTCTTAGGTTGAAATTAGAATGTGTCATTTAGAATTGGATCGTTCTGATATTCAGCAGTATGTAAGTCTGTTTAACTTGGTTTGTTATCTCCTATGTTATTACCTTCTCAAAGTATTTGAGTTTTAACATATCTTATTGTATACTGTTTGTTTACCTGTCTCTCTACTAGTGATATGGATTGGTAGATGGGAGTTATCTTTATCTGTATCTTGATTGAGTTTATCTTTACCTTGATGGAGTTTATCTCATACCTGTAATGGAGTTTATCTCGTACCTTGACTGAGTTTATTTCGTATCTTTACCTTGAGTTTATCTCGTACCTTGACTGAGTTTATTTCATATCTTTACCTTGAGTTTATCTCGTACCTTGACTGAGTTTATCTCGTATCTTTACCTTGAGTGTGTATTTATCTTTACCTTAATTGGTTTATCTTGTACCTTTACCTTAAGTTAGTTATCTTTACCTTTGCCTGGATAAGGTTATTTCTTATCCACATCTTGATTATAGAGTCCTAAAAATCTGTCCTTTACTGTTCTTGTCGTGAGTAAAGAATTGGAACACGTCAATAGTACAGTTTAGGTATTACAGTTAGGATCTCTTTTATCTTTCCTTCTACCAAGTGTATAGCTGGTAGAAGTGAGTTTTGTGCGTATCCTCTACCATGAGTAGATCTGGATGTGCAATTATCTTTTACCTTTTGTGCATATCCTTTACTATGAGTTGGGATTGCAGTTATCTTACTTACCTTTTTTTAGCATACCCTATACCATGAGTATAGTGGGCTTGCTAGTATCTAAGGCATTAGCAACCTTTACCGATTGTGTGTTTTTCTACCGCTGCTAGAGCAAGTAGGTGTATTGAATTATCTTTTACCTTGAATTTTCAATATGTTGTTGATATCCCGAACCATATATCTGTTTAGGTTTGTAGTTTCAACTAGTCCTGAATAATTAGGCCCTCATTGAACTCTATGGTGACGAATAGAATCTGGTCGCTCTAGTGTCAACGTTGGGTAAAGTTCATAGGGCTTTGTTTGAATTTCGTTGTTATGAATGGTTCTTGGAAATATTGTGTTAGGGGTTGTTAATACACATCTATAATGTAGTTTTAACGAATGGTTGTTTTTACAAATACTTGAGAATGTAGATAAGTAGTGTTAAAAGTTAACTTGATTTGTAAGGTTATAGAATTAAACTCAAAATGTATACCTTTTTATTTTTTTTTATCTTTGGTTTATACTAAATTAACATACATTATCTTATTAAAAAAAAAAATATATGACTTCGTCTCATATTCTTCGTTCCATATTTTTATTTCGTCCTTGATTTTGTTCCAATTCCTGAACAATTGGTTGACTGGTGAGGAAAATGTTCAATTTTAACGTATCAACGTTCATTGTCGACCCAGCGTTAGATCGTTCTGCCACAAAAAAAAAAAAAAAAGTTCCTAAAGTTCCTTTTTTTTTGCTGGAGATGAGGGAGAATGTAGCGTTTACGCTACTGATTAACCCCTTAAGAAATTTTTATTACCCGCCTACGATCGATTTTAAATCGACATTTTTCCCGACACGCGCTGTTATCGCTTTGAAAGGAAGATCGATTTTATGCGGAAGCGGAACGATCAGTTTTGGTCAGAACTCGAACGCAGCCACGTCAGCCGGTGAAATTTTTCACCTTCAAAGTGACGGAATTGGAGCAGAAAAATAATTTGGGGAAGAATATAATTCATTAATAATAATATAATAAGTAAATTTTTTAAAATCAAGATTTTCTGATTTATAAGAGTTCCACATAAAAAGGAAGAGTTTTTTTTGGGCGTGCTGCGAGCTCCATGTAAGTAAATCATTTTATACGTATTATCTCTTTATCATATAATCAAATTTATCATTGTATTTAGTATTTCTTTAGAGATTTATTTTTGAGTTCCGAAATAATTTAAATATAAAGTTTCCTTGATTTGCTTGCAAAGAACAGAAGGTCATTTTTTTTATATAGTCAAACTTAAAGTCCGATCTATTCCATATCTTATCAGTAAGTTTTTTTTTGGTTCCCTTTTACCTAACTTTTTTTGGTGGAATATAAAAAGGTTCTACAAATGTGGGACAGCCTTCTGTATTCTGCGCATGTTTATTTCATGGCGCAAGCTTGCCATGCCTACGAAAGTAACTTCATAAATTTGACATGATGTTGACTTAACCTAATACCTAATGTTTTGATGTTTTGTTTTGGTGCAGTCAATCCATGCTGCTACACCTATTAAATTACATTTATATTACATATTTATTAAATTAAATAATAATTTTAGATTCCGTCACGTGAAAATATTAATTTCACTTCACTTGAGGATATTCTCTTCAGAATATTCCCTCAAGGACTCAAGTAACTGAATCCTTAGATAGTTAGCAATTTGTGTATGTAACCCGTGGATTTTGCTGTCACCCAGAGACCAGTGACTGGTTGTGGCTTTTGTGCCCAGGATTCGTCTTTACAGCCATAAACTGATGTAGCCGTGCCAAGAGGAGTTTTTCCTATGGACTTATAGTGCTGTAAAGATAAGTTGTTTAACTATTTGACTTTTGTGTTACTATCTATTTATTGTTTAACTTTTATTACTTCCTATTTAGTAGTACCTATACCCTCTTCATATGCATATGACAAGGTGAACATTTTTTTTGATAATTTAATTATAGAATATTTGGGAGAGGGAAAAAGGACACTTCATGTGTTATTAGGTTTTAGTTAGGATTTCAAGAGTCTGACCGAACTCACTTGTTGATTTAATATATATTTTTTTTCATAGAATACATTTTTGATATAATACAATTTTGATTTTGGGAAGGGAAATAAATTTCATGTGGTTTTTTTTAAACAGTATATAATGAGTATGGAACAACTCACTTTTTTGGATGTAATATATTTAATAGAATTGTAACAGAGTTATCATTGTTGATATCTGTACAATATAGTAATTAGTATCTCATATTAGTAGAACTATTTTAAGTTAAATTACTACCTTATTGTTAAGACTTAGGCTACCCTACGGACTATTCTTGTTGTTTACTAATATTTTTATACTTTATTTGGCCAGTGGTAGTGATTATTCGCTTGTTGAGGGGCTATTAGGTCCTATTGTATATTTACACCATCCACTACCACTGTTATTTAGCTTTCCATTATATGTAAATTGTGTATACACATATACCTATATACATTTTTTATAAATATATTTATTGTTGCTATTTTGAGTTTTATTTCAGTTCTACTAACCAGTATATAACATAGCAAAACAAGATTATTATTTAGTATTTTTGTATTTCAGAGTATTATCTCCAGATTCATTTGTTACTTCAAAATCTCAACTATCGTTGAGTTGGCGCCCTTCTTTTCTCTTCTTATTGTTCTCTTTCTATAAATTTATTCCCAGTGACTTTCTTCAGTTGTATTACGTTTGATATTACCAGGTCTCATTTCTTTCTTGTCTCATTAGCTCATTATCTCTTGTTATTGTTGTTTATATCTTTAAAGCCACAATCCAGTGCATTGAAGCTAGCCCGAACACTCACTTGAGATTTAGTGTCTCTTTGGCCATTTAAATTTGTTCCTCTGAGCTTAGCCCTATTTTTAGTATTTTTTTTTTCATCACTTCTCTTTCAGTTCTTCTGAAATTTGGAAGTTCTACACTTCCAAAAACCCAATACTCGCGGAGTATTGAGCGTTTCAATGTCCTCGACTTTTGTTTTTGATCTTTTTGACCCAATCATTCCTCTTTTCATCTGACAGTATACCTAACATTGCTCTTTTCATTGTTCTTTCTGTTGTGGCTAGTTTATTCGTGTTTGCTTTTGTTAGGGTCCAGGTTTGACATCCATATGTCGTGATAGAAAGCATTGTAGTATTGGGGTATTTTGCTTTTATTAAGTATCCAACTAAGTTTTCCAAATCCTGCCCATGCTAGTCTTGCTCTTCTAGTAATTTCCGCACTTAGGTTCTCTTTGTCAAGTTTCAGGATTGGGCCTAGGTAGATATAATCCTGGACTTGTTATATCTAACTGCTATTTATAGTTATACGGCCGGGGTCATCTGTGTTTGTCATTTTTTTTTTCATATTTATTTTAGGCCAACGTACTGGGAGTGGCCTGCTAGTTCCCCCATCATAATTTGCAGTTCCTTGAATGTGCTCGCTATAATCACTATGTCGTCAGCGAATCTAAAGTGCTTTAACTTGTTGCCATCAACGTTAATGCCATAGGTTGACCAATTTGTAGTTTGGAAGACGTCTTCTAGGGCTAGGTAAAAAAGCTTTGGCGATATTACGTCTCCTTGTCTCACTCCTCTATTAATGGAGATGGGATTTGTATTTTCGTCTATTTGTGATATCATAGTTGTATTTTCATATATATTATGTATTAGTTGCCTATATCTCTAATCCATTCTACAATTATTAATAGCTGGTTCTATGGCCCACATCTCGATACTATCAAGCGCCTTTTTATAGTCGATGAAGGCAAGAAATGCGGGTAGTTGGTATTCATTTGCCTTCTCTATCAATATTATCATTGTCAGCAGATGGTCTGATGTACTATATCCTTTGCGGAAGCCAGCCTGTTCAACCGGTTGGTAATTGTCCATTTTGTAATAATTCTCATAACTAGTTTGTATACTTGACTCAGCAACGATATAGGTCTATAACTCTGTAGATAACATTTGTCTCTTTTTTTTTTTGTAAGAGTATTACTAGACTCTCGTTTCAGTCTTTAGGGATCTTGCTATTACGGAGACATCTATTAAATGGCTCTGTTAGTACAGTTCTTGTTAATGTCTTATTTGTTTATAAGAACTTGGCAATTATACTATCGTATCCTGGAGCTTTATTATTTTTTAGTTTTTTTTAAACTCTTTCTATTTCGAATCCCTTTATATTTGGTAGTACTTCTGATCTCATGTTTTTTATATTTTCTTTTGACCTTCTTCTTTGTTGTTTCATTTGGCTGGGTTCTTGAGCTGTACAAGGATGTGTAGAAGTTTTCGACAATATTTGTTATTTTATGTATGTCCTTCTCTTCCTTATTGTTGGCGTCTTTCATTTGGATGATTTTTGAACTCCCAGTGTCAGATATTTTAAGCCTCTGTTGTTTTCAATGACTCGCTCTATTAAGTTCTCGTTCCATTTTTGTATGTCGCGTTTTATTTATTTTTTTTTGTAATTGTTTTATTAAGTTTTCTGTATTCTTGACTATAGCGTTTGTTTTGCGCTAGTAGTTGTCTTCTTTTTGTCATTAGTTGTTTAGTTTCATTGCTTATTTTGTATTCTTTAGTCCTTGTTTTCTTTGCAACCTGTAGTCCAGCTGCAAAAAGGTTTTTATTTATGTTTTTGACTTGATTATGTGAAGAATTATATTCGAACTTATCCGCTAAGGCCTCTCGGAATTTCTCTTCATTTGTTCTTAGTTTAAAGGCATCGATCTTCGTTGTTTTTTTTTAATCCTTTTTCTTTTTCTTTGTGTCCTTTAATAGCTATGATTTTCAGAGCCCTTGATAATTTATGACCAGCTCTTTGTATATTTGTAGATTTATTAAAAACATTTGACAATGTATCACATAAAATATTGCTAAATACGCTTAAAAAATATTGTATTAGAAGGCTTACATATAATATGCTAGAAAGTTATTGTCTTAACAGGCAACAACATGTTTATATAGATGAAGAAATTGGTAAGCGATAAATTATATCCTGTGGAGTCCCGCAAGAAACAGACCTAGGACCAATTCTGAATATTACAGGTAAGATAATAAACTTAACAAATAACACAGCTATTTTGTATGACGTAACTACGTGGGCAAGAAGATCTGTTGTCCTAAGGAAGAATTATTGGTTAAATAAATTAAATAATTGGTATCAATGCAGATTGATTGATTTATTTAGAGTAGCAAGTTCAAAAATAAAAATCACCCATATGGTTACCAACCTTCGTATAGACACGATACTCTAAGAAGAAATTAGCTCACTTTAAATGTATGTAAAACACAATGCATTCCATTTACATCGTGTGTAAGTAACGTTCCAAATCTTGGCTCATTAAAAATCGATGCAAAACATGAAATTCCATAGACATATCAGATTAAATATCTAGGTATAATAACTGATAAACATTTACGATGGAATAGTCAAGCAAATAATGTATGTACAGTCAAACCCGTTTATTGGAATAGACTTCGTGTCAAGAAAAAATATTCCTATAACTGGGATATTTTAATCACCGCTCATTGCTGGTTAGTAGAAATAAGTAAACCTTGTGTAATATTATTGAAATGTTTAAAAAATAATAATAATTAAAAATCTTATTAAGTACCATAAAATGTTGTAAGGTTTTATTAACTGTTTAACAAATTTCTCCCATTCTTTTCGGTTTAGTGTCAAACTTTTTGCGTCTCTTCATATCACTCCTCTTCTCTCGAATATCTTCCATATTTATTCCATGTCTGTCTTGATCTTTAATTTTTTTTTGTTTTTTATTATTGTTGTTTCCACAACTTCTCACTGGTACAATATCCTTCATGCAACGTAAATGCCTCCACCAACTAAGCTATCTTCCTTCTATAAACTACAATGTGAATTGTACTTTAAGTTCGTTTCTTATATCTGTGTTCCTTATTCTATCTATTTTGGTAACGTCTTTGACTATTATTAGAAACTTTTTTTTGAAAATTTAATAGTATATTACATAACGAGAGTTGTAAGAAGCTTATTACATGCGAGTAAAAAAGTTGCGTGCGAGCCGCGTTGCGGCGAGCGCAGTAATTTTACAAGCATGTAATAAGCTTACAACTCAAGTTGTGTACTATACTTTTTCTACGATTATTTTCGTTTATAAAAATAAAAATTAAATTACCACTATATTTACACAGACAGATTCATAATTTTTAATCTGTCAAAAGAACGTCTGTTAATTCGTTTCCATGGTAACTCGACCAACTGACTTACGAGGCTTATGTGATATTACACATTTTTATAAAACTGAAGCGTAATTTTTTTTATTACGTGCTAGTCATTACGTGTCAGTATCTGTTATGATGCATTTACTTAGCATCCAAATAGTAGGTAATATACAATTTACTAGTAAGAGAGTAAAAAAAAGCTTCTATTATTGTATTCCGTGATATTTCTTTTCTGTAAATAAATTTTTTATTCATAGTCTGATAGAGTTCTAACATTTTTTTTACTCTGCTATTGATTTCTGCGTCTTAAGATCTTATTTCTTCTATTATTACTCCTAAGTATGTTAAAGTTTTAACTTGTTTTATTTTTGTTAATTCAATTTTTAGATGTTTACATGTTTTACCTGTTCTACAAGTTCTTTTCATGTTTTTTTTATCTGCATAACTTTTGTTTTGTTAATATTTATATTCATTCCGTTTTTAGGAAATACTTTTTTCATATTTTTAAATTATTCTTAAGTTCTTTTTCAGTTTTTGCAATTAGCACCAAATTGTCGGCAAATACTCCTTCCGAGATTTCTACTCTTTCTTCTTCTTAGAGTGCCGTCTCCTTACGGAGGTTGGCAATCATAATGGCTATTTTTATTTTAGAACTTGCTGCTCCTAACAAATCAATCGATCTGCATTGATACCAATCACATAGATTCTTTAACCATGAGTTCTGCTTGTGGCCAACAATCTTCTTTCTTGAATATTTCCCTGTATTATGAGGGGACCAAAATTTCATATTTTGGTCCCCTCATTACGTGGCCTAGGTATTCCAGTTTCCTGGTTTGTATGGTAGTGATTAGTTCTGTTTCTTTACCAACTCCCTCCAGTACTTCTTTATTTGTAATTCTATCAGTCCATAATATTTTCAATACTCTGCGGTATAACCAGAGTTCGAGGGCCTCAATTCTTTTTAAAATACATTTATATAATGTCCAAGTCTCAGCTCCATATAATAATATTGAAAATATATAACAGTGAATGATACGTAGTCCGATCTCCAAATTAAGATTTTTGCACGTTAGGAGTGGCTTTATTCGTATAAATGCTGATCTGGCAATCTCTATTGGCCTGTTTATTTCTACAGTATGATCAATAGTTTCATTGATCTAAGTTCCCAAGTACTGATATTTTTCTAATTGTTTTATCACGTTACCATTGATTGTTAATAGGTGATATTTTTTTTTGAACCTATTCTCTATCCTTCCATTGTTGGATATAGTGTTTTGATATATGTTTGATATATATATATATATATATATATATATATATATATATATATATATATATATATATAATTCTTTGGAGGGTAACTTTCGGGAAAGCGTCAAAACAAGGATCAGCTAGAGATGGTATAAGCCAGCTTGGTGTAGAACTTTATTCTAAATGTGAAATTTTCGGTGATATGTTGTCACCTTCATCAGCACCTAAATGGAAAACCTATTATAGTACAGTGGTGGAAATCAACATTTAAAAACCTACATTGAAAATGTTCAGTTGGTCCTAGTTGTAAAGAACACTGTCACAAACATGTTAAAAATATTAAAAAATACATTTAAAATTTTGAATAAAAACATTACAACACAACAGGGTAGTTTTTCAAATACAAACACAACAAAAAGTCTAAAATTTACAACCTACAAAAACTGCAAATAGAAAAGAAGAATTAATCTTCTTTTTTGATGACATATTTCTGTCAACATCCGGGTGTCATATGTAACGAGGTTATAATTTTCACTTTTGCACCTCACAACCACATGGATACGAAAAGAAAGAGCCCTAGGCAACATAATAAGCAAGGAAATGAAGTCCCCTCTAAAGCACAGGTAGGTAATCTATGCATGTCATGATAAGTTCCCCACATTTTCCAGTTTGTTACTTCTTGTCAAGTCCTGTTGAAGTAGAAAGGAATAAATACAACTTAAGTTTTCAACATCTTTCTTACAGTTCATAGGAGAGCTGCAGTTATGGATGTAGCACATTTCTATGAAGTTTCTCTTAAATTGGTTGTCAACCCTCTTTAGTACTTGCACATTTTCATAGTTAGCAGTGTGTCCAGTATTCTTAATATGTTGGCTAAAGGCTGTGCTGGTGGGCTTCCTCACAACATCACTCCTGTGCAAAGCTATTCTTTTTGAGAGTTTCTGGCTGGTTTGACCGACATACACTTCTGAACAAGAACCACATGGAATAGAATACACTACATTGAAGTTATCCAGTTTTTTAACTCTTTCTGTCAGGTGAGTAAAGTATGTCCCTAATCTTTTGTAAACAGAATTTGCTATCACTATGTTGAACTGTCTGAAAAGGTTTGTGATCTGTGGTGATAAACCTTTGATGTAAGGCAATCTCCCATAGAACACTTCTACTGTTTCTCCTTCTAATGTTTGTCTTTGCTGTGTTCTAACTGTTGGCATATCTTGAAATAGCAATTTATTAAGAAGCATCTTAGGGTAGTGATTTTTTCTAAGAATCTCATACAATAACTTGATGTTCTTATTGTAGTTTGAAGGGTGACAAATTCTTTTTATTCTGTTTTTCAGACCTTTGATGATGTTAATCTTCTGTTCGTCTGGATGATACGAGTGAAAAGGCACATATCTACCTGAGAATGTTTTTTTTCTGTACCAATCCAACCTTACTGTATTGTCCTCATGTCTGGTTACATAGGTGTCTAAGAATGGAACACTATTATTTTCTTCTGTTTCAACTGTGAATTGTAGGTGAGTGTTATATGAGTTGAAAATGTCAAGAGTGTAGTTGATTTTGTCTGCAGGGACTGCACATATGAGGTCGTCTACATATTGGTAAATGAAGGGGAACTGGAAATCAACTTCTTGAGTACAGTAGTGAAGTAGGGAGTTCATTACAATTTCTGCCAAAGTAGGGGATATAGCTCCACCCATGGGTGCTCCTTTTATTTGGACATAGAATTCATTTTGAAAAGTGAAATATGTATTGTTGTATAAAAAGGTAATCAGTTTCAGGAACAAAACTTTGGGAATTGTACAGTTCTGTTCAATAAGATGGTAATTAGTTGTCAGAATAGAAACTACCAGTTCAAGAGGGATGTTGGTAAACAAGGAAGTAACATCAAAACTCACCAAGACATATCCTGAAGGTAGAAAAAAACCATTGATATTATTTGCAAATTCAAAAGAATCTTTAATTTTGTAGGTATTATGAGAAGAAAAAGAAGTGTCAATAATACCTGCCAGATATTTAGCCAAGGATTGAGTGGGGGCATTCTTGCAAGCAATTATAGGACGTAGAGGGCACCCTTCTTTGTGAATTTTTGGAAGTCCATAGTATGTTGGGTTGGTACCGGTGTAGTTGGTTAATTCTTTTTTTGTTTTGGTGGTAATATATCCTTCTTCATGTAGTTGTTTTATTAGTAAGTTAGTGTTTCTTTCTACTGATGGAGTCAGATCTTTGGGGATTTTTTTATAGGAATGTGGGTCATTAAGAAGTTCAAATGATTTGGTGATGTACTCGTTTCTGTCCATTATGACTGTAGTGTTACCTTTGTCTGCTCTTGTTACTATAATATAAAACAAAAAAAGAATTAACCAACTACACCGGTACCAACCCAACATACTATGGACTTCCAAAAATTCACAAAGAAGGGTGCCCTCTACGTCCTATAATTGCTTGCAAGAATGCCCCCACTCAATCCTTGGCTAAATATCTGGCAGGTATTATTGACACTTCTTTTTTTTCTCATAATACCTACAAAATTAAAGATTCTTTTGAATTTGCAAATAAGATCAATGGTTTTTTACTACCTTCAGGATATGTCTTGGTGAGTTTTGATGTTACTTCCTTGTTTACCAACATCCCTCTTGAACTGGTAGTTTCTATTCTGACAACTAATTACCATCTTATTGAACAGAACTGTACAATTCCCAAAGTTTTGTTCCTGAAACTGATTACCTTTTTATACAACAATACATATTTCACTTTTCAAAATGAATTCTATGTCCAAATAAAAGGAGCACCCATGGGTGGAGCTATATCCCCTACTTTGGCAGAAATTGTAATGAACTCCCTACTTCACTACTGTACTCAAGAAGTTGATTTCCAGTTCCCCTTCATTTACCAATATGTAGACGACCTCATATGTGCAGTCCCTGCAGACAAAATCAACTACACTCTTGACATTTTCAACTCATATAACACTCACCTACAATTCACAGTTGAAACAGAAGAAAATAATAGTGTTCCATTCTTAGACACCTATGTAACCAGACATGAGGACAATACAGTAAGGTTGGATTGGTACAGAAAAAAAACATTCTCAGGTAGATATGTGCCTTTTCACTCGTATCATCCAGACGAACAGAAGATTAACATCATCAAAGGTCTGAAAAACAGAATAAAAAGAATTTGTCACCCTTCAAACTACAATAAGAACATCAAGTTATTGTATGAGATTCTTAGAAAAAATCACTACCCTAAGATGCTTCTTAATAAATTGCTATTTCAAGATATGCCAACAGTTAGAACACAGCAAAGACAAACATTAGAAGGAGAAACAGTAGAAGTGTTCTATGGGAGATTGCCTTACATCAAAGGTTTATCACCACAGATCACAAACCTTTTCAGACAGTTCAACATAGTGATAGCAAATTCTGTTTACAAAAGATTAGGGACATACTTTACTCACCTGACAGAAAGAGTTAAAAAACTGGATAACTTCAATGTAGTGTATTCTATTCCATGTGGTTCTTGTTCAGAAGTGTATGTCGGTCAAACCAGCCAGAAACTCTCAAAAAGAATAGCTTTGCACAGGAGTGATGTTGTGAGGAAGCCCACCAGCACAGCCTTTAGCCAACATATTAAGAATACTGGACACACTGCTAACTATGAAAATGTGCAAGTACTAAAGAGGGTTGACAACCAATTTAAGAGAAACTTCATAGAAATGTGCTACATCCATAACTGCAGCTCTCCTATGAACTGTAAGAAAGATGTTGAAAACTTAAGTTGTATTTATTCCTTTCTACTTCAACAGGACTTGACAAGAAGTAACAAACTGGAAAATGTGGGGAACTTATCATGACATGCATAGATTACCTACCTGTGCTTTAGAGGGGACTTCATTTCCTTGCTTATTATGTTGCCTAGGGCTCTTTCTTTTCGTATCCATGTGGTTGTGAGGTGCAAAAGTGAAAATTATAACCTCGTTACATATGACACCCGGATGTTGACAGAAATATGTCATCAAAAAAGAAGATTAATTCTTCTTTTCTATTTGCAGTTTTTGTAGGTTGTAAATTTTAGACTTTTTGTTGTGTTTGTATTTGAAAAACTACCCTGTTGTGTTGTAATGTTTTTATTCAAAATTTTAAATGTATTTTTTAATATTTTTAACATGTTTGTGACAGTGTTCTTTACAACTAGGACCAACTGAACATTTTCAATGTAGGTTTTTAAATGTTGATTTCCACCACTGTACTATAATAGGTTTTCCATTTAGGTGCTGATGAAGGTGACAACATATCACCGAAAATTTCACATTTAGAATAAAGTTCTACACCAAGCTGGCTTATACCATCTCTAGCTGATCCTTGTTTTGACGCTTTCCCGAAAGTTACCCTCCAAAGAATTGTATTCTTAGCGTCGTTATACACACTCTATATATATATATATATATATATATATATATATATATATATATATATATTTGTTATTTTTGTAATTAGCATGTATTTCTTTTTTTTTAGCGTTTATAGTAATTCCCATCTCAGCACTATTTATAGTCAAGCTTTGGATACGATGTTGTAGATCGTCTATACTCGTTGCTATGATCATAGTGTCGTTTGCATATTTTAAGTTGTTAATTAATTTTCCGTTAACGGTGACTACCGCATCGATATCATTGAGCGTGTTTTGGAAATTTTTTTCAGAATATAAGTTAAACAAAAGGGGCGATAAACTAGATCCCTGTATTTTTTGGACTATGGCACTTTGGTTCGAATATAATGTTTGCACTATATTTACGACTTTACTGTCAATGCGCTTGTTCATAATTATTGATATTAGTTTTTCATGTCTTACTTTAGCGAAAGCTTTTTCGTAGTAAACGAAGCACAAGTGTAGATCAACATTTACATCCTGACATCGCTAAATCAATATGTTGATGGCAAATAGTCCTTCTCGAGTAGCCACTCCATTTTGGAACCCGATCTGCGTCTCGCTAATATCCTCTTCTAGCCTTTCGTATATTCTTTTATGTCTTACTTTTAGCAGAACTTTTAATGAACTCAGTGTTCGATAATTAGAGCACTATTTTGCTGCTTGTTTTTTAGGGATGGTTATAAATTCTGACTTCAGCCACTCTTTTGGTATTATTCCCCTATCGTACACTGTGTTGAATAAATCTGCCAATACTTCCAAGTTATCTTTTTCCACCAGTTTTAACAGTTCTACTGGTATTTCATCTAATCCAGCTGCCTTATTGTCTTTAGAGGTTTTGATGGCATATTTAATTTCTTCTGTCGTGATCTTCTGTCCCTTTAACGGATTTAATTCTTGTATTTTCAGCATTTCACCTCTTTTATCTTGGAAATGTTCTCTAACGTACTCCTCCCATCGTCTTAACTTCTCTGGTAAATCTATTAGTAGTACTCCTTTGTTGCCTTTTACGTGCCCTTGCTGTCTACTTCGACCCGTTTCAGTCACTTCTCTCATTTTTGTGCATATTTCTCATATCATATTTTGTTTCTAGTTCTTTTAAATCTTTACATTGTTTCATCAAATAGATTTCCTTAGCTGTTTTGATTTTTTCCTTAATTATTTGTTGTATTTCTTTATACTTTTGTAGATCTTTTCCTTTATATTTCCTTCTTTCTTCCATCAGTACTAGTATTTCTTCTGTCATCCAGTGTTTTTTAGCCTCTGACCTATGTTGTATCAACTATTTGAATAAGTATATAACTACTCTTTGCAGATATCTCAATCCTATATTCTGTTTTTTACTTTTTTTTGCGCATGTCTTTATAATGTTTTTAATGCAATAACTTCGTATATAAATAGTGTAGGGCTAAGTACTTCTGCCTATCTTAAGTCTCCATTTATTGTAAACATTTCTGATGTTGTGTCATTACTAATTACGGCACTGTTGTTCTCATTGTATATTTTTTGTATCTTCCTTAGTTGTACCTTAATGCTCATTTTTTTTGTCTTAATATTTTTAATAGTTGCTGTCTTTGTAGTTTGTTGAAGTCTTTTTCTAAATCAAGGAATGCTACTTATATTTTGTTTTTGGTAGCAGCGCTTTTTGTCTTATCTTATCAGCGCTATATCGTTAGCAGTTCTTCGAAGTTTTGTTTCTATTTTTACCTATTTCTTTTGTTTATGTTCTTAATTATATATTTTTATTTTTAATGCTATTTATTTCATATGTTTTTGGGTATACTTATCCTTTTTAGGGTTCTGTAGAATGGCTTTTGCTTACTTTTACTGTGTTCTCTAATTTTGTATCCAAACTTTTCCCACTTGTCTCTTCGCTGATATTATCAATATTTTTACCTTTTTTTTTAACTTTTATGTTTATCGTACTTCTCATTTGTTTTGTATTTTAGATGTTGTTTTCATGCATTATTCTTTACTTTTACTTGCTTTTTTATTTCTTGGGACCATCAAACTACTTTTTTCTTTAATATTTTTGCGATTTCATTATTTCTTATCTTTTTTATTGTCTATTTTATAATGATGTTTTTCTCTCTGTATAAGTCTTTTTCTTATTTTTTTCTCTTATCATTGTTACTACCATGTAATGGTTGCTGTCTATTTCGGACCCTTTGTGTACTTATGTATCCATTACTTTTCTTCTATTATTACTATATACTACTTATAGGTACTTTCAAATATTATATGTATAGTCAATTATGGATTCTTCATTACGACTCTTTACTTTGTAAGTATAAATGTAGATTTCCTTATATTTAAAAATACATTAGTTATTGTCATATTGTTTAAAGTAAAAAATTCTAGCAATGTCCTTCCATTGTTATTTCTAGTCATGTCTCTATATGTTCCTATATGAATAGTGTATAATATAACATATTATGTCGTCTTTTAGTCCTACCCTACCTACGGTTAAAATCCCCTGCAAAGTATATTTCTCCTCTTGCGGCCTCTTTATTACGACAACATTCATTATCATTCATTTCTATTAGTAATATTCTCTCTGACCATGATTTCCCGAAGTATATCTTAAGGTATAATTATTTTCCGTTTTTACTACCCCTTTTCCTTTTTTTCATGGTCTCTGATATTATTATTATGAGTTAATTCTGCAGTCTCAAACTCCTCTACATGTTTTCTTCCTTTACCATTTATGCCCTTTATGTACCAAGCTCCAATTTTTCAAATTGTATGCTCATTTTTTTGTGTAAGTATGTTTTTATTCTCTGAATTAATGTATTGGTGTTCGTTGTCACTGCTAGGATCTGGTAAATCAGAATGCATGTCTGAAAGTGAAACGAGCTAGAAAATTTTAAATTTCACAAGGAAACTAAATTCTAAACTAAAATTTTAAATCTCCTAAAAAACCTAAAACCTAAAACCTCTAAAAACAAATAATAAAATAAGTATTCGAATTTAATCTTAAACCCGTAAATGAGCAGTTCCCGTAACATGTCTCGTTATTACAATCTCGTGCTTATAATCAATTGTTTAGTACCTGTACAATATTATTATTTAAAAAAAAATTGATACAGTTATACATACAGATAAGATAAGAGTATTGTGAAACTTTAGTGCATTCATATAAAAGCAGATAATAAGGGGAAATCCCCTTTACTTCCAGATCATCCGGATAATATAGATCGTGCAAAGATAAGTGGTTCAAATCGTTTAAATTAAATTTAAGATTGTCCGTTATTAAATCAGCATGCAAACGATTTAAAAACAAAAAAACAAATTGTGCCAAAAGAAAAGATAGTTGATTTTAGGTCAAATTCAGAATCAAGTTTTTCCGTTGATAATAATAACGAATCGTACAAACAAGTAAAACAACATTCTATAATCAGTCTACGTTATACGCCCATTTCCGATTTACATTAAAAACAATACGGATAATGATACAGTTCAATTAAACGCATTAAAAATTACACAAATAATTTAAACCTTATATCCGGAACTAGATAAAAAAATAAAACCAAATCAATCTTTATTAGGTACCATTTTAGAGAATTTAACATCGTTCCAATTGGGATAGGGTAATTTGTTTTAATATTTTTTTTCCTTACATGACGCATCAACCACGCAGGGTTATTAGCATGTATGAATTGTGATACAGAGTAAGAACTTAACAATAGAATATTATCCATAGCAATATATAATTAGAAATAAGCCTAAATATATACAAAGTAAATTAGACTTTTGAAAACAGCTCGTAGTCTTTGAGAAAGGCGAAAATATTTATAGTACCACTGTCTTTCAAAAGAGCACTGTTTAATGTTGATGGTATGTTATATATTTTGCGTTGTACATCATACTTGGAGCAACGCAATAAACAATATTTTATCGTTAGGATAATTTTACGCATGTCACACACAGGTTTATCAGCACGTTTCAGTAGGTAGTCGTGTGTTAACCGAGTATGACCAATCTGAAGTCGTACAGCTTGAGGGACAAGTTTGGGAGTTCTTTTATGTATCCCGCCATATTAAATTAATCTTTTCTTTAAAGAATGCTTTTAGGTAGGTGTGAAGAGGTTTCATATTCTCTTCTGCGTTTGGGTTAGTAGGTGCATTTTTTGCTATTTTGTATACAACCTCGTTTCCTTCGATTTTGTATATGACGGTACCCATATAAAATTAACTAATGTAAAACTAATATATTGTTCATATTTTCTGAATGTTTTAGTTCTTTTTTAACGAGAAGGAGTAATGGATAATTACAGTAGTTGGTTTAATGCCATTTTTGAGCTGAGAAAATCTGTAATATTGATATTTCTCTTTTTATTTTTGTTAACCACCAAAAACTAGTGCTTTTATTATTGCATACAGCAGAGATGTGGTGCTATCGTCGAATGCTAAAGATAAGTTGGGTTGAAAGAGTCACAAACTTTGAAGTAATACAAAGAAAGACCCAGAATTTTTATCAATGATCAAACAAAGAAAACTGGAATATTTTGGTCACCTGCTAAGAGGACATAAATACGCATTACTTCAAAATATAATGCAAGGAAAAATAGAAGGAAAACGGATTCCAGGCCATAGAAAAATGTCATCGTTGGTAATTGGAGAGAGTGGCTTGGCTTTACCACTAATAAACTTTTTAGGTCAGCTGTAAATAAGATCAGGATAGCCTTGATGATTTTCAGTCTTCGATAGGAGTCGCATAAGAAGAAGAAGATAGTTCAGCAGAGAACGTTGCTGTACATGAAGGTAATTTGTAAGCTTCTGTATAATCTGATGAGTAGATTGCTGCCCCAGCTTCGTCTTCATTTTTGGAGGCATCGGTGTAAACTTGTAATTTGACTTGCTGGCATTTCTGATGTATTTAGGCGCAATAAGCTGGTGTCAGTAGAAGGAAATCGAATTGTTTAAGGAGGAATGGTTTAAATTGAGGAGAAATCGTAGGTGTCCGGTAAATAGATACCTATTGCCAACAAGTAAGTATGTAGGCAGTAATAGAAAGGGTAATCAGTTCAATTAAAAAATTGGAAACAACTTTTAACTTAAGAAAGACTTAGATATTGTCTTCTAAACGCGAGTGAAATCTCTCCAGTTTTCCAGCATAGGGTTTGTATTGGACTCGTGTGGTGTTCTCCTAAGGAAATTCAAAGACCTGTATTTTGAGTAATATCTATTGTTTTTAAGTACGTTTTTTTGAAGGAGTTGTAAACAATTAAGTCCTAGTCCAGTTTGGAACGTACTAGGGCCTTGTAGATATGTAGTAATGTAAAAGAGTTGGCGCTTCATTTTTTGTTTGCGAGTGATCATAACAAACTTATTCCAGGCTAACATGTCGTTTTTAAATATTCTAAATGTATCTTCCAAGTTAATTTTTGGTCGAAGATCATACCAAGGAATTTAATTTCGTTTAAATATTATAACCTCCATTTAAATATCATAAGGTTTCTGGTTGTAGTTGGTGACATTTCGTAAAACATACTGCTTTGGTTTCGAGGATATTAAACTAAAGACCACTTGTGAGTGCCCATTCTTCAATATGATTTATTGCTTTTTGGAGATGCTTATGGATGGTTGTTAGATTCTTTCCTCTACAAAGTATAACTAAATCATCTGCATATAGCCTAGCTTTTACAGGTTTTTTTTTTATGCGGTAACAGAATTCATAGCTACAAGAAACAGAGTAGTGCTAAGGTTCGAGCCCTGTGGTATACCATATTCTAAGTTTTTTGATTAGGAATATACGCCGTCTACTCTGACTTGAAATTGTCTATTTTTTAATAAGTTTGATATGTATTTGAGTATATTATCTCTTATTTTACATACTGAATCGTAGTCTTTACTAATCTAGAAAAATGTTTCAATACAGTGTTGTTTAATTGCGAAAGCCTTATGTATTTTCGATTCTACATGAATAAGGTTGTCTACAGAAGAACGACGCTTTCGAAAGCCACTTTATTCTGGTATGATTAGTATTATTGATTTCAGATACCACATAAGTCTGTTGTTTATAATTTTCTCTAGCATTTTGGCCATATTACAAGTAAGAGATATTTTCCTATATGTTTCGGGATCTGATTTTGATTTACTTTGTTTAGGAATGGGAATTATTATTGAATTTCTCTAAGATTATGAAAATAAATTTTTCAAAAAGATTATATTATACATGATGAGTAAGTATTCTGTAGATGGGTAGGTAAGGTTTTTTAGAAAAATAGTGGGTATATTATCTGGTCCAGGGCACAAGTTCTTACAGTTTTTCATTATCGATTTTAATTTATCCATCGATATTGGAAAGATATCTTGCTGTTATTGTGATCTTCAATGTAGATGGCACATTTGACTTCATTTCTTTTGTTCTTTAAGAAATTTGGTGAATAGTTTGCATCGCTTGAGTTTTTTTCATAACTGAATGTCAGTATATTTGATATTTTCTTTTGAAATTTATATATTACATTATTTTGCTCTAACAGATTTATCGACTTATGTGATATTGTAACAGATTCTTTTTACTTTTTTTTCATATAGTTGTCATTGAAGTAGAACTGTCAATTACTGTCAATTATTGAAACGTATGTTATCCAAGATTCGCGCTTTGCTTTTTTGATAGTAAATCTGGCTATAGTTCGAAGTAGTTTGAATTCTCAAGAGTTTTCTAAATTTCTTTTAGTCGTTTGAATTTATTAAACGCTTTTTTTATTTTTGTATAACTTGTTTGCATTCATGGTTCTACCAAGGAACTGGATATAATTTACCGGCGAAGGTAATATTCCCAATATTTTTATCTGCTGAAGCTATTATCAGTTTTGTAATAAAATCTACTTCCTTGTTCACATTAAAGTTTAATCAAAAGATTCGTTACATTTCCAATAACTTAATAATAAATATTCAAGTCAATTTTAATTTCAATAAAAGTGGCATTTATTATTGTTAATATTGCCTTAATAAAAACATGAATTATCCAAGATTTGTAATATTAATAATATGTTAAAATGCCTTGCCTGTATAATATTATAATTAATAAAGAATAATTTAGATAAATATTTTATTAAGTATTCTATTATCTTAATTAAATTTCCACCAAGTTTGTTATCATCTAATACTGGATAGAATTAATTATAGGTCTCATTTATTCAGTTATTCATAAAAAATCTTTTTTATTAATTTTTGGGGTATATAAAAGCTATGAGCTGATTAATCGCATCTTATTTTTAATAAAGACTAACGTCAGAGATGACTTGATAATTTGGGAGGCAATTTATAACTGTTGCCACCGTTTTGGATATCTTAATAACATTAAAGTAAGTTGACATATTACTAATGTGTTTTCTAAATTTAGTTTCTAAAAAGTAACTAAACGGTTGCTTGACAACGTATTAATTATTGTCGCAAGTATCAGCGTCTGATGATGCATTAGTGTCATTTATTTATTCTATCATAATGGCTGTGACTTGAGGGCCATATGATCCCCTACAGATAGACTGGTTTGAACTTTGAATCTATTTAGATACATTCATATAAATATCAAAACTACTATTAGATATATAATTAAAAATACTAATGCAGTTATTATATTTTATGTAATTAAATACACTGCTCTCCAAAAGTAATGCATTTATTTAAAACTAAATAATACCCAGAACTATGAACTGTTATTTAACCATTCAAATCAACGTTTTATGTTACAAAATTGTGGAATATGACATAAAAAAATGTTAATTTTTTTTTGATATTTAGTTTATGATTTTGAGAGTAGATCGTTAACGATCCCTTGGGCACTTACTAAAATAAAAACTGAGATTAAGTATTTCTTTAATTTATAGAAATTCGTCAAAACATTTATCGGAAGTCAAATTTGATAGCTTTTACATGCTTTGGTAGTTTTATTTTTGCACTGGGAAAATCTTGTCTGTATGCAAACTATCAAGTAGCGGCTCTCTAAGGTGGTGGTATTGTACACAGAAGCTCTTACTGGTCCAGGAATTTTCGGTTAGACTCCATATTTTTTTAAAAGATGCTGTACAAATTTACTATAAATTTGTAAATTTGTACATTGTAAAAATCTTATATTTTCGTATAAAAACTCCCCTTATATCTAAACTTGGACTAGTCCCAAAAACCAGTCCATTCTCGGCCCTTAACTATTAACAAGACCAACAAGTTCCTACCTAAAACCGATATAGTTGCCAAGCAACCGTCGTAAGAAAAGGTCTGACAAGCAAGAGCTTGCGACCCGTCAAATTCATTTCTTCATTTATTCATTATTTCCTTATTTTACTATTCTCTAGTTTTTGTGGCCAGTATTGTTGGCAGTAAGTGCATGGTAAAAAGAGTTAGATGCTGTGCCTTATTGTAAGTAGAAAACTTATATTTAATCTCAACTTTTCATGTGTTTTAAGTCATAACGTGTTGCCATAACGTGCCGCGAGTGCATAAACGATTTCCGATCCAACAAAGATTTTAATTTACATGTTATTTAAGTTATACAAGTTAAACATTTACTTTTATCCATGAACAATAAACTTATTTCCTACATTTATTAAATGCTATTTTCTACAGTGATGTAGGCTATTTTTCTTCTTGTAATAAAGATATATTTTAAGGCTTTACCTATTTAATATTTACACCTATCCCTTGTCAACGGAACAATCTTTCAGGTGCTGGATTTCTCCAGCTGGTCCTTCAAAGCTAAAGAAGCTTACGAAGCTCGATAATTTACGTTTAAAGATTGTGCCGGTATTTTTATTGTTACAGTTAAAAAGCCTCGTCAAAAATATATTAGTATAGACCTCTACACATGTTTTTTTTTTCTAGGAATAGTGATTACTTTTTATAAATCAATACGAACAAATTTCTGTCTTGTATTAGTTGTTCTTTCTTCTTTTAGTACTTTGTCTAATATTATTAAACTTTGGCGATCTTATTTTCAGTGATAACTTTGTTTACGGCAACTCGGAACAGATCAGCGGATGTCTGTTAAGACAACTCTTGAAAATTTTGGCGCCAGGATGTACTTCTTTGGCCTAGGTCACTTCTTCCAACGCTTTTGCCCTGTATTAAGTTATACCTCTCTGGATTTCTCATTACTTGGCCGAAAATTTTCAACAAATTCAACTTTCGAATTTTTATTGTTTTTGTTATTTCTGTGCTTTTTTTTATTTGGTGTAAAGCTATTTCATTTTTTAATAAAAACAATTTTTTAGCAAGATTCGTCGGACCATATTCTGGTAAACAAGAGATTTAAGAATGGCATCACCAGAGTAACGACATATCCGGTGCAGATATCGGTTCAGACAATAACTCTGTAATAACTGACATCAAAGTGAAGCTCAAAAAAATCCAAGAAAGCCCCAAAACACCAAAATTAAATATGTCAATATACAACAAAACGTTAACAGAAAATGACTTAAACAATGAGCTAAAGAAACCAAAAAATGAAAACAACACAGAAATATGGAACACATTTAAAGATCTTACCTTGAAAGTAATAGAAAAATATTCAACAACGTTACACAGGCACAAAAAACAACAATGGATGACTGATGAAATCCTGGAATTAATGGAGCAGAGAAGGAAACTGAAAGGTAACAAGACAGAATATAAGGAAAAACAGAAACTAATTAAACAAAAAAAAGGTGGCTAAAGAAAAATGAATGGAGGATAAATGCAAGGAAATAGAAAAGTTAAATGAAAAACATGATACGTTTAATATGTTTAAAAAAGTTAGAGAAGTAGCTGGTCTATATCATAAGAAAACTCCACATACTATAACCGATTCGTCGGAAAAAATGATAATAGACGAACATGAAATTCGAACAACCTGGTGTAGTTATATAAGTGAACTGTATAATGATGATAGACGCGAAGAACTGGAGACTTTAGTTGACGGTGAAGGACCAGAAATACTAAAATCAGAAATACTGCATGCTATAAAGTTAGCAAAGAACAAGAAAGCCATTGACCCTGATAACATACCGACAGAGATGTTAAAGCTTATAAATGAGGAGAACATTGGAATACTGGTCAAGCTTTTCAATGATGTTTATTCGACTGGTGATATCACTGAAGATTGGTTAAAGTCGGAATTCATAACACTATCAAAAAAACAACGTCCAAAAAACTGTAGCGATTATAGAATGATAAGCCTTATGAGCCACACTTTGAAAATATTTCTACGCATCATCCAAAGTAGAATCAGAGATAAATGTGAAGAAGACCAGGATGAAACACAATTTGGCTTCAAATCAACTGGGAACTCAGGACGCTCTCTTTGCACTAAATGTATTACTGCAGAAATGTCGAGATCAAAGGAAATATGTCTTTGCTGTGTTTATTGACTATGAAAAGGCCTTTTATCGAGTACGGCATCAAGACATACGATTCATAGAAAAATTATACTGGCGTCAAACAGCGACCGCTTGCATAAACGGAAAATCAACAGAAATATGTTAAATACAAAGAGGTGTCAGACAGGGTTGTATATTATCCCCACTATTATTTAATTTATATTCAGATAGAATATTTAAAAAAGCGCTGCATAATTTGGAATGGGGCGTGAAAGTTAATGGAATTCTGATAAATACAATCAAATATGCAGACGATACAGTTATTTTAAGTGATGACATGAATGGATTACAATGCCTTTTAAATGCCATTGATACAGTGGGAAGAGAGTTTGGCCTAAACATAAACTGTTCAAAAACAAAACACATGGTGTTTAGCCGTTCAGCACATCAAGATGCACGATTATATGTTGATGGTCATATAATTCAAAGAGTGTCCAGTTTTAATTATCTTGGTTGCCATATTACTGAACAACTAGATCCAGATCAAGAGATAAAATGTAAAATCGAGATAGCCCGCACGACATTTTTAAAAAGAGGTCATTCTTCTGTAATGTAAAGCAAGTGATATTGTCATAGTTACTGTAATATTTATTGACGTAAATGTTTTGATTTTGTGAATGGTCATCAGCTGTCAATTGTAATTTTCACTTTTGAATACTATATTATGGCTCACCTAAATGAAATACAATGCATAGAAATATTAATTCTTTGCGGATGTGGAGATAAAAAAGAACACAGAACAAGGTATGCAATTTATTTAATGCAAAATATCCAAAACCCATCAGCCAATAAACAGTAAGTAAAATAGTCCCAAAATTTGGAGAAACTGGGCACGTTAAACATATTTCAAACGCTGGGCGCCCTTAAATTGAAGAAAATCTGAAACTTTTATTGCTGATATTTTATTAAACGTACATGACAATGCTCACAGTAGTTCAACACGAATGGGTGAATATGCTGGAGTTTCCCAACGATTGGTATTACGTATTTTAAAATAAGAAAAATACCGTCCCTACAAAATTCAACTACATCAGGAATTAAACGACGCCGATTCCGATCGCTGGATTTTTTGAAATTATGCAGGATTTATGTATTCCCAATCCACATTTCATGAATTAAATGCTTTTTTCCGATGAAGCCACATTTTTTATACATTGTACGGTGAATCTACAAAATTGCAGATATTAAAGTCAAGAAAACCCATATTGGATAACTGAGTCACACAAGCAATATCCTTAGAAAGTAAATGTATCGGCAGGGATCATTAATGACAGAATCATTGGCCCTTTTTTCTTTAAAGAAAATCTAAGAGGAGAAAGTTAGTTAACTTTTTTGAGAAATCAACTTATACCTGTATTGCTAACGTCCAAATGCCAATAATCTAAATTTACCTAGTTAAAATATCAGGTTGCAACAAGATCTAACCCATTCGCATTACGCACGTGAAGTACGTCAATTTGTATATCATTGTTTTCCCAGGAGGTGAATCGAAAGACGAGGTTTTATAGAGTGGCCGGCAACACCTCTAGACTTTTTTCTGTGGGGTAACATAAAATAAAAACTTTATGTCAATAGACTCTAAAACTTACAGGACTTGAAAGATAGAATTAGGCATGAAATGAGTCTAATTACTCCAGAAGTCATCCGCAATGTACTTGATGAATGTGTCCGTAGATTCGCATATTGTCAAGAAACCGATGGATGGCATTTTAAACATTTAATTTAAAATAATTATAATGCATAATTTGGTTACTTTAAAGTAAATTATAAATTAAATCATTAGTTGTAATTTAGTTGAATTTAAATTAAAAAATAATTGTTTTTTGTACCCTTAAAAAATATTTAATTAAAAATGTAATGTCCTTAAATAGAGAATTAAATTCTGTTTAAATGAGATGTCGCATTATACCGATTTCTATTTAAAAAAATTAACGATTACGTCACTACACCTACACCGTTGACGTCATCCCTACTCCATGTACGTTATAAGATGGGTATTTTATAACAAAAATCGACCTTTTCGGGATTTCCCTCAAAACTCGACGGTTCTCGAAATAATGATAATATTCTATAATTTAGCCATTCACTGTACATCTCAGTAAGTTGTAACCGTATTATGAAAAAATTTGCCATTTAAAAAAATTGTTTTTTATGCATTTTACATAGTAAAGTAATATTATTTTTGACAATGTTAAAAATTGGTATTAAAAATCTCTGTCAAGCCTAAAAATAACGTTCAAATATTCAATAAAATTCGTTTTATTATAATAAATATTTCTTTTGTTTGAAAAGAATCTCTAAATTGACAATCTGTTTAGGCTTCGTTGGCTTCGGACAAGAATCCTAAGACATAAGAGGATTGCCGAATTCCTATCTTTTACCTTCGGTCACAGGGATGTCATCTTGAGACATCGCATTGCAGGATGCTAAACATATATCTAGACAGCAACTTTATAAGGACAGACCGGATATTTTGTTTTTTTCTTTTTAGAAGTAAGAGAGAACCTAATAAACTTTTAAATCATATGGTAGCAAAGGGGAGAGTTTTGTACGTTGGGAAACGTTTCCAATATTCTTTATTTAATTTATTTTTTAACCAAATATATATTGACGCATACCTGTTTTCGACAATATCTTGTACACGTACTTATTTTATTATTTTTATTATAAATACCTGAATTTTTTTTGGAGCTGTCTTGAAAATAAAACTTTCGGTATGATTTATTAAATTGAAAGTACCATTTTATACAACTCGTACCAAAAAAAGCTACTTTTGGGACTAATTTTTTGCACTTTCGGGACAATTTTGTTCACCCGGTGACACGCCAGAAAATCTCATAAGAAACCAGATTGACTATATTTTAATAAATAAAAGATTCAAAATCTCAATAACATAAGTGAAAACCTACCCTGGTGCAGATATTAAGTCAGACCATAACCCACTTGTCGCCAAGTTTCGCCTGAAATTTAAAAAAATCCACAAACCTAATCCTATAAGATACGATCTCAAACAACTAAGAGTTGATGACATAAAGCAAGAAGTACGGGAATATCTGAAGAACAACATATCTAAGTCAGAAGTAGTTAATGATGTTGACATAGAAATAAACCACTTAGAAAACATTGTGAAGGAAATATTAGACCAATACCTGCGACCGAAAAAGACAGAAAAGAAAAAACCATGGATGACCGACAGTATATCACAGATGACGGACAGAAGAAGAGAATCCAAGCAGTGTGAAGAAATCGAGATATTGGAACGTAAACACGATTCCTTTACCCTTTACAAAAAGATCAAATAAGCAACAGGCATCTATAAACCAAAAAGGCCGGGACACTTAACAGACGCTCAAGGAAATCCAATAGTTGATATTGAAGAAACAAAAACAACGTGGATGAACTATGTGACAACAACATTTGAAGACGATAGGAATGTCACCATCACACAAAATAAAAATGACGATACCGGACCACCTACTCTCGAAGCGGAAGTAGAAGCTGCTATAAACAACATTAAGGAGGGAAAAGCCGCAGGACCAGACGAGTTCTACTCAGAATTTTTGAAAATTATGGATAAAGACGAATTAAAAAGACTAACCTTGATCTTCAACAATATATACCAAAGTGGAAAAATACCCCGAAATACAGTGGCTAAGATCAACTTTTATAACAATCCCTAAAAAACCCAATGCCAAAAAATGGGAAGATTATCTAATAATAAGCCTTATGAGCCATCTCCTGAAAACTTTTTTAAGAATTATACATAAAAGAATATAAAAAAGTGTCAAGAACACATTACGAACACACAATTTGGCTTCAGGGATGCATTGGGTACTCGAGAGGCTCTTTTTGCAATAGCAGTTCTCTTTCAAAGTTGTAGAGACGTGAATTGTGATAAATATGTGTGTCTTGTTGATAACCAGAACGCGTTAGAACAGAAGCCGGTGACACAGAAAAATTCAATATTAAGCGAGGTGTACGACAGGGGTGTGTATTGTCACCACTACTTTTCAATATATATTCGGAAGAAATCTTTGCACGAGTACTAGAGCAATCAAGAAAAGGTGTTAAAATTAACGGCAGAGTTCTAAATAATGTACGATACGCCGACGACATGGTCCTAATTGCAGAGAGCGCACAGGATCTCCAGACACTCTTAGATCGCGTCAGATCGATCGGAGAACAATACGGCCTCAGCATTAACGTCAAGAAAACAAAAACAATGATTGTCTCCAAAACATCCATCCATCCACCCATGGCTTTAAACGTGAATGGTAACATTATCGAAAACGTCGAGAAATTTCGATATCTAGGTTGCTGGATAACGAAAGATATAGATCCAGACATAGAAATAAAATCGCGAATTGAACAAGCAAGAAATGTCTTTTTAAAAATGAAACAAATGTTTACGTCCCAAACACTCAATCTCAAAATCCGATACCGAATGCTGAAATGTTACGTTTACAGCACCTTACTATATGGAATGGAGGCCTGGACCTTCAAAATCAACTCACTCAGGCGTTTGGAAAGTTTTGAAATGTGGTTATTTCGAAGGATGCTGAAAGTCCCCTGGACAGCGCATATGAGCAACGAGCAGGTCCTACACAAGATGGGTACCGACAGAGAACTCTTAAAAATAATAAAAACACGGAAAACCTCATATTTGGGACACATATACAGAAATGAGAAATACCAGCTACTGCAGCTTCTTATAGAGGGGAAGGTAGAAGGAAAACTTGGTCCTGGTAGACGGCAGGCGTCCTGGTTGAAGAACATTCGTGAGTGGACTGGTTTGGATTCTCAATCTTTAATAAGAAAAGCCAGGGACAGAAATGATTTTGCTGTTATCGCCAACCTTCATTGAAGACGGCACCCAAAGAAGAAGAACGCGTTAGGTAGAAAAAAACATGACGAACTCATAAAAATAATAAATTCAATTGGTCTAGACAGCAGAGATCGCCGTATAATAAACAATATCTATTACGAACAAACTGCAGCTGTTAGAGTTTTGGATCAGTTAACAGACGATATAAAGATAAAAAAAGTGTACGACAGGGATGTATATTGTCCCCATTATTGTTCTATACATATTCAAAGCACATTATAAATTTAGCGCTAACGGAAATAGACGAGGGAATACTTACAAACGGATAACGGTTGAACAACATAAGACATGCTGATGATACTGTCATTTTTCCAGGCAGTCTTGAAGGTCTCCAGACACTTGCCTCCAGGTGGAAGAAGTAAGTAGCTGGTTTGGGCTTGATTTTAACATAAAAAAAATCAAGTACATGGTTATAAGCACAAATAGGATACCACCTGGTCAATTACTAGTTAACCAACAACCTATAACATAAAGCACCAACTTTTGTTATCTGGGTGCAAACTTAAATGAACAGTGGGGCCAATCAACGAAAATTAAGATAAGGATCGAGAAAGCAAGACTAGCTTTCTTCAAAATAAAAAATGGTGATTGGTTCGAAACTGGTTCGATTGGTTCGAAATTGGAAAATGGAATGGTGGTTCGAAACTATTTTACGATAAAAAAAATCTTTAACAGCCACGACATAAAATTGGAAATAAAAGTTCGTTTACTAAAATGCTACGTATTTTCCGTTCTTTTATGTGGCGTGGAGTTATGGACCTTAACTGAAGCATCACTGAAGAGACTTGAAGCATTTGAGGTGTGGTGCTATAAACGCATGTTGAGGATTTTCTGGATAGACATAGTTACCAACGAAGAAGTACTACATAGAATGGGTAAAGAGCGCGAACTAGTCGTAACCATAAAACGTTGCAAACTAGGATACCTGTGCCATATAATGCGCAATGAACAACGATATGACCTAGGTAAGACCATACTTGAAGGTAAGGTGCATGGAAAAAGAAGTCCATGACGGAGAAGAATATCCTGGCTGCATAACCTGCGAAAATGCCGAAGTATAGCCAAAATTATTCCAGATGAGATAAGGCAAACTGGTAAAATCGCTATGCAGAGAGACACGTGAAAAATTCTTTAAGAAATAAAATTCAAATAGCTTCACATATTGAAAATGGCCGCAACCAAGTTGATATATCTCAAAAAATAGTAAAAATATTGACACATCCAACACTAATTTCAATACCATTACTTCTGTTAATATTCCTGACAATACCAATGTAAATAATTGATATAATTTTGTTAATAATATTCATAAGTAGATTTTTCTAATGTTGAATTCACGAGGGTAACTTTAAAGTGTTTAATAAAAGTTCAACAAATAAAGTTTATCCATATATTATTTTTAACATACAAAACGGCTGCAGAAAAAAATATACGTAACACGACCCAAAAGTAATTTTGCAAGATTCTAGACTCACCTACGGCTCGCTCTGGAAACTTCCTACTCGTCTCGTAAAATATCACTTTCGGAACTATTACGTAAATTACTATTTTAAACCTAGCCTTTGTGCCAATTTACAATAGCATTCCCTAACTTGGGATACATAGGCATGTACTATAGCACGAGAGGGTAAACGTCCAATAAAAATTAACACAAGTAAAAATAAATTTTCTTAATTATAAAATTTTTGTTTATAATCTTAAAGCTAACCTTACCTACTCTACTTTATTTCAATTGTAGTTTTGAAAGTCTACCATAAAAACTATACAGTTTGTTTGCCTAGAAGTGGGCTCAACAGTGATTGGCGCTGGTAATATTTTGATAATGTCATTCATGAAAAATTCATATGTTTGTTTAGGATTAAAAACAATTTTTTACTGTAAAACTTGTTGTGCTCTAAGATAGCGTACCTCTTACAGCACAACAAAAAAAACTTAACCATTTACAAATATATGGTGGATATTACAAATGTACAAAATGACCTCCGTTTTCTTGATTACACATTCGAAACTATTTTAAAAAGGAAAATAAAATATTTTGCAAAATCATGGACTATTGACGAAATCGATTTGCAGCTTCCACGATTCTATTGCATAGTTGTTGTTTGTTTATAATTGTTACGGAATATATGTCTCCTTTTATAAAACTGGGTGGAAAAGAAATAGGCACATTAGAGCCACTTCCAATCCAACGTTCAGGATACTGATCAAAAAGATATTTTAAGGTTTTATTATGGTAATACGCTAGAGCCCCATTCTGTAAAAATCACATATTTTCCCCTGCTGCGAGATTGAACTCTTCCAAGTACCCTGGTAATACGTTTTGTAAATAGTGTAAATAATATTTACCATTTAAATTGTTTAGGAGAAATACTTACCTTACTGGGTTATTTTATATATCTGCAATTCCTGCCCAAACATTGACTTTAAAAGTTCTTTGGTGATGAGTGACTTTTTTGCAGGTGGTTGTTCTTCGGTCCAGATGTGCGTATTAGAGTGGTTCGTAATACTATTTATGTTAAAGGTAGTTTCATCGATAAACAAAACATAAATAATAAAATTGACATTTTGAATGTTTTCGTATGGAACGAGTGTTAAATGATAAGGATGAAACTGATGTTTCTTGAGTCATCTCCAAACCATCATGTGAAAAACATATACTACTACTACTACTACTCGCTACTACTACTACTCGCTACTACTCTTATACTTCTTCCTGGGATTTCTTCAATTGCTTCCAAAATCTTCTCATCGTTTGTATCTGCTTTTGGTTAAACATTATAACCAACAAGTTGCGCTCGCAATGTGCCTATCTTTCGTAAACGAGGATCAAACAAAAGAAATAGTCGTCTGAATGGTGTATTTCGATTATGATATTTTTTCGCATACCGCCTTATAGCTGCTAATCTATTCTTTTGGCATTCACCTGAATACCAAATTACCAATTAATATCTAAAACATACTTCAGCCTGCTAAAACTTTTTCAGAATTAAATGCATATCTGCTATTTTTGAAAACTTGTACGGCATTGCAATAGAAAATTTAGTTTTAGTTTGAACATCTTAAATGCACAATAATTAAAATATTTACTTCTGTTGATGCTACTGTTTAATACATAGTATACCCACCAACAAGTATTATAAAGCCTACTACAGAGTTTTTGAAACAAAGAAGCCACATATTGATTAAAACTGGTTTATCAATACGTATTAGGAGCCAAAAAAGTTTTAAAAACATTGTGTTTAACTAACGCTACCACGATAATAATTTAATTGGGACGTACACAAAGATTTGGTGTGGTCTAAGGGAACCAAACATTCATATATTTTTTATGAGGTCTCCGAATTTAGTTATAATTTTTTTAAGATGCTCCTGCCATGAGAAAGCCACAAGCCATAAGCCTTTCTTAATATAAAATCTGTAACAATTTTCGATACGTATTGGAATAAATTGATTTTTGTCATGCATATTTAGAAGGCTGTAACTTATTTATGTGTTGTAAAAAGGTAAATTAGGTTTAATCTAACTATATTTGGTCCAAGAATATGTGATTAAATGTATGACCCACCTTTTTGTTACAATCTGTATACAATAAACTCTCGTGTCAGAGTGTTATTCGCCATACTCCTAAGAAACGGCGGGATTGATTTTTATGGAATTTTATGTTATGAATTTTATGTGCGTCTGGTAGGTCTGAAAATAGGTTGTAATCTATTTTTCATGCCCCTTATGGGTAAAGCTAATTTAACACAAACACTTTTTTGATTTTTTAAAAAAAAATTTTTAGTTTTTTACGATGTGGAAATAAAGAATACATACAGCTCTTAATTTTCGTTCCTTTATTATTAACCAAAATTTTTTTATAGCCATATTCGTGCCACATATTTCTAACTCTTGTTTTAATGGCAGTCAGAGACGAGAAACTTAACTCACACAAATATGATGTTACAAAATGAAACCAAACATTTTACAGCTTCACTCGCCAACTGGGGGTATTCCTGCATCTTTTCGGACCAAAATTGGTCCGAGTTCTGGGAAAAAAATTGGAGCTTCAACATTCCATCACTTGATATTGCAATAAGTTTTTCTTTCATGTTTATTGGTATTTCAACATGCTGAAATGAATCGGCTAAAAACGGATTTAGTATCTATCTGCAACTGTCGTAACTGTGTTGAATTTCTTCGGGGAAACAATCACAGAGCTACTGTTTTAAATTGAGCAAAGTAACATGCATGTTAGCAAAAACTTGTTAAATATTTGTAGTACTGTAATTGGATACATTTTCTATAATTTCCTGAAGGCACTGGAATAATTCGAGTTGTTTTTTGCCAAGTGAGGTCGACCATAAATCGATTTTTCTTAGAAACGCCTTAAATTTATCTGTGGCTGTAATTATATTAATGTCGCGACCTTGTGAATTACTGTTGATAATATTTTAATTGCTCGAAAATATCAGCAAGGAAACCTAGTTTCAGAAGCCAAATAGGATCGGAAAATTGATTTTCATATGGGGACGTCTCATCTTTCAAATACATTAAAAGCTCTGCTCTTAAGTAAAATACTCTTTTTAAGACCTTGGAAGCCACCTTATTTCGGTGTGGTAGAGAAGATTTTCAAATAAAGCACCCATGTCTTCGCAAATTTTTCTAAAAATACTGGTCTGCAAAGCTTTTTCTTTAATGGAACTTACAACTTTAATGATGGCTTTCATAACAGAGTCCGTTTCAGGAGCTAAAGCTTTGGACACAAGAGCTTATTTCTTGTAATTTGACGACAAGACCAGATTTATGTCCTGTCATAGCTTTAGAATATAGCAATATATTTACTCCAGTCAATATCGTATTTACTTGTACTTAATAAATAATAAATAATAAATAATATATCTTCTTGAATGCCATTATTTGTATCATATCTTACAAACGTAATGAATTGGGCATAGTTAAATATATCTGTGGATTCGTCCGTTTGAAGAAAGAAGTACGTGCATTTATTAAGATTTTTCCACTTGGCAACACGATAAGCAACTTTATAACTTGCTAATAATGCTTTTTCATTAGTAGTGGTTGCCAAGGGAAAACTGTCTTGCTCTTTGTGAAGGACGTTCAGCTTTCTTTCAAATAATTCTACGGGCTTGTCTTTTTTATCTGGATGTTTGCTATTTAAATATCGAAGTAACTTTGATGGCTTCATGCTTTCTTTTGACAAGACTTTTCCACAAGTAACACATTGCGTTTAATGGAAATAACGGTAAAACCATATTTAAGATATTCATCAATGTAAAATCTGTTTTTCTTTTTATTGCTGCTACTGCCACTTTCGGACGTAGATGGCTCTGCACTTCTTTTTAAAAACTTATCCATAATTTATAATTTATCTTAGATGTAAATACGTAGATGTGAATACGTAAGTCGTAAAATATTTACTCATGACTCAACACCGCGTTCGCCACCATAGGCTGTTTGGATTCGAACTGAGGTTTCGTTGCGCATCGCTGCTTATATAAAGCCAAAACGAGGCTACGAGAACGTTCCAGAGTGCCATCTAGTAGCGAGTGCTTTCGCGATTATCATGGAAGAGTTTTGCGAAGTAGACACAAGCTAATATGTCGCTGTCTACAATGTGCAGTCGACTTATTATTATTTATTTTTATTGTAAATGCTATTCTGGCAGAAGTACCTACTACTAATCACTAGTGGGACAGATCGCAATCATTAAAATAATCATATTAAAATAAAATAATTGTTTTTGATTTAAACTTAAACAGTAAAGTAAAATTAAATTTGAGAAACTAACAGATAATTGTAAATTAGACACGCTATTTCTGTCAAATAATATTGAATAAATGAGTGGGGCGGAAATTGGGGGGTCGCGAACAATTTTTTTAGCAAAAAGGAGTCGCGGTTTAGATAAGTTTGGAAAGCTCTGAATTAGATTAAGTAGTTAGATAACCACTTTTTCAGTAAACTGCTTATTCGTACACTGTACATAAATTATTTTACAAAAATAATATCAATTATTTAAAAAATCATTGAATTATTATAAAATTTATCAAAAAATAATTATTAGTTGTGTTCTATACATTTTCTTATTTGCCCGAAAATTAGCAGTGTAGCTTTTATCTGGACTTGGCATATAAGTCTATATAAACGGAAATCAGTTAAATATCCTAAATCCAAAAATTTTCCTTGAATGTACATGCCATAAATTCGTCGAAAATTTCATTCTAAGAGGAGTAGAGTGAAATATAAGCCAAGCTTTTAGGTCAATATTGTGATAACCTTTTATTTGGTAGAAATTTAATAATGTGAAAACGGTAAAATATGAGGGCAAAAGTTTGTTTTCGCCAATATTTGTTCTTCTGTTGAAAAAAGCACTTTCCAAAAACAATGTTTTGTTAGGTAGATATTTTTTGTTTTACCTTTGAGTTTGTATTGTGTATTTAGTAGAATTAACTTCCAATTTCCTAATTCTAAAATATTAGTAAATTGAATCAATTTTTTTAAGGAATTAAATTTTCTGGGTAAAAAAAACGAATAAGGTAACTCGTGTTATTTAGTAATTACTTGAAGACATTTTGTATGTATTCTAGCATAATAATAAATACATTTATTTTATTTTCCAGGGGCGTATTTCTACAAATGTATAGATACATTATTATTCAAAAGCTTGGAAATCACGTTAGTTTCCATTCTACTATGGAAATAAGCTTATAACTATGGGTTATAGGCTAAATAATTAGAGTTTTATATCTTATATTATAAGGGAAATACATACAAAATGACACATTATGTACAAAATGACATACTCGGGTTATTTCAAGTTTTGCGGACTTTAATAAAAAGTTGACAGTTACACCAAGCGGCCAAAACGGCACACTATAATCTTTCAAATTAGCAACCAATGACCAATGATAGATATTCACACGTTACGAGTTTTTTTCATACTCTCAAAGTTTTTGTTCAGATGGTACCTTTGTTGCTATTGTATCTATTTATATCTTCATTTTTAAGTGCCGTCTCCCAATCGGAGGTTGGATATCATCATCACTATCTTTACTTTATCTACTGCTGCTCTAAAGAGTTCTATAGAACTGCATTTAAACCAGTCCCTTAAATTCTTCAACCATGACACTCTCCTTCTTCCTATACTCCTTCCTCCTCTTATCTTTCCCTGTATTATCAGCCTTAGCAGTTCATATCGCTGTCCCCTCATTACGTGTCCCAGATATTGTAACTTTCTTATTTTTATTGTGTTTATTATTTCGCATTATTTGCCCATTTCTCACAATACTTCCGTGTTAGTTTTCTTCTGTGTCCATGCTATTCTAAGCATCCTCCTGTAACACCACATTTCAAAGGACTGTAACTTATTTATGTGTTCTTGCTTCAATGTCCAGCTTTCAAGTCCATATTGCAGTATCGAAAACACGTAGCATCTTAGTGTTCTTACTCTCAGTTCTAATCTAAGATCTTTGTTGCAAAGATATTTTACATCTACAGCATCTTATTTCGGTTGTTTGATCATTATTGTCTAAAATCCAGGTTCCTAGGTATTTGTATTTATCAACCATTTCTATCGGTACATTTTCCAAATGCATGTTTGTTGGTATATTTGTTTTCTTTATTATTATCATATATTTGGTCTTTTTTATATACATTTTTAGTCCATATTTTTCACAGAAACTGTTTGTTTTGTTTTGCAGTAATTGGAGTTGTTCAGCAGAGCTTGCCATAATCACGGTGTCATCTGCATATCTTATGTTGTTAATAGATCTTGCATTAATAATTGTTCATATCATTCATATCCATAATCTTTAAGCTAACACAATTTAAGCAAATAACGCTTTTCTGGCTCCTAGTCTGTTTCTGAACTCAAACTGACTATCATCTATTTCTTCTTCCAGTTTTTTATTTATACGACCATGTATTATTTTCAGGAATAATTTGAGAATGTGACTTATTAGTGATATTGTTCTATATTCACTGCAATATTTAGCGTTTGTATTTTTACGGATAGCACAAAAGGTGGAGAGTAACCATTATTTCGGTATGTGTTCTATTTTGTATACTAAGTTAAATAAGTCTATAAGTCTAGGTTTCATCATTCATGCATTTTAAGATTTCTATAGTAATTTCGTCTGGACCTAATGCTTTACCAGTTTTGCTGTTTTTTAATGCCATTTTAATTTCCTCTTTAATATCTTAAAACCATATCTGTTCTACTTCTACCTCCATCTGTTCTGTTCTATTGTCTTTGATTAGTTCATTGATGTATTTTGACCATCTCTTTAATTTGTCGTTAGTATTCAACACAAGTTTCCCATTTGCATCTTTCAGTATTCCCGGTTTTCTTGTTCTATTGTTGCGAGTTAATTCTTAAATTTTTTTACGTATGTTAAAACTATCATGTCTTTTCTGGTATTCTTCTATTTCTGCGCATTGTTCTTTTAGCCATTGTTCTTTTGCTTTCTTAATTCTGTATTTTATTTGTTTATCCACTTTTTGTACATCTGATTATCTTTGTTCTTATATTGACGTCTTTCTTCCATTACATCTAAAATTTCTTCCGTCATCCATTGCTTCTTTTTATATCTGGTTTGTATTAGAATTCTTTTTGACTTTTATCTATTTCTGTCTTTATTAATAACCATTTTTTCTCCGTCTCAGTATTTTGCAGAATTTGTTCTTTAACATTCATTAATCCGTTGTTGATTTCATCTGCCAGGCGTTGCCTTATGAGTGGTTCCTTAATTTACTTGTATCGATTTTTGCATTTGTTGTTCTTCGCTTTATTATTTTCATTTTGAGCCTAATTTTGGTCACTACTGGGTTGTGATCTGATCCTATGTCGGCACTTGGATAGGTTTTTGCGGATATAATTGCGTTCCTGTATCTTTGTCTAACTAATACATAGTCTATTTGGTTTCTTACAATTCTCTCTTCTTGATCTGCTGGTGACTTCCAGGTATATAGTCTTCTCTTTGGCATTTTGAACAATGTATTAGCTATAACAAAATTATTGTTTTGGCAAAATTCGATAAGCCTGTCACCCCTTTCGTTTCTGTTGCCCAGACCATATCCTCCTGTACATTCTTCTACTTTTTCTTCCCCAACCTTTGCGTTAAAGTCTCCCATTATAATTGTTACATCTTGCGTTTTAATGGATTTTAAAATGTTGTCTAGGTCTTCGTAGAAAGTTTCAATATCGCTCTCTGGTTTGTCTGCAGTTGGAGCATAAACTTGTAGGATGTTTATTTTGGGTTTGTTCTGGTTTAATTGTAAGAGTATAATTCTGTTGGAGTATGGAGTGAAATTTATTACAGCTTTATCAATGTTTTTGTTTAATATTATCCCGACACCATATCTATGTGAACCGTCTTGACTTCCTGAATAATATATTGTTTTATTGTTGATTTTTATCTTTCCTGAGTCGGGCCATTGGACATCGCTGATTCCTAAAATATCTATATTCAGCCTTTCCATTTCTTTAACGGCATTATGTACTTTTCCAGCTTGATGTAGACTTCTAACATTCCAAGTCGCTACTTTGCAAGGTTTTCGCATGTTGACGACCGGGGAGGCCTTGCAGTCTTGTGAGTTTCCTCCTCTGCGGATCTTGTTTTCCGAGTTTTATGATCAGTAGAGTGTTTAGTTGTATTGTTAGTCATGATGATTAACTAGGGATGCTGTATGCGCCTTTAATGCATTGGTTTCCCGTTGCCTTATGCATCTCCACGCCGTTGACCATGTCTGGTTCGTCCGCCTTTAGAAATGATTTTCCATTTCTAGGACAAGAAGGTGCCCTTCCACTTACCGACTCTTCCACCCGAAGCTGTTGGTCAGTAAGTGGGGGATTACTTATACCGGCAATCACTCGGACGCCAGAGCCTCGTTTGTTATCTAGCAGAATGTACCGGATGATCATGATCTAGATCATCTCACGGGCAGGTGAGGTTGACATCTACTTATATATCATGTTTTTTTATTCCTTAAACACTTATCTTTAAATACAGTAACTTATTTTTAGATAAAGAGCTCCTTGTATACCTATTTACCAATTTTGTTGTTTTAAAACGCTCTATCGACTAATCGACAAATATATGCAACGGACAAAATGGCATAGGTATGTCATTCTGTTTATACCTTTTGTATTATATATATGTAGGTATATATTTTTTAAATACCAAGCTGTTACGAGAATATTTACTAACGGCTAATTGGCAATCTGGAAATAAAAAGTCAATGAAGAAAGCCATCGAGGTAGTTCGAGATAAGAAAATAGACTGGTTGTTGACCTTAAATTATTTGGTCTTACTCAAGCAAGCCTTTCGCAGACATTTTATAGGCAATAGTAAAACGTTAAAGTCAAACTCAAAAGGCCCTGGTTGTTAGAAAGTTACATTTCCATCTGATGTTGAAAGGAAATCAGTTGAGCATTTATATAAAATTATTGAAAGTCATTTGTTCGGATTGACACGAGCATTAGTAAAAGAATTAGCTTTTCATATAGGTTGCTAATAAATTTAACACTCAAAAGCAACAGACAGGAGAAGACTGGTTCGATGGACTTCTAAGACGTTATAAAGATATATCTTTACGCAATCCAGAAGCCACTTCAGCAGCTTGCGCTCAAAATTTTAATCGACCGCAAATCCAACAGTTGTTTGTTGTGTCAATACTGTTGGAACTTACATCCCGCCGATTATAATATTTCCTAGAAATACTAAAATTGAACTTAAAGATGAACCTATAGCTCCTCTAGGCACTTTAGGGGTAGCCCAACAATCAGGCTCAATGAGCACCGAAATAAGAATGAACTGGATAAATAATTTCTAGAGTTTTTTAAAAGCAAGTATTGACGATAATGTAATTCTAATTTTTGATGAAGATTCACATCATAAACGCTTTAAAACTTATGCAAAGAAAACGGTATTACTGTTATTTATCTTTTCTTTGTAATCGCGATATCAATATATCGCTCCGGATAAGAATGCTTCGATGTTATATTTTCTCTACCCTTTTGTATGGAGTTGAAGCTTGGACACTTAAAAAATCCAACATAAAAACCTAGAAGCATTCGAAATGTGGTGTTACCGACGTATTTTGAAAATATCATGGATGGATCGCAAAACAAACGAACAAGTTCTCGAACAACTAGGAAAACAATGCGAAGTTTTAAATTCCATAAAAATCAGGAAATTGGAATACTTGGGGCACATCATGAGAGGTGAAAAATACGAACTACTAAGGAATATAATGCAGGGTAAAATCAAAGGTAGAAGAAGCGTAGGAAGACGTAAAATCTCGTGGCTACGCAATCTCCGTGAATGGTTTGGATGCAGTTCAATTGAACTATTCAGGCGCGTAACCAACAAAATTATAATTGCCAGAATGATTTCCAATCACCGATAGAAGTGGAACTTGAAAAAGAAGAAGCAGAAGTTATTTGTCTAACTCCAGCCACTTTATGCAACCTTTTGACGTCCTTTCCATGGTAATTTGAAAGATATGCTATAAAAAAGAAATGGCTAAATAGCTTAATGCACATCCTGGATTATGTTCCTGGTTACGCCTCTACAGATAGCCAGCTTGTTCAATAGAGCATATGGCATTAAGCTGCAGTGAAAAATGCATTTTATGGATTTAACTGACATGTTTACGGTCGCTGAACTCTGATATATTTCCGAATTAAATGTACGAACCCGCTGGAACCACAAACGTATCGCTGGAAGACATTTACAGTGAACAGCTTTCTCAACCTGCAAAAGCAACGAGCTCTGTCGAGTCTGAACAGGTTCTTATACAACCTTAACAACAAGCAAATGATTCAGTTCCTGTAAAAACATGTCTCAGTTTAGTGTACCTGCTGTGTTACCTCTCGTTCAGCTATCTTCCCATGATACTAAAACTGATGACAATAATGCAGTCGAAATAACACCATTTACCGACCCACAATCTAAGAATTCATCTCAAGTTCCAACAAAAAACCCCGGTCTAGAAGTTACTTTAACTGCTGCAGCTACCAATGAACGTTAATTGTCTGCTGCACTTGCTGCAGATTGAGCTACCTTGTCTGGTACCAAAAGAATACTTTGTTAGCGACCAAGGAGAACATAAAGCAAAAATTTAACAGAGCTTTTTGGTGTTAACTTTTACTACCTAATATATTGGAAAAAAATTCTAAGAATAAGCCCAAAGCTCATATAACACAAAAACGCAAAGCACCAAAAAATAAGGTTAAGAAAATGATAAAGAAAAAGATTGACTAGTACTCCCAATATATTGTAAATAAAATCTAACAATGAAAAGCTCCCCAAACAAATAAAAAACATAATCACCAAAAAAATTTGATGAAAAAAAAAAATAAAGAACAAGATTTGCTTAATATTTCTTATATCTAAGCACAGGGAACAGTAGCGGCTGTACTTAAAATATTTGTTTTGGGTTTACGCTTCTTGCGCTGATGTTTCAAGAATATCTAAGCATTTCATCTGCAAATTATGCCAATAGTATTGTAGCTATGTCAAAGCTTACTATATCAAGTTTGTCGAAGCACTATCAAGGAGTATCAGAATTTAAAAAAAAATTGCATTGCGAGCATTGAAAATGTGATTGTAATTACCATCCTTTCTTCTTATGATAATTACCATGCGGTTTCTCTCAGATTTCCAACTAAAAACGCCTTCACCGATCAATGCGCATAAAACCCAATCTACGATCACTCCTAAAGAAACTGTCATACACGAACATACCTCATTATACAATTTTTAATTGAACTTAAGTCTATAATCGTTTTTATCGTCTTCTTAGACAAAAGTAACTATGTTTTCCGTAACACAAAACATAGTTATAAAAGTAACTATGTTGGTCTCCTGTAGTTTCTATATCTCATTTCACAACGATACCTGTTCTAGAAGAGCACTTAGTCAAAGCCAACCTCTATGCGTTAATAAGCGACGCCCAGAAATTTTAAAAGGGGTGCTTTATTGTACGAGGAGAATGGTTTTGTTGCAGACTTGGCACCCCAATGAACAACACTATACTACAAAGCGAAGAACAACAGGACATAGACTTAACCCAAACTTATTTTAAAAAGGAGAATACAGACTTTGAAGAGGCAAATAATCTAAACGAGGTTTCATTACTGGACGGAGTTATCTAGTTACACTAGACCAAGCGCCAAAAATTGATTTTGAGATATTTGACTTCAAAGTTTTCACTCTATTAAAATTCAGTATATGTTACAATAGTCGTAATTTTTTGTTTTCGAAGACAGTTTTTTATGTTTTCTCTAAGTGCGAAATAGTAACTTGCTAATGTTGAAGAAAAACGAAAAAAAAAATAAAAAAGCTTTTGGTCGACTTACGATTTTCGCCACATTGTGTAATTGTGTTATACATCAATAGACCAAGCGACATGGAGGTCGTTTGGTCTAGTGATGCGTAACTTAAATATCACTTTTAGTGAATGATTAGTAGGCCACAAGCTATTTTTTCTTTTTGGGTATGACAATAAAAGTCATTGTTTTGAATATTTTATATTACTTAAGAAATTAATCAAAAATAGAAAAAAAACTTGAACTCAGTGTTAACAGTAGGTACAATTTTCTGAATATTATGAAAATAGTAAATAAACATTACTCATCTTGTATGCCAAAGTCTAAGTCTCCATCAAATCCGTCAATGTCATCTTCTACTGTATTGTTACTGAAAAGGGAGCGATACAGAGGTTTTGCATCATTTGGTATTAGGTGCATTAAAGATCTTAAGTCGTTAAGCTTAGGCACAGAAAGTGGCTTGCCTGTGGGCCAAAGAGGAATCAAGTGGTTACTTAGGGATTGCATTGCAACGGGCCGTCCTTTTTGAAGTTTCTTGTGAAGATCTACTTCAACTTCACTAGTGTTAAAATCAGTTTTCATAAAAATACTCAGTGGTTTATCCTTTCTTATTTCAATTTCTCTTGTTTTAAGCCAGCTTACCTTACTGTTTTCTATGTCTGATTTACGGTTTGTAATCATAGTTTCCAACTTCTTTGTTCCAACGAATTCTTCTTTTTTCATTCTGTGAACTACTAGTGGGTTCTTTTTACGGGATTTCTTCATCACGTTTAGGTAATCATCAACGGTATATAAACGTTCAATATCTCCAAAATCACTATCATTGGGTAAAAAACTATGACCAGGAAAGAGATAGCGTAATGTAATTTTTTCAATGGTAGGATGAGTTTCCAAAATCGTTTTCAGAATCAAAACTATTTTGATGTTGCGGTTTTGGCCGCCACAAGAGTCTGACCACAAAATTACATGTTTTGCAGAAGTAACATTTTCTTCAATGTGTTTCTTAAGACAACTGCCTACTTCCTGGGCTGCCCGACCAGCTTCACCTTCTATCCAAACATAACAATGACCTTTGTTATCCTTGCCGCTATGGATACCAAGGTTGTAAATACATAATTGACGCTTATAATATACGATATTTGTTGGAATTCTCGGAAGGGAAGAGTTTTTTCTAAATCAAAACAAAAGGTTTTCATTTCTGGTTAATCGTTGCTCATCTTCATGTCTAGCTTTCTTCTAGATTGTGCATTTTCAGCTTCTTCTAAGTGCACATTTTTTTCTTCCTTTAACTTGCTTAATTTTTCGTTATCTGCGCAATTTTTAATTTCTAATTCGAAACAATCACATCTACTACAAGTATCTTTTTTCAACTTTTTCTTTGAAGATTAAATCGTGTTAAAAATATTTTTTTGTAAAACGAAAATTTAACAGGATTATTGTCTGCTTCTTCAATATACAATTCATACATTTTACTTAATGTTGTTTCTTCTGTTAGGTATTCTGTTTCTGTGTTAGCTCTTCTGTAATGTGACTTGTACTTAGGGAATTTCGTTATGTGCTCAATTACTTTTTGTACACGATTATCGTTAATTTTATTATGACTCCTACTTTGACCACGACAATCTCGAACACCCATTGGACGTTTCATAGCTTTCAATGCTGCATTGACTTTGCAACTTGATATTCTCAAGGTCTGTAAAAAGAAAAGTTTACACACTGTCACAGCAGATATATCTTTTGTTACTGCTGTTTTTGTTACGCTTTATTGGGACTTCGGAAATATTTGAACACATTACAGCTCTTTGAGAATCATAAGATTCAACATTGTAAACAAACATCATTATCAACATCAAATTCTTTTTTGGCATTATCCACACCAATCTTGTCCAAACACTTACACTTACAAAGATACATACGAAACTGTTTTGATTCTTTACATACATTTCTCTGTGTGAAGTAACTCTTGCTTTGAATACAACTTTTTTTATTGATTCGCGACTTTGATTTAAGTACTTCGTATTCTCCTTTTTTTGGTCTTCCCATGGGGAATATTTGTTTATCACATTACTGTTTAATGCTATTTATGTTCTTTTGTTCCTGCTGAGGAATAATGTGAATTCTTGTTTCTCGTTTAGAAGTTGAAGGCATCTGCAGTGATTGTTCTTGTGCATCTTCTGTAGAAAAATTTAAGCAAGAACTGCCACTACTTCTTAGCCTAAACACCTCAACAAGTTATTGTCAACAAATTTCATGTACCTATGTTGCCAAATATTCGATTTACAATCATTAAAACGCTCGCAGGAGGCGCTTGGTCTGCTGATGCAAAACTATTACACAAAATTAGTCGCTTGGTCTAGTGATGCAAAATTCAAAATCCAGAATAAGAAGAAAGGCACTTGGTCTTTTAAATATATCTGGTTAACGTTACAACAGATTAATGGGATTTATTGTGTAGATAGTTTATACTATTTCCCACCAGAAAGCGCCATATTCCACAATTTGAGAAATTGGCGCTTGGTCTAGTGATGAATAACGCCGTCCAACTAGTTCTGATCTATGCAGATTATGAGGTCCTAGTGCTTTCTCATTTTTCATTAGTAGTTAAATTTTCTCTAAACGAAATAGTTTAATTAGGTATTGTACTGCAAATTGTAATTACTAAACGTGTCTTTCTATATGGTATATAGTTTACATTTTTATATTAGTCTACAAACAAATATATTTTAAAATATTCATTAATGAGGCATCCCCTCGTTTATCGGGTTAAATGCCAGTCATTTCCATTTGCATAATAAACGAAATTCAAACATAACTTATTACTTCGATCGATTTTCCTTTGTATTTCGTGTTTACAAAATATGGAAATAAACATTATTATTAATATTCTTTAGGACACAAAATCGATTGGAGAGCTGTAAATTTTATTTTGTATCAATAATACGTCTGAAAGTAAAGAAAAGAAATAAGTCTGATAAAAAGAATTTAATAACATTTTGTCTTTGGATAATATTTTCATTATGAAACATTGATGCACTAGTAGAAGGCCAAATTGCGAAGATATGTAATTTATTTAAAATATTTTTAATATCGGAAACAACTGTTTAGTCCAGTCCTCAAAAATTTGAGATATAAAGACAATACCAACAAACTGTTTTTTGCTGTTAATAGCAATTTTGGGACCCTAAAAAAAGGCAAACAGTGTTGCCACTCCTACCGCTGGGTTTCCTCCTTCAACCTGCTTTCGTACGGGGGGCAATGAAAAATATCGATTTCCAAAGAATCTGTCCGTCGTAAAAAGAAATATTTTAAACAAGAAATGTAGCTATGGTAATTTTAAACAAAAATATTTGTTATTGCTTTTTCTGTAGCATGAACCATTCTCTCAGAAACAACGCTTGCAGCGACCGGTGATTTTGGATTTCAGTTAGGGTCGGTGAAGCGCTAAATAATTTTTTTAAATAAAACCTGTAGCAACTCAATGGTAAAAATTTAATACCTTTGATCAGAGTAATCTATCGACAAAAGATAAAATGCATTTTAAAGGGGAAAAGTGTGTCTTTTGTATATAGTTTTTGCATTATGTCGTAAATAAGGTCAGTTGCTATAAATCTGTTGCGCGATTTTTGCCATTTTGAACGATTCTCATAAGATCAATAGGAATTTTCACTTTCATTGGCAAGTCTCTGTGGATTTTTCATTATTAGAACCTAGTCTCTAAAATATACCTTTAATAACACAAAATTTAGATTTTGAGTCTTGGCAACAAATATAAGGCATTTAAAATATGCTTAAAAACGCTGAATTTAAACTTTTTTATAACAAACGATCTCATGTCATGGAAAATGTTTCCACGAAGATGGCAGTAGATGAAATTTGTAGCGATGGTGAACGATTTCCTTATTTTTCACAAAAGCATAATATATAACACAAGCATATATAAACGTAAAATATAAAGGGTGCATCAGTACCCTGTAAAAAAGCAACATACATCTAGTACCATATCCTCATGCAGTAACTGATAACAATAACAATATGCATTTTATAGATAAATTTGACCAGATTTTATCAATTTACCAAATAGATCGTCGAAGTAAAAATGATGTTATTGAAAATTTTTTATTTATTATATATTAGATTTATTAATAGCATACTGCATTTACAAATTGCTAAGCTTGCCCAAATTAATGTCTAAAAATTTTCACGATGCTCTGATTATTGGATTATTGGCAGACCAAAGAGAATATCTAACTCAGTGGTTCTCAACCTTTTTGTGGCAACGGAACACTTTTAATTACCGAAAAAAATTGCGGAACACCAAAGCAATAACATGCATATATTGATAAACAAATTAGGATTAGCACATAAATTCTGTAATAAACTTTATTATACGTACTCAAATTTGTAAAATTTTACTTAAAATATGAAAACAAAAAACATTTTTAAAATTAACAAAAGCGTAATTCTCAAAATACATCATATGAGTAAATACTTCAAATTAGTGAGACACTTGTGCCTGGTGTCGTTTGCAAATTTGCTCAATATCAGGCCTGATGTGGGAAAGAGCTACTCTCATTTCTTGTTCTAAGTTTAGCAGCCTTTCCCGTTTCTTATTTTTAATGTTTGTTAAAGATGAGAACCCAAATTCACATAAATAGGACGTTGAAAACTGTATTAAAATACTAATCGCTTTTTTGGCAAGAAGTGGATATTCCTCTTGGACCAAGATCCAAAATTCCTGAACATTCACTTCTGAAAACTTAATTTTCAGAGTACGATCAGATGACAACGAAATAAATTCTTCTTCTTGGTTCAGAGAAAACTGGAAATTGGCTGTATTACTTGTGCTAAAAGGACTTCTTATCCAGTCATATTTTTCTACGTTCAGAGATGGAAAATACCTGGCAATTGTCTCCTCTAATAGTGATAAGTGTTCTGTAACTATATGCGTGATTTCTTGTTCTTTATCTTCATCACCTTCATTCTGAAGCAGTGGAAACATATCCATTTTATTTGTCTCTAAAATGCGCTTCTTCCAAAATGACAATTTTTTCTGGAAAGCTGACAGCTTGTCCGTGGATGTTAAAATATTTTCATTTTTGCCTTGCATACTTGAGTTAACGCCATTTAAATAATTAAAAATATCGGCCAAATATGCCACTTTAGTGCACCATGCATCATTTTCAAAATATGTGGTAAATGTGTCATTACCTTCTTCTTGGAAAAAAGTTAACAGCTCCGTTCTAAGTTCATAAATTCGACATAATACTTTGCCCCTTGACAACCATCTAACTTCGGTGTGCAGCAACAAACATTCATACTTTGATTCCATTGAGATGCAGAGTTGTTTAAAAAGACGGGTTTTTAGTGGTCTTGATTTGATGTAATTCACGACATTAACCACTTGGTCTAATACAGATTTCAAAGTAGCTGGTAGCGTTTTTGAAATTAGAGATTCTCTATGCAAGAAACAGTGCGTAGATATGATATTTTCATTTCGCTTTTTTGCAAGGGTACAAAAACCTTTTATGGAGCCTACCATGGAAGGGGCACCATCCGTACAAATTCCTACGCAAAAGTCCCATGATATATTTTTTTTCTCTAAATATGACGTTATGGAATCAAATACATCCTGACCTGTTGTACGTGCTGTAAGTTCTCTGCAGCATAAAAACTGATTGACTATTTCACCTTCGTCGACAAATCGAATAAATCCTAATAAATGAGCTTTGCCACTAATATCAGTGGATTCGTCCACCTGCAATGCGAAGTTTTTTTTGTAAAGTTTATTTGTAACTTTTTCCTCAATATCTGCAGATAAATCAACAATCCTCCTTCTTATTGTATCATCCGACATAGGAATTTTCCGTATTTCGTTTTGTGCATCGTTGCCAAACATAATTTTGACCATCTCACAACATGCTGGTAATATAAGAGATTCTGCAACAGTGTGTGGTTTCTGTTTCAAAGCAATTAATTCGGCGACCTTATATGAAGCTATTTGTGCTTTGTCGGAAATTGTTAGCGACCTTTCAAATTGTTTCGCTTGTTTAGCTTGTGTCTCCAAAAGTCGCTTGAAATAATCTTTATTTTTTGAAGCTACACTAGCGTGTTTGGTAGTAAAATGGCGTTTTAATTTAGCCGGAGCCATTGCGCTATTAGCGAGTGTCTGCCCACAAACAATACACTTGGGAATTGGACAGTCTTCTTCCCCAGTCCAAATGAAGCCATAATCCAAATATTCATCCAAATATTGCCGGTTCAACATTTTTTTGCTGCGCTTCGATTTGTCATCAACCCCACTTCGTAAAGTTCCAGTATCTCCGCTGGTGCTCGCTTCATCATCATTAATTATGAGTTGTTCCACAGTAGTTTTTCTTTTAAGTTTGAGGAACTTATCCATTTTAATTTATTCGTCTCTAAACAAAATAATGCGGATGAATGCTTCACATTTTGTATAAAATATGCAATTACTTACCTTTGATAGATAAGCCGTACGTAAACGTTATCATAAAAAAACTGACACAGCGATTTTCACGTATTACGTTTGTGCAATGTAACAAATTCAACATTCAGTTGCAGACTGTGGCGTGGGTGACTCAGATTGGCTGTGGCCACTGCGGAGCTCAGCGCTCAGCGCTTATAAAATCCAACGTGTGCACTGTGCCGACGCGGTGTTGTCACGTTGGGCAAATGAACATTTACGCTGCAGAATTTTATTAAATTAAAATGTACGTAAGTGGCTATTTTAAAATTTGAAAATATTTATTTGAAAAGAGTAATTTAGCAAAATGGTATGTAGGATTGCAAGTATTTCGCGGAACACTTGGAAGGAATTCGCGGAACACTAGTGTTCCGCGGAACACCGGTTGAGAACCACTGATCTAACTGGATGCCAATTTACAAATCAAACAAACAATCATACTAGTAGTTTTTGTGCATATTTCATGCTTTTTTTCAAGTGCAACTATAAAATTTTTGAGCGCTTAGCTTGAAATTTTTTATGGTTTTTAATACGGACTACATTTATCAAATTTTGATTTATATATGTGATAAAAATACGTACGTTATTAAGGAGTTACCATCTTTTAGGCGGATTTTACATAGCTAGAAACATGTATAATAATAGTAATAATAATAATAAAGGTCTTACAAATACAAATAAGAAGACAATGGGGAACGGAAAGTAACCAGACGATACCTATTATTCTTTCTACCACTGGAGTCGAAGAACCTCCTAAGAAACATAAAAAGCTGGATCTCAATAAAAATCTATATAAGATCATGCAGAAAGCTGTGCTAGTTTCTATCGCCAGATGCGTGCGAACATTTTTGGGAGATACACCGACGTATCAAGTCACCTAGGACTCGATAAAAGAAAAGAGTCCTTCTTCTCTTTAAGTTCCATCTTCTATCGAAGGTTGGAAATCATCATGGCTATGCGGACTCTGTTGACTGCCGCTCTAAAAAGTTCTGCACTACTGCATTCAAACCATTCCCTTAAGTTCTTAAGCCAGGATATTCTTCGTCTTCCCACATTTCGCTTTCCTCGGATTTTGCCCTGCATAATAAGTTGTAATAATGCGTATTTTTGCCCTCTCATCACATGTCCCAAGTACTCAAGTTTTCGTCTTTTAATAGTTAATATTATTTCCGCCTCATTTCCTATCCTTCTAGTTACTTCCATGTTTGACATTCTTTGAATCCATGATATTCGTAGGATTCTTCTGTAACACCAAAATTCAAAGGCGGCCAACTTATTCAGATGAACTTGTTTTAGTGTCCAAGCTTCCAGACCATAAAGAAGAGTAGAGAACACGTAACATCGAAGCATTCTCAGGCGTAGTTCTAACCTTATATCCCGACAACAAAGAAACTTTTTAAGTTTAATAAATGATGTACGTGCTATTTCAATACGTGTCTTAATTTCTTTGGTTTGGTCTACATCTGATGTTATCCATGTTCCTAAGTATTTATAGTTATTAACACTCTCAATTGCAGTATCTTCAATAGTCAATTGGATATTTGCATGTGCATTTTGCATGTCTCACCAGAGCTGCAAAAGAGTCTCACCAGAGCTCAATCCTTTTGATACTGTAGTTATCTGGGATGAGTGAATTTTCTTCTTAGAGGGAGTGGCTAAATCTAGAAAGGTCTTCATTTTTCCTTCAAATTCATACAATACACAAAATATATAAATTAGATATGCATAAAATACAATAAGAAAGAAAAAATGCCGAAGATCAGTTGGTGCCGATTTTAAGAAATCAATACCTCTGCTTTTCATCTTGAGCAAAAGAAAAAAAATACAATATTTTTTTTGCATGTTCTGTAACAATCAATTAAAAACCATAACTAATAGAAACATTTAGCATTTAAATATAGTCCAAGAACTATCACACAGTTTATACATACTTCATAACATTTATCGTTATTCATTTACATCTACGATCGTCGCTATCCAATCTCTGCTAGTACAGGTAACAGCGTTAACAATCGTCAAATAAAACAAAATTTTACTTTAAAAATAAATAAATATTTTAAATTATTTGCCAATTAAACCTTGCCACCGACAAGGACACGTAATTATTAGAATGCCAAAAAGATTCCATTCTTGCCAGTAAGGCTTCTAACGATAGCAAGCAACGAATTGCCTGATGAGTACTGAAACATATTAAAATCTACCCCAATGTTGCAGGCAACAGTCTGCTCTGGCCAAAAACGCTGATAGAAGGGGCGTTTCCGATACTCTTCAGTACGGTGTTAATAGTAACTTCATGAAACAATGTAGATATTAAATGGTAAATGTAACCGTTTTTCTCCAACAAACAAGTAAACATATAAACTAATCCAACTATCGTAAAGAAACAGCAAAATAAATATATCACGTGAGCAAGACTGCGACCAATCTGAATCTTCTACTGCATTTTTCTACTTCCTGACCCATACTCTTAATCTCTTTATTCAGATTCCCCGCAAAAAAGGGGGCAGCATACCTTAAAGAGGCGAAAGCCTACAACGAGGTTTCATAACGTTAGTCACCACAGAAGATAAATATAAATGTAGCTCTCCATCCGCTAAACTGGTGCAGGTTCCTTTCCATTCTTTTAACTATTCATTGATGTCTAACATTCTGTGTCCGTTTTTGTCTTCTAAACTTTGGATACTTGTTTCCGTTTGTTTCCAGCAACCTCTTTTAATTTCTTGTGCAGATGAAATGTATCTTGTTTCTTTATATATTGTTCAATTGCATTACATTCTTGACTATGAAATTGTGTTTTCACGTGTCTTATCTTCTGCCTGACTATTGCGTGGATCCTCTTGTATTCGATTTTATCTTTATTTCTGACTTCACTTCTTTGATCCATAAGTCTCAGTATTTCTTCTGTCATACCCTTGTTTATTTTCTTGCTTTTAGCGCACTCAATTTTGTTTCTTGTTCAGTCTTTAAGATGTCTTTGACTCTCGTCCAGTTTTCCTCAGTACTTTCCTCTTTGCTTGATGTTAACTTCATTTTTTGTTCTAATATACTAGTTATTTCTTGTTCTACAGTATCATTTAACATCTTTTCTCTATCAATAGTAACTGTTTGCTTATTCGTCCCTGTAAGTCTTTTTAATCTCAGTCTTATTTTTCCTACTAAAATATTGTGATTTGTTGGTACATCTTCGCCTGGATATGTTTTTACTGCTAATACTGAATTTCTGTATCTCTTATTTATACATATGAAATGTATTTGGTTACGAACAACTCGTTCAGTTGTATCTGCTGGTGATTTCCAGGTATAAAGACGACGTTTTGCAAAGTTTGGAAATTGTGTTTGTTATTACTAATTGCTTTTCTACTCAAAAAGATGCCAACATATCTCCTCTTTCATTTCGTATTCCCATTTCATACCTTCACCAATCTTTGCATCAAAATCTCCCAAGATAATATTGAGATCGTGTTTCTTGGTAGATGCTAATACTTTTTCTAAATCATGATAGAATTTTTCAATTTTTTCTTGTTTATAGTCTTGTGTGGGTGCATATACTTGTAATATGTTCACATTGATTGTTGTTGATTGTATTTGTATCATCAGTATCCTGCCTGAGAATAGGACGACGTTTTTTACAGCTTTATCTGTTTCCTTCGACACATATATTGCTACACCATTTTTGTGTTTTGAGCTGTGTTCTCCTGAATAGCATAATACTAATAATATATAATACCACAGCTCAAAAAATGTAAAACATGCAAGTGCATGCCTTAGTGCATATAACTCCAACGCTACGACCACACCAAAAATTTTTGTTTCCCTTCTCGAAGATGTGCTAAATGTGCTGGTAACCAAAGTTCTAATCAATGTTCTCACAAAAAAGAGACAACCAGATTAAATGCGTTTTGTATTAAGGGTAACCCAGAAAACTGTCGTGAGTACTTAGTCTACAAAGAGTTGCAAAAAAGAGTATTTTCACAACTGAGAAGCAAGTCAATATTAAAGACAAGTATTTCTATCCAATCAAACCAACAATATTTAGTAGTTCCAGATGTAACCTACGCTCAGGTGGCAACCGCTGGTAATCAGATATCATCAGCAAACAAAAACAGCCCCTACTCTTTGTTAATCCACTGGCATGCTCGAACTTAAAAATGTAACTTAACTTTTACAATTTTTAAATAGCGTTGGCTTCTGTCTTAAGTAGACACATAAAGTTACACTGACTGCTTTGTTTGTCTTCCGTTCTAACTTGTCAAGATTGTCATTTCAATCAGTTGCTGTCATCAAGTCCTCGTAGACACACCTGTCTCAGGACTAGCAACTTCACGTGGAGTCATACTTCGCCATGTTACCAAATTCACTGGTAACTTTAAGATCATAATAATTAATAACACATATAATGTAAACTAAATTTTTACCCACATATTTATTGGCTACATACATGTATACCTAGTAAGTATTAACCACATTTTGCATAAACCTTGGTCAAAGTTTAAATTTCACGTTCTTTTTTTTTATTTTACTGGTTATATACTTAATTAAAAAGATACTGATGATGAAATATGGATTCCAAAAACGTTTTGTATTTTTTAAAGTCGTCTACTTTAAAATGCATAATATAGTATGTCTCACTTAACAATAAAAATGAGTAAGATAAAATTAAATTATTAGAAGAAGGTTTACCCAGTAACAAAAACAAAATTTGTTTAATTTAGTAATGTTGTATATTTTGAGAACGATTCCGAAGTGGATATCAAAACGTAAAAAATAAACTTTATATTAATTCTACTTTGATTTTACCAGTGAGTAAAATTGTTCTTGTTTTTAGTCAATGTCAATACTTTTGTTATTTATTGATACTCAATAGATTGCAAAATAATTTTAAATAAAATAAAAAAATAGCCCTTAAAGATCAGTTTTAGTTTATTTACCTTCTAAAAAAAAACACATTATTGGTAATATTGGTTTTAATATTATGCTTACGGAATAGTATATTTGCCTGTATCATATTAGATTCACAACAATCGCAAATATTTTCCTATCGGTAAATTATACTTGCATTGATTCTGGAATTTTCATTTATCAGAAATTCCGAGGCAATATACGGTTACTGAATCACATTACTCGAGACAAATTGTAAATTTACATACAGGAAGGTCAACTTTAGCGATGAATTTTAGGATATACTTATAGAGCTGACACTAAACCTTTTGAAAAGACTGGCAATACTTACTGCAAATCTTAGATCACAGATAATTAATCTTATATGATTTATACCATAAAATATTTGATTATTTACACATGTAATATTTTAAGTACTTCTGCTAAGAAATGCTAAGAAGATGATTTGCAAATTGTAGAAAGCGAAACCGGTCGTCTAGATAGTTAAATTAAACTGATTGTGAGTAAGTCTTGTATATTATTTCTTTTACCTATTTAAAAATTAAACTGTTACAAAATACGTACTACATACTCCACACTAAAAACAAAAGTTTACACAACTTAAACATTAGTTTCTAATAAAATAGGTTATTTTCCGCTGCTTTCCACACTGCATACGTTTTTTTGAAATTATGTCTCTCGTTCTTTTTAAGAGCATCACGTTACTTGCACAACTATCTTCTTAAACCTTTGGAGTGGCTCATTACGACCGGAATTTTGTCAGTTCTTTCCATCCCCTTTGTTGTCTGAGTTTATATCATCATTCTGACACACTATGTTCAATATATCTCCGTCTGTTAATTCGTTCTATTCGTCTGCACACAACCACTTGTTAACATGTCTTCCTTCATTTTTTAATATCCCGGCAGGTTCTTTACCAGTTCAGCGATCTCTTCTTCGTTGAAAGTTTCATTAGTACCTTTCTCTGCTTTTTCTTCTGTCCACTTAACAGATTTTGTTTGGTCTAACAGCTTCCTTTATGACCTTAGCATTGTTGTTGATTTTATGTCATTCCATGCTTGTGCCACCCATATCACCACATCCAACTTTTTTAAAAGTCTCTGTAATGCTTTCTCCTTCATCCATTCCAGTAATCAATGCCATCAGTAACTTTCGTTGATAGATACATTTTATAGATTTTATAACACCTTGGTCCATAGACTGACAGAGGGATGTCACATTTGGAGCCAAAAGAGACACTTTATTTCTCTATCTTCTAGTTGTTCTGGGTCGGGATGAGGGGGTGCGTTGTCCAACAGCAAGACTGCCTTTCTCGGTAGAATATTTTTTGCTCAATATTTTTCAAGCTTTGGTACAAATTGATTGTGAAACCACTCTTTAAATAGAAGACTATTCAGCCAAGCAGTCTTTTGATGACGGTACCAAACTGGCAGGGAACAAAAGTTTCTAATGTTTTTGAAAGCCATAGGTTTTTTGACTTTTCGATAAATCCTAGAGGAAGTTTATGAGATCCTGTAGCGTTGCTGCAGACTAAACTTGTCTCTCTTTCCTTTTTTTCTTGAATCCTGGTACACTGTCTTCTAGTTTTGAGGCCAGAAGGTAGGTCGGCAGCATTTTATAATTGAGACCTGTTTCGCCACAATTGTAAAGCTGGTCTCCGGTATTTCCTTAAGTTTTCTAGTAAGATGTGCAAGGTGTGTTTGAAAACATTGACAACTTCTGAGCCAACAGACACTTTCTCACCACATATCTGGAGCTTCCGCACACCGTACCGATTTTTTCCAACCCTCCAACCATCCTTCACTTGCGTAGAAATAATTATCACATCCAATTTCTTTCTTGAAGTATAAGGCTTTTTGTTTTAATATAGTCCCTGAGATTGGTAATTCCTGCTCCCTTTTTGGGTGAATCAAAGATATAAACACTCATTGATAGAGTTGTTAGGGGTGTTTTTCAGTTTCTTTATTCCAGTTGTTGAAACCTACGATGAGCACCATTTTGCAATTTGAGTCGGAGAAAGTCAAAACAATAGAGAGAAATACATCGATTCGTAGAGAACTACATAGGTGCGGAGCCGTTCATATCTTTGAAAAATTTGTTCCGCGAACTGTCCAGATATGGGAAGGTCCTGATGTGGTAGGTCCAGATGTGGCATGTTAGACTTTATTTTAAAAGAAAAATTCGATACAGTCGAGATGTTATAAAAAATATATTATATTTAATTATAATAAGTGTATATGTATATTGCGGTATACCGCAAAGTTACTAAACCTGTCTCGATTTTTCGTGTCACGCTAAATAGGATTTCGAGCCCGTCCAAAATATCATACCGAGCGATAAGAAGTATTCCCTTCAAAAATAAAACTGGATCTGCTGTAAAAGTTGTTCATCCTATATACATACATACAATATGGTCGATATTATTTATTTAACGAAGTTCTCGAACAGGTACAAAATTATTTCATCACAATACTGTCCACAATTGTAAAATCACATAATATACTGTTTCAGCTGACTTAATTTAACAAACATATATTTTTTACTTGCTCTTGCTCCAGAGAGAAATCTTTTTCTGTCGTTTTGAAACGCTAGAGGAAATCACCGAAGCAAAAAAACCTGAAGTCAGTATGAAATTAAATGTAAATATTTTATATCGCGAGGTTGTTTAAGCGAATACATAAACCATATTTAGGTGGACAGTGAACATTTTTCGTGTATTTTTAATGGCTTAACAGAGATGGATTTTAAAACGAAAATATTTATTTATGTATTAAATCATTTTATTTCTCTCGTTGTAAAAAATATATCAGAAAACAGAAAAAAAATGTTAGCGACATTATAGGAAATATATTTATATCAAGGACAAACGGATCGTATGAATTTTTTTCTTATTCTTAATTATAGTGATTAATTAGGCTGTTTCGAGTTGCAGCGATTTAAGAAAGTCATTTGCATATCGCACTAATAATACAATAGTGTCGTAACTCAAAAAAGATGATTTTTCAGAATCAACGAAAAACTGATTACTCATTTCCTATTGCAGGTAAAAATAAAATTAATGCATAATATGTTTCTAATTAATATTAAATGAAGTTTCTTTGTACTCTTTGTTAAATAAAAATACTGACCGTGAAGTTATTAAAAAAATTTGAGTTAACACTGTATTGCTCTAAGCAAAATGTTCAAAATGAAATATTATTTTTAGTTATGACATTATTTATGAAATATTTTGTGTTACTACAATTTGATTTACTATTTTTTCTGTGGTTTACGTTAGTTTTTGGACTTACAACAATTTTGGGAACTTGATTCTTGGTATTTGTTAACTTCGGATCTAAAGAGATTGTATTACACGTTAACAATTACCGAGAATTGTCAATTTTGGTATTAATAAATAAATCAAGACTGTTTTTAATTACGTTTATATTATAATCAAACAAACTCAGATACAGATAACAAAATACAGTATTCTTGAACATTTTGTACTTAATCTATATATTTAACAAAATAAACCTTCTGAAAAAAGAACACAAAATATAGTCATATTTAAGTAATTCGTGATTAATTAAAAGGACCTATTTAAAAGAAAAACAAATTATTTAAACTCAGTCTCAAAACTCAGAGTTTCAATCAGTCTCAAAATCAATTATTACTGATTACAATTAAATACAATTTTAATTTTTAATCGATCAAATCCTTATAGTAAGTTTCACGGTAACTTCTGGGTATTACATTTTTGTCAAGCAATTCCTTTAAGTCCCTTTTCTTATTTTCAGTTAAAGGTATCTTGTTTGTGTACTCTCGTGTCAAACCATTAGCAAATAACGAAGTCTGGTTTTCAGTTCGTCGTAAGCTACGTACGAAAACTTTTTGGTAATCTTCATCTTCGTAAGAGTTCTTATAAAAGAAAGTAAATGGATGTTCGTTTTCAACACGAAATACCTTAATGTCATGCCATTTGATTTTGTCTTTTTCTTCATTAACATTAAAATTGTTACCCCACTCTTCTTGAAGTAATTTCAGATTGTAAAATTTTTCATTGGTCATTTCAGTCACGCTATAGGGTTTGCCTGTCTTTTTAGCCGACTGAATTAATGTCATATATTGTTGTGGGACATACACTGGACCAGATTTTACGAAACGTTTTACTTGCTTTTCTATGACGCTATGCACATTGTCACCCTCGTTTTGAGAGTGACCGCGAATCAGAAATTTATGGGTTATGCTTTTGACATTCATTTTTTGTACTGCGTACGCATATGCTGTAAGGATGTATTTATTTTTTTGTTGTCCGCAACAATTATCAGAATAAAATATAAAATCCAGTTCTTTACCAGGATTAGCCTGTAAAATTTTTTCTATATATTTCAGAGTACAACTCCCAATCTCATTCGCACCACGTTTTCCCTCCGTTTCGTCCCAAAAATAGCATTCGACATTTTTAGCGAACAAGTCACTCACAGTAAAATTAAAACAGTTAATTCTACTTTTGTAAAAAAATAATGAAACTTGGCCTTTTGGTACTGGCATCACAGCTTGTAAGTCATATACAGCGACTATTGTTGAATCTATGTTAGCATTTTTGTCTTTTTCTTTCTCTTTTCTGGACAGTTCTTTTTCTTTCAAATGGTTTTCGTACGCCACAATAATATTCTTTTTTCCATCTTCATCAGAATTTTTGAAATTTTCGCAAAGATCACACTGATCTTTTTTTGGTGTGTGGAAGGAAATGTTAAAGTCTTTATTAAAAATGCGGTTAAAGGTAGATGCTGACGCAAATGATAAGCTTCCTTCTGTACATTTATCTTTGTAGTCTCGATATAAATCAGCTAAAGACTTGTCACACTGGATATATTCCCGTGACGTCTGGGCTCTAAGGTAATGTGATTCGACGCGTGGTATAGCATTTATAAAATGTTTGACACCTTCACAGATCTCCGGTTCCACAGTACGTTGTTTGCCATGTTTTCCACGTAATTCATCTTGTATTAAACCACACTCTGTTTTTTTGGATAGTGCTGTAGCAATGGGTCGATCGTTTATAGCAAGAGTATTTTTAAACATTGTTTTGCAAACTCTAATGAGATCGTTGTTTAATGTAAAATTAAATCCAGTATTTAGTTTGCGAACATTTTTTGTTGAAGAATATCTGTATTTTGGTTTAATTTCTATAGTATGTCTAATAATGAATTCTCTTTGTTTTTGTAAATCTCCCAAATTCCAATACTTATTAAAAATATCTTGTCTTGATGTCTCGTTTATTCGTGAACGACAGTTTAACCTGCATTTTTTGCCACAAGTCGGACCCATTTTCCTTGCAGGCACTTGTTTTTTGTTCACTGATTCATACGCTTTGCCAGTATTGCGAAGTCGTTTGGCTACACTGTGTTTCCAGGTTTTAATATTACGTATCCTCTTTTTGCCCTTAGTATTATTGTTTTGATCTTCCAAGGAAAATTTTAATTCATTAGTTAACCCACTAGTTCCAGCAAAAGGACTTAAATTATGAACAACTCTATCATCCGAGCTACTTGATGAACAGCTACTGGTAGAAGAGCTACTCGATGAAGAGCTTCTTGAAGAAGAGCTACTTAATGATGTTATTGTTAGGCCTTGAAGCAAACTATAGGTTTTACTTTGCACACCAGGAACGAAATGCGGATCTCGGTCGGAATCATCGGAATCAAAGTCGCCCTGGTCTGAGTGGATCGGTGAAATGTAATATTGCCCGTGGTTGGATTCTATAATAGGTTTAACATTACTAACCTTACTAAAGAAACTGTTTACGTCAATTTCTTGAAGTACTTGATCACTCGTAAATGGTGAAGGTATAGAAGGTGATCGTACTTTCGCAACGTCACTGTTTTCTATTTGGACATCAGGTTCATTATTTCTACTCTCCAGTGACAATAATGACGGTGAAGAGATTTCATGCTCGCAGTCCTCAGCATTTGTTGCCATAGCAACAAGTAATCGCCCACGACTCATAGGTATTAAACCTACAAATGAATCAATTAATATTATTAGATTAAGTATATAGGTACTTGACGGAAGAATGTCACAAAGAGTGTATTAACTCTAAATTTATAAAATAAAGTAGTTGATAAGCTTTCTTAATAACAATGCTACACTTCTTAAATGAGTTATTACTATTCGGTGATCGGCAAATAGATATTGATTAATAAATGTTTTACAAACAACAACAAAAATGGTTTAAAGTGATTATTCAACAATAATGTAGCATGTCAAAAATAATGAACTGAACCAAGAATAGTGTCGTTAGTAAAAATAATAATTTAAAAAGTGCTGGTGTAAATCAGTAATAGTGTAATAACTAGAAAAACAACAATATTATGGTTAGGTTCAAATCAACAAGAATGTAATAACTTGAAATATAGCTATGAAAATTACATACCTGATTCAGCAATAACGTTGAAACTCGAAATGATGAGCAAAGCAATACGTGCGTTCCGATCACCGTTGGTTGCAACTAAAGATCACGCGATATTGTGAAGGGGGTGACGGCAGTCGGTCAGTCATGAATATCGTCTTATGGCGCCATATCTTATTCATTTATTGCACTATTAAAACGACAGTTTTATTGACTTATGTTAATTTTGACGAATTTTGAGTTGCGACACTATTGTATTATTAGTGCGATATGAAGACCACAGGGGAAAAACGCTGTAAGTCAATTTTTAAATTTTTAGAAAACGCGATATTTAGATTCAAAACTTCATAATTCATAAATAAACATGCTAAAACACTGTTGTGTTGAGTATTTGACAACTCATATATACAGAGTAAGATATTATAAAACTGAAATTGTCATGTACAGTAGGTAACAAGAGAAATTAAAAAAAAAACATTCAAAGGTCTGAAGGAAAATGGCAAAAACGCTGTAATTGACGAAATATAATATTAATTCAACCAAAGAAAAAATAAACAGAACTAGACTTGTTTAACTTAACTAAAGCTAAAAACATTAATATTATCTTCCTTTTTCTGAACAAATTTTTTTTTAATTTCGAGATCTTTGTATTTTGCCATTGGAATGGGAAGTGACTCAGTATAGGATCGAGAAGGAAAAACATATTCTTTTCCAGTATACGGTGGTTCCCCACCGGTCACTTTTTTGTTAATGACAGCAGAAACCATTGTTCCGTTGTAGGTGTCTCTGAAATAAATTAGTCTGGGATGTTGCTTTGAAATGCTTAATTCTCTTATTGGTCTAGTTTTAAAAGATGCTTTTATAGCATACATAGATGCAAGAAGCATAGCATACATAGATGCAAGTGTCCAAGCTACGCACCAACTAGTTATCAACCACTTCTACATTATAAGGCGGAGATTTTTGATGAGCAAATCGTAACACTGCTTCCCAATCTTCTGGGGTTTCTGCTGCACTTTTTTTGGTTAACGATACCAAAATCTTTATTCGTCTCCATTTAGGAGTGACCTCTTATAGAAAAGGTCACTAAAATAATTGAAAGGTTTTTATTATAGTCCATGGCTATGACTTCATATTCTCTTAAGGTCCTTGCTGGTAGCTTAGCTTTTGTTTTTCGTTTTTAAAATATATGTGCTTCCAGCTTGTGAAATTTCTGCCCTGTTTTAAGTTTATTAATTAATTCTTCATCTTTACATTCCCTTATTTTTCTCAAGGAACATTTTGTACATCTTTTTAATATTAAGTTCCTCTGAAAGGTACTTGCTGCTAGATTTTTATAGGCTGTAGTGACTTATGCGCCCTTTCAATGATTTTATGTGATTTAAAATTAACTGCATAATTTTTTCATACATTTTTTTGGATCTTGAGCCATATTTACCTCTATAGTCCTTGGCGATTGTACCTTGTTTTAGGGCTTTTTGTATAGTTTTTAATCTTCTCGTGGATATGCCATAAATAGCAACAAAAGCTTTTTGACAAACCTGAACGTCTTTTGTCCATTATCATTAGTTACCGCAAGATGATTTTCTACTTTCTGATTTTCTCTTCGTCTTTTTTTGGCCTTCTTTGAGTTACAGGAAGTATGGATATTAGACCACCCAAATACAAACTTTGCTTGTCCCAATTTAGCACAGAATTAAAATTACGAATAATTGTACGGCAGCCCTTGCCTGTTTTGTGAGTTTTTAGTTTTAGCGCTTTAGCTACATTACGAATTCGCCCAAAACTTTTTCGTTTTCTTGCAGTATTTGACTGTAAAGCCTCTTCAATTTCACTGTCCTCACTTTCCATATTATTAAACAATAGTTCAAACTTACTAAACGTTAATTACTATTTAACTGGGAATAAGCCACAATTAAAGATAAAAAATACGTTTATTGACGTCAATAAACGTATTTTTTATCTTTAATTGTGGCTTACTCCCAGTTAAATAGTAATTAATTTAAAATGCCACAAGAAAATAGCTTCAGAACAATATTACTAAACGTTAAAAAACAAAATGTGATTATAATAATAATGATACTAAAATAAACAACTTATATGAATGCTGAACACTGACTGTGATTTTCCGTTGTAAATTGTCCCGACGGACAGGCCCATTGAGTACCTAAATCTGACTTATAGCATTGTTGCCTAGTTTAACCTTAACTTTCAGCGCTCTTCCATTGTACAGCATTGTTTTATTCGTTTGTAACGTTTGACTTATTGCACTTTTATTTTGTTTGATATTTGTGGATTGTACTACGTATATCCAACTATCGAAAAATGTATTCATAAAAAAATTGATAAAAATTGACTTACAGCGTTTTCCCCTGTAGTCTTCATATAGTTTTATTTAGTAAGAAACTATATTAATTTATTTTTTAAAGAGCAGATTAAACCTAAACTCATTTACTTCCTTGTTTTTGTTTCTGGTTTTGATTTACTGGTGAATTCTTGCTAAAGTATAAAATTTTCGTATATGTAAACTAACGCTATTTGCACACATACCGATTTTGGACGGCCAGTATAAAATCGGTTGATATTTTATTGGTAGAAGGTCTTTGCAGACTCGCCACATTTTATCAGTCTAACAATCAGTTGCTTGGTTGTCGCTACATGAGTTTATTGAATATCGCCCTATTCAACACGTAGGATTAAGCGTAAGTAGTGGACTCACCCTATCAATTAAAGCAAAGAATACACGGAAATATTCTATACTATTTTAAAGACCTAAGACGTGATGGTTTTAAGTTTTTCAACTTCTTCATAATCTCTATTGCCACATATGATGAACTTCAATAAAATCACCCTTTGCAATCATAATTAACACTCACTACCAAAACTAGTTTAATTGCATGCGTGTGTGCTATCGATTTGCTTCGTACCTACAATTTCACCGAGCAATTGAGCAGAATGACCGGTAAAAATCGATATGCACCGATTAGCGGTCGACGTGTGGGTCAGGACCCGTTCTCACATATGGTTCACTGATGGAATTTTGACGACCGGTATAAAATCGGCTGTCCAAAATCGGTGTGTGTGCAACTCACCTAACAGGTATCCATATTGCTAGCGAGCTTTTAAGAGCAATACTTAATAATAAAGATGGTTACGTATTAGAATAAAGAAGGCAAATACTTACATAGTAGCTTGTAACATTTTTTTTTATAATTAAAATGGGTTGATAAATTTGATTGGAAACTACCTCAAAATATGAAAGAACTAACTTAATAAACACGCCGGTTTGTTTAAGCCTTAGTCAATCCTTTTCCGGTTTTCAAGCGGGTTCCTTTGATAGATTTGTTAATAATCGTCGAACGCACGTTGCTAGTAATTTTTCTGTAAAAATCTAATCCACAAGGATTTATATTTCATCACGTTTCTAGCTAGAAGGGTACCGTTATGTTCGATGTCGTTGGAATCTTTTAATCTTCTTAGAAATACTACAGGCTGATCTGTCGTTTTTGAGGGAGAGATATCCCACCTTTCTTAGGTAGTTTGATAAAATTTTAGAGAAACCAACTTACTTCTGCCCGGGCCCTCTTTGAGTAAGGATCTGTGGCTAGTTAGGCGATCTTTGAGGAAAGATGCTCATTACCTTACCGTCTCTGTGCATTTGTTTTTCTAAGTGTGTATACACGTGTATATTTCAGTTTTTTTATCTAATATCATATTAAAATAGATATTGGTATAAAGTACCATTTAATTTAAATAAATTCAGTGCTTGATGCACGTATAGTATATAGCTTCAGTGCTCTGTGGCAGTCAACAAGATTTACTGTAAGTAATAATAGTATGTTCAATTATCTGGCCGAATAATTTGGTATGGTTATGGTATCATATTATCTTCAATTATCTGGGCGAATCTGAGTTCATCATTTTCTTCACCTGTAGTTAAGGCTAACTACCGATTTAACAATTGAATTTAAAGAACATTTAATATTTTCTCACGAACTTTCCATTAAGTCCACAATATAGTATATAGCTTCAGTGCTGTGTGGCAGTCAACAAGATTTACTGTAAGTAATCATAATATCTTCAATTATCTGGGCGAATAATATGGTATGGTTATTGTATCATATTATCTTCAATTATCTGGGCGAATCTAAGTTCATCATTTTCTTTAACTGTAGTTAAGGCTAACTACCGATTTATTAACTGAATTTAAAGAACATTTAATATTTTCTCACGAACTTTCCATTAAGTTCACAATCAACTATTAAGAAATTTTAAAATACGAACGTTTAATGCTCCGCTAATCATTAAACAACAGTGCGAACAGATAATTAACTAATACTAAATGCGGGATGGTTAAATTTTAATTTCTGTAATCTTGTTGTAGTCTAATTTAACTTTAATTAACTTTGTGTTATTGGTTATTTTTTTTATTTACTATACCCAGCATCTCGAGATATGCCCATTAATCAGCAAAGAAAGACTTTCATTAATCAACTTTATTTGAATATTTTTATATAGCATCAGACTCTCTTTGCTGATAACTTAAACTTTGTATTTGTTACTCAATATATTGTATTTGTAAAGGTATTTAATAATTATAGTACTGTTCATTTCTATAGGTATAGAACCATTGATCAACTGAATGTGCATTTTTAATTAGTTTTGTATATATTCAGCCGCCAGGCATATTAGAATAAAGAAGGCAAATACTTACATAGTAGCTTGTAACATTTTTTTTATAATTAAAATATGAAATTATTTTTAATCCCCTTACACCGGTAGCAGATACGCCGATGGTCGTATTCGCAAATGGGTTGTTGAATTTGATTGGAAACTACCTCAAAATATGGAAGAACCAACTTATTAAACACCCCGGTTTGTTTAATCCTTAGTCAATCCTTTTCCGGTTTTAAGCGGGTTCCTTTGATAGATTTGTTAATAATCGTCGAACGCACGTTGCTAGTAATATTTCTATAAAAATCTAATCCACAAGGATTTATATTTCATCACGTTTCTAGCTAGAAGGGTACCGTTATGTTTGATGTCGTTGGAATATTTTTATCTTCTTAGAAATACTACAGGCTGATCTGTCATTTTAAGGGGGAGATATCCCACCTTTCTTAGGTGGTTTGGTAAAATTTTAGAGAAACCAACTTACTTCTGCCCGGGACGTCTTTGAGAAAGGACCTGTGGCTAGTTAGGTAGTCTTTGAGGAAAGTCGCTCATTTAATATTTTCTTATGAACTTTTCATCAACTATTAAGAACTTTTAAATTACGAACATTTAATGCTCCATTAATCATTAAACAAGAGTGTAAACAGATAGAGATATGCCCATTAAACAGCAAAGAGAGATTTTCTTTAATTAACTTTATTTGAATATTTTTATATAGCATCAGACTTTTTTCGCTGATAACTTAAACTGTGTATGATTTTATTATATTGTATTTGTAAAAGTATTTCCTTATTATAATACTGTTCATTTCTATATGTATACAACCATCGATCAATTGAAAGTGCATTTTTTATTACTTTTGTATACATTCAGCCGCCTATATCATTGTGTTAAATATATTGTTTTTGTTTTATGTATGAATTTTATTTGTCGACTAGTATGACTCTGAATATTTGATTTTTACCTTTAATTATTATTATACCTTTGACCAGAAGAAATATCAGGCTGATTAACTTTCGTAGGTAAGTAGGTGGACGAAGTCCACCTAATATATTTATTATTTGTTTAAGTAGTGTTGACCAAATTTATTTAATTAGTAACTGTTTATATCTTTCCTTGGATTTGGTCTCAGAACCTAAATATTTTTTGTTATCTCTTTTCGTTTCTAAGGTTTCTTAATTTTCTCCTTAAACCCAAAAAGTTAAGTGGCGCCCCGATTATATATTATCTTATTTTGGTAATTTTACTCATCTATCTTTTTGTTTATTTCTGTACTTTTTCTCATATATCTTATTTTGTCCTATCTTTACTTATTTCGTACGTTGAACCCATTCCCGGTTCCAAAAGCTAGTTTCGAACACACGACTCGCTCTCCACCAACGATCTGGCTGCCGTCCGCAGTGTCTCCATTGGTGACCTTTCTAGCACCATCCACCAAAAAGGTAGAAACCAAAAAGGTTTTCGAGATTACAAGCTTACTGGCCATAGTTTTGGGTCCATCGCTATACCTAAAAGTTGTTCAAAAATTAAAACTTTAAAAGATGAATATATGTTGATATGCTTAGCTTTTAACGACGTACATATTACTTCTGGCAAGTGGTTTTCAAACATAACATATTACGTTTTTCTGCCGTTGTATGTTGGTCTACTCTGGTACTAAAATTTTGGGACATCGCTGATTTCGAAGTACTTATTATTACCTATAATAATACGACCGTTTTTTTTTTAGGCCTAAAAGTGTTCCACTTTTGCCCACTATCATTTATAACCGAATTTTTATTCTCAATATTTATCGTATTATCATCGTTTCTTCAATTAATAATAGATGAATATTTTGCCTCTGTTTGTATTCTTAGAATATCAGCTGATAATTGTTTATTATTTGCAATTAAGGAAAAAACCTGTTTATTTTTATTGATAACATTTTTAAACACAGTTTTTGTTGAAGAACTCCTTTATTTATTAACAGTTAAACTTCTATAAACAGCAATATTTTTTTCGATTGCAGTTTTTTTGTTTTTTCGATACTTATTCTTTACTGCTAGACTGTATCGGTCGTTCAAAATTTAGGTTTTTGTTATAAATGTTTATTAAATTCATATTTTATTGAGTAGGTGGCGACTGGTCGATTAATTGCTCACTTAATTTGTTGTTAATTAAATGTTAAATAAATCTCTTTGTTCTTTCTGTAAATTTATCGTAATTTTTTAATTTTATATTATAATTTCATTCTGATTAATAGTTTTCTTTAAGCACCTGATACCAGTTAGCCCCAGATCCTCATCGTCAGCCTCTTAATCCAAGATTTTGTTTACTAGATCACTTAACCTTACACTTTCTTTACAGCATATAATTGTTTCACCGCAGATATATTTAATACATTTTAATTCCTCATTAATGTTTCACATTTCGCACATAAAAGGGCACTTTGTGCAACTTTTTGACACTTTACAGCACTTAACTACCGGTATTGTTCTGAAGCTATTTTCTCCTGGCATTGTAAATGTATTACTATTTAACTGGGAATAAGTTGTTCTAACGAAAATTCGTTCTTAGAGGAGAAACATTTGTTAACATCTGTTTTATTAAAAAATTATTATCCTTTATCGTTTATAAATAAGGAATTTTCAACAATCGATCAAATAGAACAGAACAACTTAGAACGAGATCCTACAGCATACACAAGGAATAATATGAGAAAAATAAGAATACCGTACATAAAAGGATTATCAGAAAAACTTTAAAGGATAGGAAATAAATTCAACATTTTAACAACATTCAAAACAACAAACACGTTGAGATCTATTTTGTCCAAAACCAAACCTAACAATGAACAAGAAAGGACAAAGAATTGCATTTATCAAATACCTTGTAAATGCGATCAGTTTTATTTAGGTGAATCATCAAGGCCATTAAATGTTGGAATACGTGAACATCAATCTTATATTAAAAATAGAGAATTTGATAGATCTCAAATATGTAAAAACGCATGGGATAATGAACATAGGGTTCAATGGAATAATTCAAATGTAGTCCTAAAAGAAACGGATGGTAAAAAAACAAAAATCAAAGAACCGGCTCTAATTATGCTAAATGAGGCCAATTGTGTCGCAAATTCCTCGGCAGAATGTAGTAGGATCTGGTTACCAATATTGAAAGAGGAAGTTATTAATAAGAAAATACCAGTATTAGTAAGTCAGTAACATATAAAGGATACAGCATTTATGTTTTTTAAATAACGTAACATATACAATTAGAATTTTGATGTTTGTTGAAGGTAAACTAAATTCACGAAGAATTAACTTACAATGTCGGGATACTAATATGAGGTTTTTTTCCTGGTTTTTCCCTCATATCTACTATGGATCACTAACAGGAGAATTTTACCGTCATCATGTCGTGTGTTTGTCTTTTTAAAGACGAATTAAATGCTATGATTTTTTTCTGACGGATATTCTCAAGTTAAAGTTGATTTCATGTAATCGAATGAACTATCTTATAAGTAAAGTCGTCCCAGGAGCGCAACTCAACAATATTGGCAATATCATTTTAAAGTCGTCTACTTTAAAATGCATAATGTATGTCTGAGTTGTCAATATAAATGAGTCAGATAAAATTAAATTATAAGAAGAATTTTTCACTATGTAACAAAAAACAAAATTTGTTTAATTTACTCTTTATATTTTGAGAATGACTTCCGAAGTGAAAATTGAAACGTCAATAAACGTATTTTTATCTTTAATTGTGGCTTATTCCCAGTTAAATAGTAATTTACTTAACTACCGAGTCTTAAACACGACAGTTTCTCTTAAGTCTGAATGAATACTATCACCAAAGAGTGGTGAAATCTTTCTGAAGAAGATTATTCATCTAATTCATAAAATTTATCTTTTACTTCTTCATCTTTTTCTTCTGTGTAACGTGTATATTTATTAACGACAGCATGTTCCCTTTCCCTTTATTTCTTATTACACCCATTCTAAAAATATTTTATTACAAATCGTTTTACCCGCTCCATATCCTTATGTACCAGAAGACCTACTTTAAAATTTTTATTAATGCCTCCATTTGCATCAAATGCGTATGGACTAATCTTTTTAATGTTGTTTACAGTCAAATGTGTTTCTTGTATTGGTATAATGTGTATTTTATGTTTCTTAAGTTATTCTATCAGATTAACCTTCGGAGTACGAAGACTGGGTCAAGCGTGACCCGAAATTCACTTATTTCTTAATATTTCATGAAATAATTTTTTTACAAATCTGATTGTTCGTAAGTTCTCCTTATTTGTTTCAATCTATTTTTTCGTGTATCATTCGTGAACATGCAAATTGCAGTTTTTCCTCTACGTAAAATCTATGATGTCGGGTCAGTCCTGACCCGGTCTTCGGATTTTGAAGAATTTTTCAATGTGTTTGTAGGTACACGTAAAACGCAGCCGTCTCTGTTTTCCAGTAAACGTATTCAAGGCAAAATGATTATGTTTGTAGAAATATTAGTAGATAGAAGTTAACCTTGGGAGTAATGTAGTATCTAATAGGCATATTCTATGTGAACGTCCGAGACGAGAGGTCTAACTTTGGTGTAAAGCGGTATTTCACGTTTGTTGATCAATTTAATTCAAGCATCGATCTTGAAGTGTGCAGTATTATATCAAAATGTGGAAAAAGAATAAACCTTTGAGTAAAGCTGAGTTGTATGCCTTACTCCTATCAGATAGTGAAGAAGATGATGTTGCAGAGCTGGATGAAAGCAATAGTGAAGCGAGTGATAATGACGGTTGTGAGCCAGAAGCAGATGAAGGTAATTTATCAATTACTGAACTCGAGAATGAGGAAGTTTTAGCGACAACTTCTGAAAATATAGATAGTGAAAGATCTAGCGTATCTGATGTTTTGTGCGAAGGACGAACATGGCGTTATTTAGCTCCAAAAAAGGTAAGACATTGGCATGTAATTTATTACAGAAAAACGTAGGTCTAACTAAGAAAAGTCAAAATATTGAGACATGCATAGATGCCTTCAATTTATTTTTTTCTGATAGTATAATGTCAATGATTCTTGAGTATACCAATAAGAGAGTTATTGAGTTCATAGCTGCGTATAACAGTAAGAACGAGAAAAAAAGAAGGATTGGATTGAAGTTGATCTAGTCGAACTGCGTGCTTTTTTTAGTATACTTATATTATGTGGAAGGTTCAGAGAGTCCCATAAGAAGGTGCATAATTTATGGTCCAATACAAATAATGAATTTACGCGTCCTATATATAAAGCATCTCTAAGCTGGGATAGATTTATAAGTATTTTGAAGCATATTCGCTTTGATAATTTGGAAACGAGAGCAGAAAGAAGAGAACAAGATAAATCCGAAATATAATAAAAACGAGAAGCTCCTATTCGAGAAATCGCTGATCTATTTGCCCAAAATTGTAGGGAATCATACGAACCATCTGCTTTTGGTACTATTGACGAGCAGCTTATAGATTTTAGGAGACGTTGTCCATTTCTGATTTATATATCAAGTAAACCAAAGAAATACGGTATAAAGGCTTGGACCCTATGTGACGCTGAAAATTTTTATTGCTGTAACTTTGAGATATATACTGGAAAGATTGGTGATCAATCTGAACGTAACCAAGGCCCAAGAGTTGTCAAAACACTTGCAGAACATTGGTATAGGTCTGGTCAAAATATTACAACTGATAACTTTTTTACGGATATTGCTTTATCTGAAGAACTGTTAACCAAAAATTTAACTCTTTTGGGTACTATCAGAAAAAATAGGAAGAGTTTACCCAAATCATTGCTTGAAATGACAGATCGCTCACTGTATTCTTCAAAATTTTTGTTCACTAAAAAAATTACCTTAGTTTCATATGTAACCAAGCCTAATAAGTTTGTTGTATTATTATTATCGACCTTACACAATGAACATGAAATTTCTGATGAAAACCAAAAATTTAAACCAAGGATTATTTTGGATTACAACAAAACCAAAAGTGGAGTCGATATTTTAGATAAATTGATCAGAGAGTACACATGTAAAAGAGCACCAAGAAGATGGCCCTTACGTATACTTTTCAACTTTTTGGATATTGCGTGCTACAATGCTTTCGTTCTCTGGAATACGAAAAATCCTGAATGGAACAGCCAAGTAAATATAAAACATCGCAGAAAACTATTTCTGGAGGAGCTTGGAAAACAATTAACCTCGCCCAATATAAAACGAAGAGCGGAAGCAATACAAGAAGAACCCACCGAATACCCTAAATCCGTAATCTCTGCAATAGAGACCACCGGTGTTAGTGTAAAAAAGCAAATCGAAGTGCCGAAATCTGCAACAAAACGAGGTCGTTGTTATTCTTGTAGGGGTAGTGACAATAAATATTCAAAAAGGTGTGACATGTGTAAAAGATTTGTTTGTAATACTCATTCAAAACGCGAAGAAGTCCATATTGTCAAAATTAAATGCAACTACTGCCAAAAAGACCACGATGGTGAACCGTCTTAAAAAATTTAAATACAAAAATTTGGGATCATAATTTTTATGTTTCTTTGTTTTTTTTTGTTGAATTAAAGATACTGTTTAATAATACTGACTATTTAAAACATCCTTATAAATAGAATGAGAATGGGTCACGCTTGACCCATCTTCGTAATCTAAGTAAGTCAAATAATCTCCGTACTCCGAAGGTTAATTAACGCTCCCTCCTAGTATACTTCCCGTACATTCCTTGTTGCAATATGCAGATACGTATTTTTCGTTTTTGTTTTGCTATTAACTTCCTGTTCACCACAAGGGTCCGTCGGCATAATGGGTCATCTTTTTCTTTTTTCAACTTCTATATGCTGTTTTTTGGGTCCCTTTTTCTAGAATTTTCTTCTTTAAAAGTACCATTTCCTTTTTAAAGCATTTACAGTTAGTTTTTTGTACCCTATATATACGTTTTTACCTTTAGCTCTTAATTCCTTGCGTTTACAATTTTTTGCCTCAGGTATCTTTTCTTTTCGGTCAGGTCATCGTTGATAAAGAGCTTTTCTTCGGAGAGAAATCTGAGTTTGCTTTTTTCTTTCATTACCTTGTTTTTTTCGCTATAATCCTTTATTTGTACCAGACATATTCTTTCTTAGCTTTATTGCAGATTCTATTTCGACATCCTCTTTTAGTTGCTTTTGTATAAAATCTTTTATGTTATTTTTTTAGAGTATTTAATTTGTTGTACTATTGATAAATACATTATTACTACGTTATTTTTTTTCATCTGTTTTCTAACTTTTTTTACTTTGTTTTCAACCTGGGTTAATTTTTTTTTTCTTTTAATTCTTGCTTTATCTTTATACCCTCTTATTTCGCCGGTATCATCTTTTCTGTAAATGCCTTTTTTTATTTCTGGTTTCTTTTAATTTTTCCATGATCTTCTTGAACATACTAGTAACGTCGTTCTCATCCTCTGAATTTTTTTCCCTTGGTTTTCTTTGGCTTTGGGTTCTGGCAAATTTTCTGCTCTGCTTTGAAGGACCGAAAAAGGAAATGAATCTGCTTTAACCGCTCAAAAATCCAGTTCCTATCAGTCCTCAATAAGCAAAATTATTTTTAACTTTGGCAACGTCGCAAATCTAAAGAACAGAGTTCCACCAATATGAGTGTTTTGAATTGTAAATAATCTTACTTATACTTATCACTTTAAATGATAGTTTTTACTTAAAGCAAGTTTTTTTTTCAGATATTTTTCACTGCGCTATTACGAAGCCTTTTTAAATTCATATTATGTAAGCAAGACGTTAATTACTTTTTCCTACTAACAGCGATATTTGAAGTTTAGTGGGAGAAAATAGTATATTACTTTATGAGGCGGAGAAGTATGACTTTTCTTGACGCGCCCGATATTAGAGGGCAAGTCAAGAAAAGTCGCTTCTTTGCCGAATAAAGTATACTATTTTTTCTTCAAACGTAGCAATTTTCAACCATAAATAGTACAATTCATATGCTATTTTTACTCGAAATTAATTGTGACAACTATCAAAGTCGTCTAGATGTTAGAAATTAAAATAATTAAGTCGTCGGTGGGATTTGCGTCTCCCTGGTTACAGTTGTTTGACAGTTGTTTGCAATTATTAAAGACAGCTTATTGTTGTTCGCAAGCCGCCAACATCGGGAATGATTGCTGAAAGTTGTTCTCGACCATCAGTATTATCAACAATTACCAATGCGTATCAAGAGTCAGGAACATTTTTGCACGGTTTTAATTTTGAAAATGCCTCATTAACTAATTGTACTTTTATTATTACTATAAATAAAAATGTTTAATTTTTGTTAATGACATTTCTTTAATTGCTTTGTGATATGTTTCATATTGTTGCCATGACAACATTTTTCCCTCCGCCGTAAAGAAATGGGAAAAAAACTGCTGCCGGCGGAGACATCAAACTTTGACAGGATGAAATTAGATAAGTAATGTCATCATTATTTGACGTTTGAAGAAAAACAAATTTACTTTTATCTAATTGAATGAAAATATTTTGTGACCGTTGACGATTCTGTGAACCAATAATTTATAATCAATGAATATTTTTTACAACTAGCAGCTAACTTTTGCCCTTTTATGGACTAGTATACAAAATCTTTTAATTTATTCATCTGACCCAATTATATAACCCCAACCAATTGTTAAATGGAAAGGTTAAGATGATTATAAATTTGAAACCACAATAGCGCCTAAAATAAATCAAAACCAAGCCAAGCCTAAAAAGCCAAAAGAGCGAGAGTGACTGGAAAGCAGACCGACAGCACCGTTAACATCGGGCTCGTATGCCATTGTGGAGTAAAACAATACCAACCAGACAACACGTTTATTGTTAAGTGTTTCATCCATCATGATCAAATGTCGGTTTTATACAGGACTAGACGATATGGAAATAAGAGGAACATGTATCATATTTACTTTATTATAACTTAATTATTTCTAAAATAAATTTGTATCGTATAAACAACCAGTAGTGCATTTTATAAAAAAACCACTTAAAAATATTTAAAAAAAATTTATTTGAATGTCATGATAAAAACTTCTTTGCTAATGAGACCAAAATCATCATCTAAAGACTTATGAAGTGGTCTTCATGGTTATCTTCACGTAATAACAGAAAATTCGAAATACTTAAAACTAAAGATTACCGTAAATATCGTGTTTGTGTGGGAATATACAATTGATTATAATAATAATTATATTTTCAACTAAAAAAATTAAACAACAAGGTTTTAGGTCGGGAAGATCATGCACCGACGCTATATTTATAATGCGGCAAGTGCAAGAGAAATCGTTAGAATACAACAAACCGGCATACCTATGTTTCATGGACCTTACAAAGGCATTTGACCGAGTCAAATTTAAGGGCGTTATCCACTTACTGTATGCAAGAGAGATAGATATGATCAACTAATTTTGGAATCTACAATGATCCCATAATTTCATATTTGAACCGAATTGCGTACACTACGGTTACGCACGCCTATAATAGACAGAAATTAACAATATTTGTTAAAAAAATTGAATATGCGCACTCTAAAATAAATATTGTAGAAAAATATCAGTACCTGTTTTATCTGCTACTCTAATAGAAATCGCACTTTTCGACATTGTAGGGTTCTCTTGCATTTCCATTTTAAATACATTTATAATCATTCCCTCCATTTTAATATTAAAATGTCCCTTTACTTTTCCCAAAATAGATTCTATATACTTCCATTCAGTCACGATAAAACCTCCCCAAAGAACAGTTTGGATTGACATGACATTTGCCATACAGACATAACATAGTAAATAAAAAAAACTATATTGTGCCGATGTGTGTTTTTGCCCTAGGGGTGAGTTTCACCCATTATCAGGGGTGGAAAAACATACTTTTTTTATCATACATCAGGAGTGTTATAAGAATACTGGAAACTAAACTATACACACCTTTACAATGGGTGTTGTGTCAGTTACACAACAATGAATGACCACTGAGACATCTTTTTTAATTTTTAGATGGTCAAACATCTGGCCCTCATGGCCTTAGCGCTTCAATTGGAAAAGCATTAGCTGATTGCAACAAACAAACTCCAACTAAGTTTGAACCGATAATGAGCATAGTTGAAGTTCTGTTTTCAGATTTAAACAAAGAAGATTTGAGTATGGATCAGAAATATTTACATGACATATGCAACATAGTTACTAAAGGAGAATCACCATCAGGATTTGGGGATAGAAGTGCTGGAAAGTTGAATCATGCACGGTGGGTGACAACTGCCAATCGTGTTGTCCGATTGTACATTGCATCTAGTTCACCATCAGATCAGTTAAAAGATTTAGCCAAATATGTTGCCTTAGTTTATGCTCCAAGCTGGTTCATTATTAAATGCAATCACAAACTAAAGAATGGTTCAAGCAACCTTTGGAAAATGCTGGACTTTTCATCATATATGTCACACGAACAAAAGAAAGTGATTCATAAGTGCATTCAAAATAATGCATACTTCGCACATCCCGAAAATATGCTTATGGCAATGCTCTTCGATGACAGGAAACACGTTCGTTAGCTTGCGATCAGACGAATATTAAAAGCCAGAAGAAAAAACGACAGAAAGAGTTCGACTTTTTGAAATTCCTAAAATAAATTTTTCTGCCAAAGAACACATAGATTTTATTGAATAGCAGTTTATGGGTGTAACTGAGCCCCCTTTTGCCATGCATCTATCAGAAGAGGACTTCAACGGAATATTGGTTGACGGCGTGTCAGATATTCTTGCAGAAGTCGTGCTGGGAAAATTACCGACACATAGGTAGTCAAGCTGTCGAAATAGTAGTAAAAGAAGTCACACGATCAGCACTACAAGTGTGCGATGAAAAGAAAAGGGATGAAATAATCAGAATTAGACTATTTGACAGAGCAATACGGCCTAAGTTTGACTCTAAGAAAGAGTTCAAAACCTAAGCAATAAAACAACGTGCTCTCATGGTTGGGGGAGAGAGGGCACGGGTGGGACTCGACATGCAACCACCTCCTCGTGGTGAGTCCTGGGTAGTTCATTATAAACTAGCGAAGAGTTGCATAAATGATGATATATTTTCCTCGATAAATGTACAGAAAAAAGCCGACTGTTGACTTTTCAAAACAAATAGACTTCAACTATTAGAAAAGGTAGATGGTATAAAAATATTGTATTTAACCTTAAAATCACGTAAATTGGTGGTTCTTGCACACACTGAAGATGTTGCATAAGACAAATAAAACTGTTTGGGGTTATTATATTAGGATTAACAAATATATATAACGCTACCCGGTCATTCTATCTCATTTCTTAATGTGTACAAAATTATTTCCAAAAAGTTACTTTTTACCAAAAAAACTGAAATTTTAAGTCAAATGCCCAGACTGAAGATATTTTTGTTCAGCAAAAATATTTTTCAGTTTTGTTTTAGGATCCCAAATGCAACTTTTAAAACTTATCGCGTTTCGAACGGATAAAACAATATTTTTTCGGCCTACCCTATTCTCTATATACTTTTCAAGTCCAGAGGTATTCCATTCACTCACGATAAAACCTCCCCAAAGAACAGCTTGGATTTACATGACATTTGCCATACACATATCTAACATAGTAAATAAAAAAACTATATTGTGCCAATGTGTGTTTTTGCCCTACGGGTAAGTTTCACCCATTCTTAGGGGTGGAAAAACATACTTTCAAAATAAGCCAGGAATTGAATTAACTGACTAATTCTAAGCAACCTTTGTTCTATAGAGTTTTTTCACTGAGCCAATACTCTTCAAGTTATTTGCGAGTGAATATGTTTATTTTTTCAGAAACAAAAATAAGGTATTCAGACGGTTTTTAAGAAATGGCAAAAAAATGGTGTACGTGTAAAGCCAGAAGCACATTTGTATCTCCAAGGTGGCGGGCAGGGAACAAGAGTGGCGACCCGACAAACTCAACTTAAGCTTATACTAGCCACCCCCATACATCATAAAATAGCGTCCTCTTAAAAATGTAACATTAATGTAACTTTTCAATGTACTATAAAATATTACGCTGTATTATAGGGTACCTTCTTCTTCTTCTTTGGGTGCCGTGTCCGTATTCAGACGTTGGCCGTAATCATGTTTACAATTTCCTGAAACCTTTCTCTGTCGGCTGCTGCGCGAAATAATTATTCTACTGTAAAGCCACACCATTGTCTAATATTACGCAGCCATGAAAGTTTCTTTCGACCAATCCATCTCTTTCCTTCCACTTTTCCTTGTATAATAAGGCGAAGTAAATGGTATTTGGGTCCTCTAATTATATGGCCGAAGTATTCTGTTTTTCTCCTCTTTATGATGTTTATGAGCAGACGTTCTGAGTTGATCATTTGAAGAACATCTTCATTGGAAGTGTGCGAAACCCACGATATCTTTAGGATTCGTTCATAGCACCACATTTCGAATGCTTCTAACTTGTTTAGCATTGTGGTTTTTAACGCCCATGTCTCACAACCATACAATAGGATCGACCACACAGAACATTTCAGGACCTTCTTACGAATGTTCATTGACAGGTTTCTGTTGCATAAAACTGGTTTCCAGGTCATAAAAGCCTTACGTGATATTTCGATCCTTAATATTATCTCTTCATCAGAGTCACAATTTACATTTAACCAGCTGCCAAGGTATTTGAAATGATTTACCCTTTCTATCTCTTCTCCATTAAGAGAAAGCAGACCTTGATCTATATGGATCTATCCAACTGCCATTCACTTTGTCTTTGAAATGTTCATTTTTAGGCCTCTCCGATAACTTGCTTCACTGACTAGATTTAGTAATGTTTGGAGATCTTGTAAACTTTCTGCAAGAAAGGCTGTATCGTCAGCGTATCTAATATTGTTGATTACTTCTCCACCTAGTCTTACTCCCTCTTGTCTGTCATCCAAAGCCTCCCTAAAGATTTCTTCAGAGTACAGATTAAAAAGAGTGGGTGACAAAACACAACCCTGCCGTACTCCACGTTTGATGGGTATTTTTTCAGTGGAACTGTCTCCAATTTGGATAGAGGCTACTTGATTGTAATATAAGTATTTCAGCAGTCTTATATCATAGTGGTCAAGTCCTGCTGCCCGTAGGCAGTCGAAAAGTGTATTGTGTTGGACTCTGTCGAACGCCTTCTCAAAGTCGATGAAACAAACATAAACATTCTTTCGAAATTCACAACTTTTTTGTAATAGAACGCGCATACAGAATAGTGCCTCTCTAGTTCCTAGACCGTTTCTAAATCCAAATTGCTTATCACCCATCTTACTTTCGCATAGAAGGAATACTCGGTTTTGTATAATTCGTAAGAGTATCTTCAGTGTGTGACTCATCAAACTGATTAGTATAGGGTACCGGGTACAGTTATTAGCCGGTCACTAGTGATTGGCGACTTTACAAAAATCCGAAATATTAAAATTTTCAGAAACTGTAAGGAAATAAATTTATTTGCATTAAAATTTGGCAACATTAATATATATATTTCGTCTAGCTATCATCTCTTTTAGTTAATATTATCTAGTTGTTACGGCATGTGTTGTTCAAAGCTTAACATCCAGTGCATCCAGTTTTATAAGTTTTTTAAAAAATTTGTTAAGGAAGGCCATTCACGAGGTGAGATCTTGCCTAGAAGTGTAATGTATCTGAGCATATTAATGTTTTATGGCGATTAAGTCGGGTACATCTTACATTGTCAGTGGTTTAAACAGTAAAGTTATGCATTTTTGATGGCAATTTGAGTGGCCAAATATTGTATCTAAAATTTGTCCGTGTTATACTGATTGGCCTATTGGCCAATTGCTGTATCCACTTTAAATTAAAATATTTATTATAATTTAGGCTTTTTTAGCCTAGTTTGGTCCAAGGTATGATGTTTCAAGCATTTTTCTTATTATTTAAAACAATAACCAGTAGTTGGCCGACTGCGAATCACTAAACCACAGGGTGGCCAATACCTGTAAGGTGTAATACGAATATATTTTTTGTCCGGATTAGTATTTTATGAAATTACAATTATTTTAGTTGTTATAAAATTGTTGTAATAAATCAAACTTCAAATCAAATTTAAAACGTCCGTATTGTAGCTAACATTATTACCATTAAATGATTTTTATTTTTAGAACAAAAAAAGCCAAATATCGGGAAAGATAAAAGGTATTACAAACAATATACAAGATCTTTAGTCTGCTTTTTAGGCCATAGAAAATGCCATGAGCCAACGAAAAGCCGCTGAACAATTAAATGTGCCAAGAGCAAGACTACAGGCAAGAACAAGCAAAACATTTAATGAAAACACTACCCTTGGTCCCAATCCTATTCTTTGTTTGGGGGAAGAGAATCGTTTAAAGCATTGGATCATTACATGCCAAGACAAAAGTTTTCCAGTAAAAGTGGAAGATATACAAGACTCGGTTAAAGATTTTCTTGACGCAAATCCACGTGTTAATCCTTTTACTGACCATCGATCGAAAAGAGGTTAGTATAGATCCTTTTTAAAGTGACACCCAGATTTAAGTGAGAGAACTCCAGAAGCGGTATTGGCAGCAAGTTTAATTGTGTCTAAAAAAGATATAAAAATTTCTTTCACCGGTGTTCAAGACTACTTGCATCATAAAGGTTACACCGATATTCATCCTGCTTCCTAATGTATCCCAAAAATTAACGAGTGTTGGTTGTAAAGGAAGCAAATATATATATATATATATATATATATATATATATATATATATATATATATATCAAATAGAGTACATTTAGTCTTACAAACGAATTCCTAGCAATCTTATAAATTCCGTTCCACGAGATTGGGGCATAGGATGTAGCGATATGGAATGGATAAAGCATGAAAACTTGAATATATAGGAAACATCTTATATAAGTATCTAGTTGTGCAAAAGATTAAATTTTCAGTCATTTTATTTGTTGTACACATAAAACTTACTTAATCATTCAAATCAGTGAATTATGTTTAAAGTTACAAATTATTTTAGTTGCATTAAATCCCAATGCGACCATAATTATACAACCTGCAGATATTGCTGCATTTAAACCATTAAAGGCAAATTTGAACCAGGCAGTATAAAAGTGTTGACGCGAAAACATGAGCTTAGTAATTACCACAGAGCATTAAGCATTTGTACTAAACACAGTCATCAGTCAATTAAAATCAGATTCCATAATTATTGGCTCTAAAGCATCTGGATTGTATCCATAGAACTCTGAAGCAATAGAGTATTCCAAATATTTAAAGCCTCAAGAATATTATAATTTCAAAGTTTGGATAATTGTTAATAAATATATGGAGATTTACAGGTGGAATCGCAAATGATATACAGGATACCTCTATCATCACAGAGACACATATATATATATATATATATATATATATATATATATATATATATATATATATATATATATATATATCTTCAAATATTACACTTAACCCTGTAGGTGGCAATGAAATAATATGCAACGTACAAGAGATTCCTGTTATTACAGAAACAAATCTACTTTCGAATTTTTGAGTTCAAATGTCAGAAAACGGTGATATTACATATAATATAAAAAATGTCACAGAAGATACCATAACTTAAGATATTTAATCAACATCCAATAATCTGCCTTTATTTAATCAAGACAACTCATTATTTAAAAAAATTGACACCTTAATTGACCAATTATTTTTCTGGTCCAAAAACCCAGAAAGAAATGGCAAAAAGCAAACAGAAAGGTTGCCTTTCGTGTTCACTTCTTCAGATCGTCAAAATGCAAAAAGGCGTAATATTGAAGAAAAAGTGGAACAAGAAAAAATAAAATTCGAACGAAAACAAAAGCGAATGGAAGCAAAAGAAAACAAAAAAGATAAAGAAAACAAGGAAACCAAGATAAAAATAATACAGACAAATAACACAAGAGTAAATTCCTGGAGAACAAAATGTCAAACTGTTGTAAGAATAAAGAAAATGTTATAGCAAATACCAGTAAAATTGCAGATACAAATATTTTAAAAGCAGACACACTTATTGATGATACAATTAAAAGCACTACTTTGAAAAGTGGAGTTAGATTATATAAACCAGAAGTGATTAATCTCAAAGAAAAACAAAAATTGTCACGGAAGCAATTTTCTGATTTTATAGAGGAAAATGTTAATCTGCTTACAATTGATAACATATTTTATAATCTCTGCAACAATATGAATTCATCCAATTTGAAGAATATATTGCAAAGCAAATGTATACATTTGAAAACCAGCAAAGAAAAACGTGCTGGTGAGTCGGCTAGAAGAAATTCTACAATTTTTTTTAAACTGAGCAATATCCGAAACATGAAAAAATAGAAATTCTCTCAGATAGTATAACGGTGAAACAATCATCGACACCAATTTACCTGTAAATAACCTTTTATTTACAGAATTGTGTTAGTCTTGTTCCTATTATATATCTAAATCAAAAGTTAGAATAAAATATTTATATTGTGTTAGAGGCTACCATATTGGTACTTGCACAACGAAATAACAAGATATTGTAAAAATAAATAATTTTGTTCACCTTACCTGCACAAACAAAAAAGAAAAATAGGAATTTTATGAATGGTTAATGACTGTAATTATATTTGCCAATAACTATGTTTGTATGGCCAATAACTGTATAGGGTATAATTCTGTAAGTTTTTAAATGTGTGCTAATTTTTGATATTTTTTTTTGTGTGTTTTGGTTTGGACAATTGTCATTCAGCCAGTCTCAATCAAGATAAGTTTATTAATGTAGTGTGTGTGTGTGTGTGTGTGTGTGTGTGTGTGTGTGTGTGTGTGTGTGTGTGTGTGTGTTTTTGTGTGTAGAGTAATTGTCTTGATGCTTAGCAAAGTCGACGTCATTGTCTTTGCTAAGAGACGCTAATTGTATCCGAACGTCTGCGGTCCCTCCGGTGAGTACCGATCACACAAGGATAGAAATTATTTTCATTTATTAATTTTTTTAATAAACGAAAATTTCCACCCAGGTGAGATTTGAACTCACGACCTTTAGGTTTAAAGGTAGGCGCTCTTACCACTGAGCCACAGAGGGATAAGTTTTAATATTTGTTATTATTTCTGATTAAAATAACCTGAGTTTTTATGAAATTTGATGTTTTATTGCTATTAAAAAATCCTTTACAGAATATTTTACTTTAAAAGATACCAATTTACAATTTTAATTCAATTGGCAATTCCTTAAGTGGCTATTCACTGTACAAGTTATCTTATTTTTCAAACTCGAAAATGTTTCGTCCTTTTAGTGTAGATTTTCTAAGAATTATTTTTAGTTTCCCATTTACCAATGTTAACTTTTTATAAATTTATACCTCATAAATAAAACTCTTCGTGCCAACGTCTCGTTTAAATTACATTATAGAGGATTCTAAGTGCAGACATCATACCAAAAATTTTTTTATATTCGAAGGATTTATCGTTTCAAAAGTGCAGTCTGAATTTTTTATAACGTTCAAATAAACCCTGCAGGGTTACTTACCCTTATTAACCACGTAAATGTTTGTCTGGTGTCGTGAAATATCAAGGTTATAAATGTCTCATAGCTAAAAATATCCAACTTGACTCGTCCTCTGCAGTAAAAAGTTTGTAAAAAGTGAATGTTCTTCGTGAAAATTATGTTCCCCGAAAACTAGAATAGAATGAATTGGGCCCGGGCTTTTGTAGATTCTAATGAATTAAGTATTGATTTTCCACGTTGACGGTTTCGTTATAATGCTCTATATACCTGATGGTGGCAGAATTTTAACAGATTGAAAATTGTTTTTGTTAGACAAAAGAATACGGCTCGAGATAATGAAATACTTATAAAAATGACAATTAAAAATATTTTTAAGAATCTAAAAATAAAAAAGCTTTATCAAATACTTTATATTCGTTAATATAAAACTTACAATACCTAGAATATACAGCTTTGTAGGTATTTTGGTTTAAAAGTGCGTATTAAAATTTATTGAAGATTTAACCTCCTGAGAGTATTTTTTAAATATTTTCAAACTATTTTGCGTTTTTACCCTTTTATTTGATTGCTTCTGTGAAGCAAAAAAATGAAAAAAAAATATGCAATCGAAAATCAAGCTTTTCTCAATATCTTTCAATGTTCTCAATGTATATATTCCTGTAACAATAAAACACTGAAAAATTTGTTTTCAAACTTCCACAAAATTTATTTTAAAACTTATCACTACAGCTGTTTCGGCTGATTGCCTTTCTCAAGTGATATATTTTTGGCTTGGTTTACAAATTTATAGTCTCTAATGAAATAGGTTGAGGAGGGGAGAACTGTTTGTCTCAAGTTGGTCATTCAGAATTATATCTGTGTTTTTTAATTTGTTGATTTCCATAGATTCTAACAAAGATAGCTTAAGGCCTTTATTTTGAATGTGAAGAATTTTAAATTTGTCATTAAAAGAATGATTATGATCTAGAAGGTGAAGTGCGTATGTCGAATCTGTTTTTCTATTCTTGAAAGCCCTTTTATGTTCTGCTATTCGTTTATCAAAGTTTCTACCAGTTTGACCGATGTAAGTTTTTGAGCAGTCGCCACATTGAAGTTTGTACACACCACTATTTAAGTATTTTTTATTTTGGCTCTTGTTATTTTTAATATATTTGCCTAGGTTGTTATTTGTTCGGAAAGCTGGTGTTATTCCTTTCTTTTTTATGTGTTTGGCAATTTTTGTTGTTATTTTGCCTGTATATTTTTAACGAGCAGAAGGTACTGAGTTTTTTCTCTGGTGGTGGAAATACTAATTTCAGGGCTTTCTTGTGTAGTTTTTGATTTAACATTTTATTAATTGTTTGTTCTTTGTATCCGTTGTTTACTGCTATTTGCTTAATTATATTTAATTCTGTCTCAAAGCTGTATTTTGACATCGGAAGTTCTGTTAATCTATGTAACATACTATGATAAGCTGCCAGTTTATGTTGTGTTGGATGGGATGATGAATTGTGTATAGTCGTATCAGTATGGGTAGGTTTATGAAATATGGAGAAGTCATGTTTGTTTTGAAGTCTGCTAATTTTTAAATCTAAAAAATTTATGGATTGATTTTGTTCTGTTTCTATTGTAAATTCAATATGTAAGTAAGAACTATTTGTGTAAGTACGTGTGTAACTATTGTTGTTGTGATCTGCTTTATGAAGTTTTATTATTAATTAACGCTAATTTAATTAATCCCATTATTTAATTAAAAAATTCACTAATTTATGCAGAGTCATATAATTCAGGTACTATTAAAAATTCTCAGGGTGCCTTTATTTTTACACCAATGATGTCTCCTGTCTATCAAACCACAGTTCCATCCTTGATTGATTATGCCGGCTACCATCAAATCTTTCCCGTTCTCAGCATCGATCCAAACCGCATACCAGCAAACTACTCCTCCGAAAACACAAGCCCAAGCCTCTTTTGACCGGTTCTATTTATTCACAAATAGTACTTACTATTATTTTACTTACTTACTACTTACTAGAAACAGAACAAAATCAATCCATAAATTTTTTAGATTTAAAAATTAGCAGACTTAAAAACAAAAATGACTTCTCCATATTTCATAAACTTACCCATACTGATACGACTATACACAATTCATCATCCCATCCAATAAAACATAAACTGGCAGCTTATCATAGTATGTTACATAGATTAACAGAAATTCCGATATCAAAATACAGCTTTGAGACAGAATTAAATATAATTAAGCAAATAGCAGTAAACAACGGATACAACGAACAAAAAATTAATAAAATGTTAAATCAAAAACTACACAAGAAAGCCCTGAAATTAGTATTTCCACCACCAGAGAAAAAACCCAGTACCTTCTGCTCGATTACATATATAGGCAAAATAACAACAAAAATTGCCAAACATATAAAAAAGAAAGGAATAACTCCAGCTTTCCGAACAAATAACAACCTAGGCAAATATATTAAAAATAACAAAAGCCAAAATAAAAAATACTTATAAATACTAATAAAAAATAGTGGTGTGTACAAACTTTAATGTTCAACATTATGTGGCGACTGCCCAAAAACTTACATCGGTCAAACTGGTAGAAACTGTGATAAACGAATAACAGAACATAAAATTCTTCACATTCAAAATAAAGGCCTTAAGCTATCTTTGTTTGCTAAGAATCTATGGAAATCAACAAATTAAAAAACACAGATATAATTCTGAATGACCAACTTGAGACAAACAGTTCTCCCCTCCTCAACCTATTTCATTAGAGACTATAAATTTGTAAACTCAAGCCAAAAATAGATCACTTGAGAAAGGCAATCAGCCGAAACAGATGTAGTGATAAGTTTTAAAATAAATTTTGTAGAAGTTTGAAAACAAAGTTTTCAGTGTTTTATTGTTACATAAAATAAATTTCCATCAAGTAACGGTGGAATCCATCAAGTATATATTCCTCTTTATTTAAGATTTTTGTTCGATTTTGTTAGTGAAACCTTAAGTATAAGGAAAAACAGCTTTTGCATTATGAAGGTCTGAGTCTTTGGGGTAAAACTAAGTGAGAGATTGTTGCCTGTGGATGCTTCTGTTAGTGTGGTTTTCATGGAAACTAGTTTGGATGAGGGCTTGGTTTAAACTAGAGAGCTCAGCGAATCTACTTGTATCATAGCAAAGAAAAAAGAACTTAAAAAAGATTAAAACAGTTAATTCAAGATTTTAGCAAAATTTAAAAGAACAACCACATTGAAATCTATTTTATCTCAAACTAAAGCTACCAATGCTCAAGAAAGAACAAAGGACTGCATTGTTTTAATGCCTTGTGAATGCGATCATTGACTGGATCAGGTGGACTAAAAAAGTAACTAATATAGAGGTATTACAAAGAATATAAAGAGAATGTGAAGTCATAAAAACTGTTAAAATTAGAAAGATTCAATATCTGGGTCATATAATGAGGGCAAAAAGTACGTATTACTTAGGTTAATTATGCAAGGGAAGATATAAGAGAAGAGAAACTCAACACGACGCAAAATATCCTGGTTAAGAAATTTAAGGAAGTGGCACGGTTGCCTCATTAGAATTATTTAGAAGCGCGGCCAATAAAATTAAAATACCGATGATGATTTCCAACCTCCGATAGGAGAAGGAAACTGAAGAAGAAGAATGCGATCAGTTTTATTTGGCTAAAACATCAAGGCCAATAAATGCTAGAATAAGTGAACATTAACTTTATAATAAAAATAGAGAATTTGATAGAAGCCAAATATGTAAACACGCATGGGAAAATTAACATAGAAAACACATTCAATACAATGATTCAAGTATAGTCCTAAAAGAAGCAGATGGTAGAAAGAGAACAATTAAAGAAGCATCTCTAATTATGCTAAATGAGACCTATTGTGCTATAAAATTTTTTGGCAGAATGCAGTAGGATCTGGTTACCCATATTAAAAGAGGAAGGTAATAAAAAAATTATTAAAAGAGATACGTCTGCTCTTATTTTGCCGAACTTGCATTGGAAAACACAAAGAAATTCCGAATGTGCTTAAAAATGACCCCCAGTAATTTTAACAACTTATTAGAAATGGTGGTCACTTATACAGTGCTTATGTACTCTTATGAGTAATGCCTTGTCAGCAAGGATAAAATTAGAAATATTGTTGTTTTTTTGGCTACCAACAACAGCTACAAAAGCCTTCAACACTTTTTTCGTGTCTTATAACCTGCCATTTAAATTTTGGTGTCGAAAGTACGTAATACAATAAAGTATTTTTGATGAAATTATTTTTTGATGAACTCCTTGCTTCAACAGTTTTCATAAATCTATTTATCATGTAAAACCATTTTATTGCAGGAATACAAAAGGTTGTCAGGGATATTGCAGGAATATGAAGAATTAGAGTCATTGTCTGAAAAAAATGCTCAGACAAGATATTAAAATTAATATAGGCAACGCCAATGCAAAGGTTGAAAGAGAAGATATATATACAAACATAACAGGGGGTAAAAGTAAAAATATGAATACAAATGATAATGGCCAAAGATTAATTACGTAAAACAGGATACAAATAATGAGTACGCATTGTAGGTGAAAAATATATATAAGGGAATGTATGGGAATGAATATAAGGAAATGAACCTAATCAAATGAACCACATCTTAATACAAGAGAAATTCGCCAATTTAATAACAAATGTGAAGACATGCAGAGGGTCTGAGGGGAATTAATATGAGATAAGCATTAAGCAATAATACAAATGCATAAACGAAAAAGAAAGGGAAACGTAGTGCAATTTTAAAAAACTGCGAAAATTTGAGATAGTGCAGGATTATCTAAAGGGTATACAAGAAATCTACGCCAAACAAGATAGTACTACTGTGAGTAACATACAACAAAAGTTCTTGAAGTTAAGTTCTTGAGTTCTTGAAAATGACAAACACTATAAAGAAAGCAACGTCAAAGAACATACCAGAACAGAAAGATTTGGAAAAAACACTGGTTTGATGGCGAATGTAGAACTGGGTTAAAACAAGTATCAGATTTAAGACTAAAAAGTTTTCGATCGCACAAACGAGACGACATAGAAAGGTATTCCGAACAATTAAAAAAAGTGAAGAAAATCCTAAGGGAGTGGAAACAGATGGATCACAAAGTAAATCGTAATAAAAAAAATTACTAGGAAAATGCAGTAAAAAAATTTTACAAAGAGATAAAATACATTAAATCTGGGTATTCAGGAAAAACAATGAACGTAAAACATGTGTGAGGAAACTTGAAAGTGGACATAGTCCAAATATGTGAAAAGTGGAAAGAATATTTCGTAGAGATGCTAAATGACGAAGTAATTACTAAAGAAAATTATAATGTTCCTAAATTTCAAATAGTAATAGAATAAATACCAAAGCCCACAAGAGAAGAAGTTCAAGAAATAATAGAAGGTATGAAGAATCAAAACAGCTTCGGCCAGAGCCGTATTGAGGAAGAGAACTTAAAATACTTAGTAAACCAACTTAATGAGCTAATACTAAAAGTGTGGAATGCCGAAGAAATGCCTCAAAAATGTAATAAGTCGATTATAATTCCTATACACAAAAATGTAGATAAAACTAAATGCGCAAACTATAAAGTAATCTCCTTATTAGAGGTAATATATAAAGTGCTCGTCATACTAATTTAAAAAATATTAGGAATAGGAGATTCTAACAGAGTTTTTATAATTTTGGCATCTAGTTTATTATTGTACCTAAGATCTGAAGATGCATGGCAAATAATAGTATTCGAAACCAGTCGTTAGTGGTAGAATAAATAGATTGTGAGTAAATCTTTTTCTTATTTCTTTTACCTATTTGAAATGGACTAACACATGCAACATATCCAAGATTTAAAATTTGAATACTTAAAAAGGGCATTTATATGACCAATTCTTGACAGCAAGTACGTATTTACTTGAATGGGTTTTTACGTAAAACAAGTGTAAGGTATACCGTTTATCAAGTAAGGTCCCACCACCACTGCGTTCCGTAAGTTTTTCACTAAGTGCTTGAGTATTTGACTGGCTAATTCAAGTTACCGGCTTCCAGTTACTTGCTTAAGTAACTTGAAAGATACTGGACTCATGTAAACCTTACTTTAAAGACGAATCGCATGGTATGATTTTTCTAACGGATATTCTTAAGTTAAAGTTGATTTTATGTTATATAATATGTATATTTATGTTTAATAGTTATTTTTTATACGACACGGTAAAATTGTACTTTATCTTCGACAGCGTTTTTTAGCGTCGAGTTGTCAGTCGAGAAGATAATGCGATTTTATCGTCGTGTTCAATACAACATCTTTTTATATAGCAAGACTTTAAGTTCAGGTAAAAAATAGAATTTTTAAGGTAAAAAAGAAAATTGTAATTTTTAGCACAAAAATCACAATTGTGTTGCTCCGTTGCTAGGGATATGAATTACTCTGTCAAAAAATGTCAAACAAATGTTACAGAAAATCAATCTAGTACCTCGAATCAAGTGTTAAAGCAAACGAGTACAAGTTGTAATGATCCAAAAATAGGTATTTCTAATATGTTAATTGTAAAATTTCAGATGTTTTTAATCCTTAATGTGTTTGAATTTGTAAATTTTATTGAATAAAAAAAAAGTTAAAACTTTTATCTACTCTTGCTGTTAAAGTGATACTTTATCTACTCAAAACAGTTGTTATAGCAACACTTTAAGTTTAGCTATGGAAAAAACTATCTTACAATAAAATCGTTCTAGGAACGCACCTTAGCAATATTGACAATATCATTTTAAAGACGTTAACTTTCAAATGTATAATATGTCTGAATTATGTCAATATGAATGGGCCAGATAAAATTTAATTATTAGAATAATTTTGCAACAAGTAACAAAAAAAAATGTGTTTAATTTATTAATGTTTCTGTTTTAAAAACGATTCCAAAAGTGGAAATTAAAACGTCAATGAACTTAATGTGGCATATTATCATTAAAATAGTAATTGCATTAAAATACATATATATATATATATATAATATATATATATATATATATATATACATATATATATATATATATATATATATATATATATATATACATACATATATACATATATATACATATATATATATATATATACATATATATATATATATATATATATATATATATATATATATATATATATATATATATATATATATATATATATACATATATATATATATATATATATATATATATATATATATATATATATATATATATATATCGTCGGTATACTGCGAAAACCAGGTAAATGACAAATTTTACAAAATTGAGTTAAGTATACCAAAATTCTCAGCTTTTTGCGCTTTACATACAGGTAAAATCCAATAAATGATACGACTTACCGTTGAGCAGATAATTTGTGTAATAAACAAATAAGTTACACCTGACCAACTTTTCATTTTCCAGTAAAACAATATATTGCTACTTACTTCCATAAAATTGATGTTCAGTTGCATGTAAAATTAAGTAAGCCCACATATATGATTGTCCCGGACAACAACATGTTTCTACTACTGCATACCATATTCAGTAAAAAAGTGATAAATGTCTTTAATACATTTTACATGTATAATTTAATAAAATTTCTCATTCATATCGACTAGTAAAAACTCTTAAATACATTTACTTGATTCTACCTGAAAACGGGTTGAGTGAAAATTTAGAAATGATGACTGCTAAAACCATAAATGATCTTAATGGTGTTTATGATATAATTTTTATCTGCTGATATCTGCTGTGCAGAGTTATTTGAGGATTCAGCAGATACGTGTTTGTATGTATAATATTAACAGACGGTTTTGAACTTGAACTTAGTAGAAAATAGTTTATACAAAGTTTAGTCTGTATTACCTATCTGTTTTGATTTTGTGTTACTAAAAATTATAAAACAAAGAAACAATGAATTCAAGAGCTAAAAGAATTTTAGCCATGGTGAACAAACAATCCGAAAATGCCGTTAATGTTAAGTATTTTACAAATATATTATATACAATATATTATATACAATTTTATTATAAAAGTAATAAATAATACAGTGCTTCACAAAGTCAAATTGAATTGGTTGACATTTTGCTTCTAGGTCCTATTTCGAATTAAAAATTTTTGTTTCTTACCTATTTATAGGGAGTTTGGAAATAAGTTTGACCGTTATATTCTTGTTGCTTTTATGTTTAATGTTTGTATTGTACTTAATAATAATTACTTATTTTTATGAATGTTTGGGCGTATGTTGTTTGCACAACTGAAGTTGTTATTATACGATGACAATTTGGTTGGGCTATCGAAAATAAGCAATATCAGCAATAATATTCATCAGTTTCGTGTGTCCACATTATGTGAACAAATCTTAAATTTCTCTTGAGAGATCGTTTTGTACATATAAATACATATTATAATCTGAACAATACATAATCATGTTCTCGATACATAAAAATCAATACAGAAAAATAGTTATATGGGTGTTCACAAATGCACATGTTTATATTAGGGAAAAAGTTAAAAGATTATTCTAAAGTTAAACAGACTATTAAATAATATTGAATATCTTCTATTTGTGACCAGGAAGACAGTTTTGAAATATTTTATTTTTATTAATAAGTATCAATTAGTTACTTGTTGTGCAATATCGTTTTTTTTTTTAGATTCCGTTGAAACTGAAGATATCAGTTCAATTCTTGATGATTCTCAGAACAATATAGCCTCAATGATGGAATCAATTTTGGATAGTGACTTCTCAGATGCGGACCCCACATATCAGCCAAGTGAAGAGGGATCTGTGACGTCTTTTTATTGCTCTAATTTATTTGTCTTTATTCTAATTTATTGTCTATAATCTAATTTATTAAAACTCACGATAACTAATTACTAATTTATTAAATAACTTTTACAAATGTATTTATTTCACGTTTCGTACAAGTAAACCGCGTTTACCGATCTTCTTATCACTGGCCCCTCAATGAAAGTATTCCCTTATTTATATAATTCCAAGCCGGTAAACAGAAAGGTGTAGAACATACCATGCTGTTCTCGATGTAGACACAGCGGCGACTGGTCTCAAAACATGTTTTTTTTTTTATCGGCTTGTCGCCCCCAGAACATTCGATTCAGGTAGATTTTTGACCTAGAAATTACGAGAATCAATAAAAGAATTAGTCATAAAATATTTACAGTTCTATATGCCATAACATTTAAAATCGTAACATTGCCCCCCTCTTAAAAGATGGTTCCTCCTGGAACCTTGTCGGGACTGGAACTGGAACGACATGCTGATATCGGCAACTGGACCCTCTTTTACAACTTCCAGTTGTATAGAAATGACAAGGGACGGTTTTCTCTCCGCACCAGTAACTATGCGGATTGCAACAGACTAACACCTGGACTTCGGTGTCTTTAAAGATTTCCTCCACCATGTTTCGTATAACCCTTCAATCTAATTGGCGGCACTCCAACTTTGGCATGGCTAACTTTTGCACGTCGGACTCTAGTACGTGCTCTCTCAACTGAAGTAAGGCTTCCCATACATCTCGGTAGGTAGGTTGGTCACGGGCAGTGTCTTTTGTTACCAGGTAGAAAAGGTAACGTGATGCATCTTGAAGTTTCAAGGTTTTACCAGGAGCTGGCACTTGGCATTGAAGTTCTGCAACTCGACCAAACTTCCTTCGAAAGACGGATGCCAACCCTGGTGCATCTTTGATACTGGCCGAGATGGTAAGGGCCAGTGAGTAGTCATCGGGAAGCGCGAGTAGATCTTGCCTTTCTTCAGTGGTAACACCATGTCTTGCTTTACCGGTACCTCCATAGGCACCCATGAATTCCTCAAACGTGAGATCAGACACATGTTGGACTTGGTTTATTTCCACTTCTTCATCTACGTCGTGGTCGCCTTCGAAAGACGCCAGCCGGTTATGGTGTACTATCATCGGCTTTCCCTCGGAATCTTGCTTATTCGATAAATGACATCATTGATCTTTTCCATAATGAGGTATGGACCTTCCCAAAACTGCTGCAACTTGGGGAACAACCTTTTCGCTTTTTGGGATTATAAAGCCAGACTTTGTCGTTCTTCTTAAAACACCCCTTTTCGGCTTGCGTATCGTACCGTTTCTTCATTCGGTCACTAGCGATCTGGAGATGGGAACGGACCAACTCGTGTACATCGTCCATTCTTCTTCGCAATTCGATCACATAATCTTCACCTGCTACATCTTCTCCAGGTCGACACCCAAACTCTAGATCACAAGGTAGTCGCATCTCGCGTCCGAATAGGACTCTGGCTGGTGTCTGGCCTGTTGATTCATTAACAGCAGATCTGTAGGCCATTGTGAAGAACGGGAGATATTGGTCCCAGTCTCGCTGATGATCGGACACCATCTTTGTCAAATACTTGCCAACTGTTCTATTCATTCGTTCTACCATACCATCCGATTGCGGATGATAAGCCGTAGTTCTTGTTTTCTTCATACCTAGTCTATCACATATTCCTTGAAATAAATCGCTTTCGAAGTTCCTGCCTTGGTCACTATGGATCTCCAAAGGCACTCCAAATCGGCTGATATATTCTTGGATCAACTTATCTGCAACGGTGGCCGCCTTCTGGTCTGGAAGTGCGTAAATCTCGACCCACTTAGTGAAGTAATCCATTACTACCAACATGTACTTGCCTCCATTATCACTTTCTGGAAACGGCCCAGCAATGTCCAAAGCTATTCTTTCAAACGGGCTTCCAACATTATATTGTCTCATAGGAGCTCTCCTTTTTCGATAAGGCCCGTTACTCGTAGCACAAATAGTACATTTCTTACACCAGTCTTTTACATCGTCGGAACTGTTCATCCAATAAAACCGTTCCCGAATTCGCTGAAGGGTCTTCTTCACACCAAAATGCCCTCCTGATGGACTGTCGTGTAACTGACGAAGTACTTCGGCTATTCTGCTCTTTGGAATCACCAACTGTCTTCTCTTCTCTGAACCGTCATCATTTTCCAGGACTCGTTTGAGCAAGCCATCTTCCATGATAAATGAGTCCCACTGGGCCCAATACGTCTTAACTATTGAGCCTAGGTTCGATATTTCTTGCCAAGGTGGTCGACGGTTTTCTTCTTTCCATTTTCGGATTTTCTGTATAACTGGATCTCTCTCTTGTTCTTCCCTGATCTTGGTAGGCGTCCAGTCGTCGTGGACCACCGTCGTTCTTAGCACTGCTGCTTCCTTGGATTCCGTTTTGTTGCAGTGAGAACACTCTGCTGGGCATGGCCTTCTGGAAAGAGAATCAGCGTTTCGGTGGCTAACTCCGGCCCGGTGCTCAATCTTAAAATCATATTCTTGGAGTCGTTCGATCCACCTGGCTATCTGACCCTCTGGATTCTTAAACTGCATCAACCACTTAAGGGCGGCATGGTCGGTTCGGATTAAAAATTTCCTTCCATAGAGGTATTGATAGAAGTGCTCTACTGATTTTACTACTGCCAGAAGTTCTCTTCTCGTGACGCAATAATTCCGCTCAGGTTTTGAGAGAACTTTACTGAAATATCCAAGGACTCTTTCCTGTCCTCCCTGAATCTGAGACAGCACTCCTCCAATTCCCACATTACTTGCATCTGTATCTAAGATGAACTCTCCTTCTGGCAGTGGATACCCTAAAATTGGTGCTGTGATTAAATGCTTTTTTAAGGTCTCAAAGGCATTTTGGCAGTCTACATCCCAGCGGTATTCTCTTGCTTCCTCTGTAAGTCGCGTTAATGGTTTAGCGATATCTGCAAACTTCTTAATAAACCTCCGGTAATAAGTACATAGTCCAAGAAAACTTCTCACTTGATGTTTGTCAGTTGGTTTTGGCCATTCCTTAATGGAATCGATTTTTCCCTTATCCACGGCCACTCCTTCTTTACTGACTATATGACCCAGATAATTGACTTTACCTTGAAATAGCTGGCACTTCTTGGGTTTAACATCAATTGGGCAGCTTTAAGTCGATTAAAAACGTTTTCTAAATTCTTCAGATGGTCTTCAAATGTATCCCCCAAGACGATTATGTCGTCTAGATAAACTAGGCATGTTTTCCAAGATAGCCCTCTCAACACATTTTCCATAAGCCTCTCAAATGTTGCAGGAGCATTACAAAGTCCAAATGGCATAACGTTGAATTGCCATAATCCAGATCCTGTGGTGAAGGCTGTCTTTTCTTTATCTACCGGGTCCATTTCTACCTGCCAGTATCCAGACTTTAAATCCAAAGTAGAAAATAATTTACTTCCAGCCAATGTGTCTAATGTGTCATCGATCCGAGGCAGAGGATAACTATCTTTTTTGGTAACGTTGTTCAGCAAACGGTAATCCACACAGAACCTCGTTGTTCCGTCTTTCTTCTTAACCAGGACCACCGGAGAGACCCATGGGCTCGTAGAAGGTTCTATCACCCCGTCTTTCTTCATTTCCTGAACAATCGTTTCAGCTTCCTCTCTTTTCGCCTGTGGTAATCGTCGAGCTGTTTGACGAATTGGCTTAGCATTACCAGTATCAATTTTATGCTTAACAACGGTAGTTCTTCCCGTCTTTCCTCCTTTCGGTACGAAAATATCACGATACTGCCGAAGAAATTCCCTTAATTTCCTTTTCTCAATCTGATTCAGAGACTGTCCAGCAACCGCAACCATTTGATCAAATTTATCGTTGGAATTATCAGACGTTGTCGTCTGACGGATTATGGATGTGACAGGTACACAAGTTCCTACTTTTGTCTCTTTCTTGATGGTCACTGGGTAGTCATTGACATTAATAAGTCTCACAGGAATTTCTTTAGCCGAAGTCACTAATTCTTTTCCAATTATGATTCCACGGCCAACTTCGTCGTCATGATTCCAAGGCTCCATCATAACAGGTGTTCCTTCGTCCACAATTCCCTGTAGCCGCGCTACTATTATCGTTTCACTTCTCGCAGGCACGACTGTATCTTCTTTAACGGCTGCTTGCATAGTGTTGTCATCATGTGGATGGAGAAATACCTCCTCGTTACCAACTTTGATTACCTTATTCTTAAAATCCAATTGGAATCCATGCGTATTCATTACGTCCATTCCTAATATAACATCCTCTTCGATGTCAGCAACTATAACAGTATGGACGAACTTTTCTGCTCCAATTCCTAATTGTACCTGGATTTCTCCATGAATGTTGGCATTTTCACCTGTGGCGGTCCGAAGTCGCAACCTCGTTGGTAACAGTTTCTTTCGGCTGTTTATAACTGTCGGGCGTATAATGGTTCTGGTCGCTCCAGTATCCACCAACAACGTATGCTTTTTACCATTTATTTCTCCATCTACATATACACTATCTTCACGACATTTCAAAGAAGCTATTAGTATCAGAGGGTCTTTGGTAAAGTTCTGGGTCGAAGCTGCTCCCCTAAGGCCGACGCGTTCTGGTTTTGTCTTTGGTCTTATGGTCTTCGTTTTCTTGTGTGTCATGCTTTTTATCATATTAAAGAGCTGGTCAAGTTTATCTTCATCTCCTTCCTCTTTTACAGTCCTAACTTTGCTATACCCGCCAGAGGCCTGCGTAGCTGACTCGTATTCGAGGGCGGCAGATAAGACATCCATCAGCGTCTTGTGACGAGCTAATCGTAGTGTTCTTTGCATCTCATGATCACGAAGACCATCAATAAACGTTTGAACGGCCAACTTTTCCATCATGTCTTCGGGAGCTGTTGGATAAGCATATCGCACTAATCTGGCGATATCTACTTCATATTCTTGAAGAGCCTCATCTTTCTTTTGTCTTCGATTTTTAAGCTGCGACTGATATACATGCTCCAAGTGTTCGTGGCCATATCGCATATTTAACCTCTTCTTCAGTTGTTCGAAATCATCCGTCTCCTCTACGGCTATGGTCTGGAGCACATCTAAGGCATCTCCTCGAAGAGCGATAGTCAGGTTTACAGCCTTTTCTTTTTCAGACCATCCATTCGCTCTTGCAGCTGATTCGAACTGTTTCATGTAGTTGTTCCATGATGATTTTCCGTCGAAAGTTGGGACTTTGACATGAACGGAACTTCCACTTCCTTCACATTTCGGCCGTGTTTCCAACTTACATTTCGTCTCGTCTTCTTTTGTCTCTATGGTAATTGGATTGTTTACTCTCTCTGTTGTTCCTGTTCCCTCAATCTTCCTTTCCAACTCTTTCCATATCTTCTCTTCGAAGGCCATCATATCGGCAGCAACTTGGTTTTTTAATGAAGACACTCTATCGTCGAGAGCAGACATCTCCGAAGTGACTTTAGAGATTTCCAAGGAGATGTTAGCAGAGACTTTGCTTTCTAGAGAAGAAATCTCGTTATACACTTTGTCTTCTAAAGAGGCGATGTCGCCAGAAACTTTATTCTCTAATTTTGAAATTGACGCGATGACAGCATCTTCAAATATATAAGTTTCCGGATCTAAACCCTCTTCCTCCAAAGCATTCTTTAGTCGTTGGACTAACTCAGCCTTTTTTCCGGTAGAAGCTAATTCTCTATCCTCAAGATGCCTTCTTAGATTCGTAACTGTGAGCTCGTAAATCGTAGCCATCGTTCACCAATTTCACTTCTTTTCAAAAATTCAAATTAAATTTATCTACAATCCCACTTCTGACACCACTGTGACGTCTTTTTATTGCTCTAATTTATTTGTCTTTATTCTAATTTATTGTCTATAATCTAATTTATTAAAACTCACGATAACTAATTACTAATTTATTAAATAACTTTTACAAATGTATTTATTTCACGTTTCGTACAAGTAAACCGCGTTTACCGATCTTCTTATGACTGGCTCCTCAATGAAAGTATTCCCTTATTTATATAATTCCAAGCCGGTAAACAGAAAGGTGTAGAACATACCATGCTGTTCTCGATGTAGACACAGCGGCGACTGGTCTCAAAACATGTTTTTTTTTTATCGGCTTGTCGCCCCCAGAACATTCGATTCAGGTAGATTTTTGACCTAGAAATTACGAGAATCAATAAAAGAATTAGTCATAAAATATTTACAGTTCTATATGCCATAACATTTAAAATCGTAACAGATCACTTTCTCTAGTAAGTCTATTTGAATTACAAACAGCTGACCTTGATAGCCTAAATGATGAGACGAAAGAAATTATTGAAATAGGAGCACTCACGAACAATGTAGTGTCAACTGAAATAGCTAGTTGGATATTAGATCTACTTCTCGACAAAGTATGGAAAGATGTACGTCCACTAAAACGTTGGAGAAAAGCTAACCCAAAAGATTGGATGATAAATGTCGCAAAAAGGAGGCGTGCTGAGGGTTTACCTTATGAGATAAAAAAAAGAATAGACCAGCAAAATTGCCAAAACCTGTTAATTGTTCAGAGTGTTTTTACAAATGTGCCAGTTATTTCAGCGAAGATTACAGACAAAGACTATGTCGTGATTATTGGAGCTTAGAATATATAGGCCAGAAAAATTTTCTTATTGCACGTATTAAAACGGAGCCACCAAAGAGAGTCGTTGCAGTTCGTCAAAGTTTAAAAAAACCACGTGCATTTTCCAAAAAGTGTTACTTTTCTTTGAATGGCCAAGAGATACAGGTATGTGAGAAGTTTTTTTCTAAGACACTTTGTATATCAGCGTCGTTAATACAAGATGTTGTAAGAAAAACTGATACTCTAGGTTTTTATGCAGATACGGATAAAAGAGGCCAGCATATACCGCCAAATAAAACAAGCCATGAATCCCGAAAAATCGTGAAGGCTCATATTGAGTCTTTCCCAACCATGGCCCCACATTATATTCGCCAAAGTTCAAAGCGTAGATATTTGGACAAAGATTTGAGTATAAGAAAAATGTACCAACTTTATATAAATGACTGTGAGGAGAAGAAACTGAAAGGTGTTAGCGAAATTACATACCGAAGAATATTTTCTAACGACTATAATTTAAGCTTTTTCGTCCCTAAAAAAGATCAATGTTTAGTTTGTAATAAATATGATACGGCTAATCCAACTGACAAATCGGATTTAGAAAACAGTTACAGAGAACATCAGAAAAGAAAAGAAGTATGCAATCTTGAAAAACAAAATGATAAGAAAAGATCTAATGAACAACGGAATTTTGTTTCAATTACATTCGATCTACAGGCCGTACTACAGATTCCAAGTGGATTGACCGGACAACTATATTATTCCCGGAAATTATGCGTCTACAATTTGTGTGTATATGAAGCCTCATTGCCAAATGCAGCATACTGTTTTGCCTGGTCAGAAATTAACGGTAGACGAGGAAGTTCAGAAATAGGAAGCATTATACTCCACTACTTATCAAAATGTGTGCCAGAATATGTAAGTGAAATAAGTTTATTTTCTGATACTTGCGGAGGACAGAATCGTAATCAGCATGTTGCAGCCTTACTATTATGGGCTGTTCAAAACATAGAGCATTTAAATATTATTGAACACAAATTTTTAGAGTCTGGACATTCCTATATGGAAGTTGACTCTATGCACAGTAGTATCGAAACCGCTAAAAAACACAGATCTATCTATGGAATGCCAGATTACTTGTCTGTTTTTCAAAATGCAAGAGGAACTAAAAATATCAAGGTTGATGATAAAAAAGTATGTGTCGAACCATACAAATGTAAAGAATTTAAATACCACGACTTTTATGATTTAAAAAATTTGTCACATAATTTAATTAAAAATCGGACAAAAGACCAAAACGGCGAAAAAATAATGTGGTTAAAAATAAAAAGAATGAGATTCGTGAAAGGAGAGACAAACAGAATTTATTTTAATTATGATATGTCAACAAGCTTCAATTATTTCCTTACTGATACTGGACGGCAGTCAACAAGAAAAAAGCACGCCAAGTTAACTAATACAAGCAAGCTTGAAGAACTTAAGCGACTTTATGATGCACCTTTGCCAATTAGCATAGCAAAAAAGAGAGATTTGGTACAGCTATGTGATAAGGGAGTGATACCGGAGGAATATCATGGGTGGTATCGCAATTTGAGAACAGGAAATGATGTAACAGACGTCTTGCCAGAGCCTGCTTTCAGTGACGAATCGGACGAGGAATCCGCATAATAATAATATTGTTACGATTATAAAAATGTTATTATTATATTCGAAATAAATTTGTTTTTTCTATAAAACTGCCTTTCATTCATATAAATAATAAGTATAACTACAAATAGCTGTTAATAAAATTTTCAGGGAAAACCAGTTAAATGTCATAAATATCGACTAATACCTTAAAACATTGCTGATACCAAGTAAAACCCTGCTATTTTGATGATAGAACTGTAAAATAATATATTTGGTATAATTATATTTGTTCTAAGTGTGTTATTTGAAGAGTAACTGATTTATTTAGATTTACAGGTAAAACCAGGTAAGTGATAGCATTTCCAGCTTAAATTTAGGTTTAATCAGCCAGGTGTCTCAACTTGTTCAAACTAATGATAGAATATCATTAAAGATATATGAATCTTTAACTAGAATATCTAAAATTAAAAAGAAGCAGGCTACTTAATTCACAATAAAAATCTAAACTTTAAAAACGTTTTTTCTCGGTTTCGGTATTCTGACATTTACCTGGTTTTCGCAGTATACCGACGATATATCTTATTCTTACGTTTAAGGCTCATCCTCGATAATCCTAACGGTAAATTTCAGTTTGCTATCTCTATTTCAAAAATTTCTTTCTTTACGAAAACAAATCTGTCATGAAGTAATATTCTAAACTTCGTATCTCTCTCAAGCCCAGGTCAAAAATGCGTTTACCTTTTACTCGAGCCGATTATACACCGAGACAACCCCTGCAGTGACAGGTTTTGGCTTACAATCAGACCATAAATCTCTTTAGTGGTCTTTTGAGTAAATATAATAATAGATCAAAGTAATATAATCTATTCATAAATTTACAATGTAACAAATGTACATACATAATTTATTTGTTATTTTTTTTACGGAAAAATTGGCTGTCTGAAGTTTAACGTAGATTAAAGTTTACGGAAAATAAAAATTATAAAAAAATAGTACATTGTTTACCGGGTAGGAAAAGCTTAACATTCCTGGACGACTGTGAAGATTGCTAAGTCGAGGCGCAAGCCGAGACTTAGCAACACAGAGTCCAGGAATGTGGCTTTTCCTACGAGGTAAACATACTATTTTTCCGCAAATCGTTTAAAATTCGACAGATATTGATTGATTTAAAAAAAAACGCGATAATTTTATTCCCAAATAAATGGTGCTTTGAAATTCCTAATAAAATTACTTGGGTTACTATGGAAACGTATTGAGGTTGAATTGTCAAACTTGACGCTTATAAATTTAATTGCTGGTTAACACTAACAACTGTACGGAAATATCATTTCCTTACAGTAAGGAAATGACATTTCCTTACAGTAAGGAAGTCCTGACTTTTTCTTCAAGAAATTTTGACAGGAATGTCAAAATTTCCTGGCGATTTGCGGAAAAGATTATTATTATATATCATAAAAATTTGATTAGTATCGCGATCATTAAAATTGATAAAATGAAACGATATAAATATAGAATTATGTCTAATGTTTCTTCAGAAACATTAGACATAATTCTAGTAATAGAAATCAGTTCTTTTTAAAATTTCTTGAAGGAAGGAATAATTTAATTACGCTATCATTTCCAATTTTGATTTTTGATATTGAATTTGATAGGTTGTGATTTATTACACCAAAATCTAATAAAATATACCATGACACAAGAAATAGTTTCAGAATAAGTTTGATGTGTTGTTTATTATCATTCAGTAAGAGACTAATTTACTTCTTACAATGCTAATCTAACAGACAATTATTATTGTCAAATGAAAGATATAAGATAATTTACTTGTGTGCTTGTGGTTAGTAAACGTCGGCCCTATGCAAGTAATTGTCAATAAAGAACGGAGTACAAAAGTTTAGATTTATGAGATTTATGAGGAGCATTAATGAAACTTAGATGTATACTGAGTACTTATTTCAAAAATTTACAACTAAGGATTTAATTTGTTATATGTAAATATACTCCTAGATCTAGAGAAAATGGGAGTGCGACAATGGGAATTACTGGCACAGGACCGACAAACATGGAAGGCAATAGTAACCGCGGCAAAGACTTACGAAGAGTTATAGCGCCATTGATGATGATGATGATGATGATGAGATGAAATATACTGTATAACTATTTATATGGATGTGAAATATGGATCATGAAGGATAATATGATGGACGTTTTAGGATGTACGTTGAAAAATTAAGGCAAATATCGAGCACAAATTTAATAATCAAATCTTGCAAAAGTACTTTCGCTTTCTACAGCATCATCAGGGGCATCTGAAATAAGCCAAGAAAAGTTTTTTTTAAATGAAGAAAATTAATAAACTTCGATAAAAAACTCGAAGTTAATGGATGATAAAAGTTTTTTGTGATTAACATTTTAGACTTACTTCGTCAAATTTGGGCTATCCAGCAAGCGCAGATGACCCTGATGATGCTGTAGAAAGCGAAAGTACTTGGGCAAGATTTGATTATTAAATTTGTGCTCGAAATTTGCCTTCATTTTTTAAAGTTCATTTATTCGAGCATTCAACCTTATATCAATAATTTAGGATGTGACTCAGGTATATGATAAAGTATGGCAAAGACGCCATAACTATAAACTAAGACTACATTTACCAAAACGATACTCTCAAATAATTGACTCCTGCATCTTGGAAAGATATTTCAGAATTAAACAGGAAGAAACATACATGGAATTGACAGATATTACAGCAGGGCTGCCACAAAGAAGTGTCTTTACCTTTTGTATACGTGTTGTATTATTGTCCTAGAAAATATACAATTGCAACATTTACCGAAGATATTGCTATCATAGCAATGTGCAAAACCAGCAAGGAAGCGACAAAGAAATTACACAGATGTTAATCAAATATATACTCCAGGGAAATAAGCAAAAAATAGACCATGTTCGTGACACTCAATAATCCAGGTCGCTGACAAATTTTTTAGTTATTGTAGACCTCTAGGAAAAAAACCTACTTGTTTCTTGCCTTGAATCTGGAGCTGTTTTTTAATTATTGACAATTTAATGCAAAAAACGCGACTGTTTCTATGATTATTGATACTAGTATTAAAAAAAAATAGATTTTTGGAAGAAAATTGTTTTGCACGAATTGTTTAAACAAACTAGACTATTTATTAATTAATTAATATATAAACGAATTACTAATTCCTAATGTACGTAGAAATTACATACAAATTAAAAAAAGAATGATCAAAATCCATTGAGTAGATCCGAAAATATAGAAAATTTTATTAGTTTGAAATTGCTTGTTCGGTATGGATTTGTAGGTTCTTCCTAGTCACCATTTGAACTACATTTTTGAAAATTCGTAGAGGGTCCTGTAAAGGTACAATGTTTGTGCAAATTTTTTAACAAAAAATACAAATCCTATTCCTTAACATGGCAAAAAATGAGGTTCCCTAATTATTATAATCAAATTAGCTGTGAATTATCATCTTTTCTTTGACTTGATCTACTACTTGTTGTAATTGGTCGTAAAACACTTCCCTTGTTGTTTGAGGCTTATTATTTTCTGGGCCGTATACTCCGATAATGTTCAGGTTTTCCTTCTCCATTCTTATCTTTGATGTTACTATTCTTTCTGATATGTATTGACACTCTTTGATGTAATTTTGATACCTTTGGTGTATTAGTAAGGCTACACCTTCTTTGGCCCTGTTTTCTTTTGCTACTCCACTGTAGATTAGTATGTATTCACCTAATTTTGATTGACCTTTTCCTTTATTTTTTGTTTGCAGTAGAGCACACATATCTATTTCTTTCTCTTTCAACACTTGGGTTATTTCTTGGTCCCTTGAGTTGAGTGATCTGATATTCCAAGTAATTCTCATCTGGGTTTTGGATGTTTTTCGCTTGTCCTTATTTCTTGCCGTAGTCGTCTTCATAGTATCAATCCAGTTCCGAGACTGTACATTGTTTCTTTGAGCAGTATTTGATTTTACGATTGGTAGGTTGCTGAGCAATAAATATAAATAATTAAATTTCATATTCAAATACTGCAAAATATTTGGTTATTACTCTGAGCTCATGTAAAGAAGAAAAGAAAATAATAATTCTGATTGAAATACAAAAAAAATGTACTGGATGATTGACCAAAACTCTACGCTGTTTCTATATAATAAATTATTATTATATAAGCAAATACTGAAACAATTGTATTATTATAAAAACAGTATAAATATTTAGAAGGAAAATGGAAAATCAACAGAAAATATTTCTATTCATATAAAAATTTAATAAAATTATAGGTACTTACTGCTTATTTATATAAAATTTCCTATTTTAAATACAATAAACACACTGGTTTGTCAAAAGTCGAAATAAGCCCTAATAATGTTATTCAACTTTATTTATCCTCCTCCGAGGGTTTTACCTACCTGGCGAGAATCCAGAAGCTACCGACAAGGACACCCTGTGCTGACGGAGAGAAAATTGCATTTAGCAGAAATTTGAAATTTTTTAAAAGTTTATATCAAATAGCTGCTTTGTGTTACACTTTATGTTAAAAATAAAAACAGATTCGGAAAGTGGGTCAAATTCTGTAGTGCCCTATTTCAAAAAAAAAATTTTACGTTTATTTTAACCAAAAATATTTGAAAAAAAAATATTGTTTAAACAATTTATTAATTTACAACCAAATAGTGCACTAGAACTTTTTTAGACCTTCCATATAAAAAAAGAATCATCTCAATATCTGCCATAGTTTTTGCGTTATTTGATATAAACTTTTACATTGGAATTTACCTATGCCCAGAATCGCGAGGATCGGCCTTAAAACAGATATTATTTTAAATATTATAACCTTTCAGCTACCCATCTAATTCGACATAAGAGAAAACTTTGGCGAAGTTATAAACTTACTGGTTCCCTTGATTTTTTTCTCCTCCGCTGTAACTTTATTAACCGAGTCAAAATATGTGCCAAAGTTAAGAACAGAATTTGAAGAATCTATCATTGCAAGTGCTAATAGTGAAAAAGTTTATCGTTACATTCGCACACCTTTATCTTCTAAAGTTTCCAAACCATTACTTTAGAAAGCTGACGGGTCTTTATTTTCTTCGAATAACGAATCATGGGAATATTTATCGTTATTATTTTCTCATGTTTTTGCAGATGAACCTAACGATACCATTCCTCAAAATAACGTGTCCACATTTGTCTATAACTTTTGACAATATATCTTTCACACCGGATGCAATTAAACATCATTTATGGAAACTCTGTAATAATTCATCACCTGATTTACACGGACTCACCTCCTTTTTTCTCAAATAATGTGCAGAGTCTACACCCCTTCCTATATGAATGCTTTTTTTAATCAGGGTTTATTTCCCTCGTTCTGGAAATTGGCTTTGTTTACTCCAATATTTAAGAAAGTAAATAAACTTGATTGTAATAACTATCGTTCAATCAGCCTGGTTCCTATTGTCGTCAAGGTCATGCAATCGATTATTTTGGAAGTTATGTCCAAGTTTCTTCTTTAAGCAAATGTCATCCCTCACCAACAGCATGGCTTTATCAAAGGTCGTTCAACGACCACAAACTTACTTCATTGTGTCAGTGATTGGTCATTATCTTTAAACAATCCTGTCAATGTAGTCTACTTATATTTCTCCAAAGCTTTTGAGCATGTTCCAAAACTTCGATTACTGGTAAAATTGGATCACTATAGTATCCGCGGAATGTTAAACATTTGGATTCAATATTTTCTATCCGACAGTTACTTCAGGGTTTGTGTTGAGAAAGACCACTCACTAGATAAGCCAGTCAAGAAGGGAGTCTCACAAGGATCATACTTGGACCGCTACTTTTTTGTGTCTACATTAGTGATCTTTTGCTCATTGTATCCAGTAAGGTTTTCATTTACGCTTATGATACTAAATTATATGTGAATCTAACTAATAACCAACATGTTCTTTAATACGATCTTGATGCAATATTCAAATGGTCCTCAAAATGGTTACTTCCGCATAACATTGAAAAATGTTATGCGGAAAATGGAATGAGAATGGGAAAAACCTACCGGTTTTAACCGAAAACCGGTTTTTTTACTTCGAAATAACCGGTTTTATCGGTTGTTTTTTTGTCCCGGTTATAACCGGTTTTTTATTTTTAAAGTAAAAACCGGTTATTAGGTTTTTACAGTGATTAGGATTAGGTTAGGTATTATTTTGGATCCCACCCAATCATAATTATTATTCTCAAGTAATTATTCCAAACAAAACTAAAATTCAATTTTTATTTTATTTTATAAATACAGAAGCAAACTGAAAGTCACTCACATCAGCCAGAAACAATTAAATTTTATTATAGTATTTCGTTGAAAAAGTATTTGTAATCATAATATTTTTACATAAGAACTGATCTGGTATTTATACATCATCTATTTTTTACACTTGACTCTTGACATTGAAAGTGGGTAAATGGCTTTTTCTGATTACCAAAAATAATGACTATGAATATCGAGTTACCGATTACGAATACGAATCTCCAAGGATTTCCCTACGAGTTAAGTAAAAGTAATACATGATAATTTTTTTTGATGGTAGTAAAAATAAAAGATGAATTGCATTATCCAATTTATTTTTAAGTAAAATATTTATGTTGATATTATTTTCTTTAAATCCCATTTGAAAGAGTCTGGGAAATTTTTGTTGGGGAATTTTTTTCTCAAAAAACACAAAAAATTGTGTTGTATTTACATTGATATTGATGTTCTTTCGATAGTACTAATTTTGATCATATTGATATCGAGTCGAATGTAGTATCGCAAACTAAAGTGCATTGTAAATGTTCTGAATGTAAATGCATTGAAAAAATTCTAATCTATTGGAATAAAAAAACCGAAAACCGGTTTTTGGAAAAACCGGTTTTTTTGGCGGTTATAACTGCCAGGTTAAACCGTAAGCAAAAAAAACCGGTATAACCGAAAACAGGTGTTTTGTCAAAAACCGCCAACCCTAATGTTTACGTTTATTTAAATAGAATGGTATTTGAATGGTTAAGAGTTTGTTGAAGGCAGTGGTTTTAAATTAACTTAAAATTATTTTAATTATTTATTGTGTAGTTCAATATCCAATCCCACATACATACTATTTTTTGTAAAATTATCAGAATACGTTAAGCAACGTAGTCAGTTTAAGTTATCAATAAATTAGATCGTAACTTATTAAAATATTGCTCTTTTCCTGAGCTGAGAAAATAAAATTTGTGTCTCCAAGCTTTTACGAGTATTATGCCATAACTACCAGAAAACCTTCTCTTGACAGTGAAAAATAAATTGTTTTTTCGTCTTGGTCTGATTTAAGCAGACCTTAAAATATAATCCTAGTCATCAAAACGTTCCCGCTAAATTAGTCATCTCGACAACAAATCTCCCTTTTCCATTTCGCAGAACCTACAAAACATCGAGAAGCTCCAAGAATGTTCTTCAATGAATATATTTATACTCCCCTTCTCCCACTTGCTTCCGATTTATCAAAAAGATATTTTATCTTTATAGGCCAAGCAAAAGTGATACATAGGAAAATTGATGATTTTACAGTTTTAACGAAAAAAAAATGTGAGGATTTTTAGTAATATTTCTGAAAATATACCTAATACCCGATATTTTGGGATAATGACTTGATATTTAGAATATAAATTAAACAAAAAGTACTGAAATTGAAAACTAAATTATTACCAATACAAGTTGCAGTTTATTACCTTACTAATTAGCTTACTACTAGTTTAACCTTATGGTATAATTATTTATAATACGGTTATTTATTCTTATTATGGTTCTTTCTGTTGATTTTTTTAGTAGACTTGTTTGACCACGTAAACCTTCCAAACTATGACCAGAAATCTATTTCGTATACATTTTTTGGCGCTTTTGGCAGTAGTTTCTATTTATTTGTTTTGTTTTTTTTTGGTATTGATCCACTCTTGTCGTATAATGAGTTAGGGAATACGATTAAAGTAAGATTTTCACCCATAACACAGAAAGCCTGCCTTGTCTGTAAGCTAATGAATACTGGGTGTTCATGAATGTACTTGAATGGTATATCACTTCAAGTTTGCTGTACTCACATAATTAGCGAACACAACTAAGTATGAATGATTCATTTACTGTTACAATAATTTATTTTTAGTTATTTTGTTTACAAAGACCTTTTACAAAATTGATAATCGCACTACAGCGTTTCGATAGCAGCTTCCCAAATGCTGTATTTTTACTGCACGCCTAAGCTTTCAGTAGTCACGTAACCTCGACTCTAATTCTCACGGAGAGGACTAGCTGTTTAAACTTAAGTTATTTATTCAGTATACCTGAATTTTTAATTTATCAATTTCCATAGGTAGTTATATGTAATCTTAAGGACCATATTTTAAATATGGATTTAGTAAAATCTGTTTTTCTATTATTGAAAGTACTTTTGTGTTCTGCCATATGTTTATTGAAGGTTCTACAAGTTTGACCGATGTAAGTTTTTGTTGGACCGTCACCCTACGTAAGTTTGTATACATCACTGTTTAAGTGCTTTTTCTTTGGCTCTTGTTTTTCTTAATATATTTGTTTATATTGCTGTTTGTCATGAGAGCTGTTTATTATATTATTTTTATGTTTTTGGCAATATTTATTGATATTTTTCTTCGGTGGTGGAAATACTAATTTCAGGGCTTTCTTTTGCAGTTTTGTTGAGATTAAATCGTACGAAAAATAGTTCGTAACACGACGCCGACAAGACACGTACCCAAATGTTGGAATGGTGGCGACGTAGGTCACATTCGCCGTAAATTGTACGAAAATAATACAACAGTCAGTAAAGCTAAAACAGATCGAACACTGGGCTGAAAACAGTTATTTAAAACCTGATGCTCAATCTAGACGGTCATACAGTGCAAATTGTAATCACTGTCGTAAATTAGAGGAACGACTTTACACCATGAGACAAACCTTATCATCAATGGCAGCATCAATTGGTCATTAATGATCAATGGCAGCCTCAACAGCTACAAGACTTCCAATCACATGATTTGTCTATAAAAAGTGTATTATATTGGATGAATCGAAGTAAAAGACCTACTTGGCAAGACATTAGTGCATATAGTCCAGAAATCAAGTCTTACTGGAGTCAATGAAATTGATTAGTACTAAAAGATGACGAAGACTCTGCAAAAGCTTGAGAATGGTTCTATTGGGTAAACTGTCAATACGATCTGTGAATTAATTGAAAATATGGTGACGGAAATGTAAACTGTGTGTAACCAGTAATGGTCCAGTTACTAAAATGAGGGCATCAATGAAATAGTACAATGTTGATGATATTGATGGAAATAAAGATACCCTGGTAACCATGAATTATTTTAAGATATGGACTGAGGTCTATGCGTTATCAAATCAAGAAGCTGCTAACGTTGCAGAAGTACTTGTTAAAGAATTCTTTAGCTTATTTGGTGTTCCCTTGGAGATCCACTACGACCAAGAGTAAAACTTTAAGTCAACCCCCAAACATTTGTAAATTGATTGGTGTTAATAAGTCTAGAACGACACCCCTATACCCTCAATCCGATCAAATGGTTAAGAGGATAAACCGAACGATGAATAAACAAACACCTGTCCAATGAATGTGCTGCTCTGAATAGGACCAGCGCATTTATTTATTCCTAATGGCCTACCGCTCGGTCCTAAATGAAACTACAAGGCAGACTTCAACCTGTCTTATATTAGCTCGTGAAGTTTGCTTGCCTTGCGTCCTAGAGTTTAGCTGCAGACCTTCCGACAAATATGTTGTAAGCGAAGAATATGTCAAGCGCCCGAAGTTAAGAATAAACAAAATTCATAAACTTTTCGACAACATTTCGACAACATCAATTAAAATTAAAACGTAAAGTTCAAGAAACCCTCCAAAATTTAGATATTGTTACAAGAATTTTATAGATAAATAATTTAGTGTGTTAATAAAAGCTTATGTAACTAAAACTAACGACAGTAATAATAGTCTAGGGCCACTGTGGCATTTTTAATTCTGATGGATGCACCCAATATTTTTTTAAATATAGCTGGCTGCTGATTAAGAATTTTAAGAATAGATTTCGAATCGAGTTGCCAAAAAATTGATATAAACAATTTATTTGTTTAGAAAGCTCTAGCTCGCAAACAAAACGGGCTAGAACATTTTTTTAAATTAAATTTGTTCCTTTACAAAAACAGAGAAAATGCCGTTTACTGCTCCAATAATTAGAATTTGAGAAATTATAAAATTATTACGCTTTTTCAATTGTAATTTGGCTTCTACGAACGCAAATTAACTTTAAAAAGTATCATTTTAAATATTAATGTATAATGTTTTAAACAAATATATTAAATTACTTTATCTGTATTTCTACCGAAGTTCTAACCGATTGAAAATGCAATTTTCTTAAAAAAATTGTAAATGAATTATTAGTGTATAAGAGTTTTGAGCAAATTTGTGCAGTAAATATTTCTATAATCGTTTTCATCGTTTTTGGCGTGTGCGTGTAAAAACACTTGCAATAAGTTGTTTCATCTGTCTTTCCTTGTCTAAGCTCGATTCGTTTACCTCCTCCAGTGGCGGAGCAAAATGTAGCATGTCAAACAAAATAATAGTTATAAAAGAAAATTATAAATTATTTTTCATTAAATTTCTAATAACGGAATATACGTATAAATTGCGAAGAAGTATTTTTCTAGCTTGCAGTACAATAGGACAGGATATAACGAAAAGTACATTTTAAAAGGATTTTGAAATATACCCAAAAAAGTGTTAATTATTTAACCCACTTTAATTAAAAAATTATACAGATTTTTTAAGTTTTAAGCACTGTAGCGAATTCTGAACTGTTACAACGTACTGACCTTGATTTTTAGCTAATCAGTCAGCGTCTTCACTGGAACTGTCTTCATCATTGGAATCTTCCGCCAAATTGATGATAATCCTACTTTCATTTTCATCATATGTGACCATTTTTGCCCAGTCGTCCTGAATAAATTTTTCAGTATGGTTAACACAACTCGCTCACACTGCAGGTGTTGCCTCAGCTAATGCATCGCCCCAAACTTTTTTCACTGTTTTATCTCCACGTCCATGTTCTCCAATATGACTATCATAGTATTGTTTAGAAATGCCCCAGACCAACTCAATCGGATTATATTGACAGTGATATGGAAGCAATCTCAAAACCTGATGCCCATGTTCTTGGAGTAGCTCGTCTATAACGTACCTGGTATTTTGTGGTTTATTCTGGCGACAAAGACTCAATAGCTCTGTCTTGCCCGAATCGTGGTCAAAAAAATTTTTTTTTCGCTCATAACCATTTTTGTAAGTCCGATTTTTTCCAACTGGCATTCGGTAACTTTTCTATTAAAGAGTTATGGTATGAGGCATTATCCATTAGAGATGGTTCCTCCAACATTGGTATCAGCTTTTCGGAGACCCCCTTTTTAAAAGACTCTTTATCCATAGAATCATGATAGTCTGCACTCTTCGATTTCGTAGAAAACAGTAATCCAGCATCTTTAACAAATCCTTGCCTACTTTCGGCATGTAAAACAACAAAGCGTTTACCTGTATTTTCGTGTCCTTTTCTGATGCTTTTCACACAGTCATCTTGCCAAGTACGTTCATATGTCCCTTTTAGGAATATCCATGTTTCATCTAAAAAAACGAACTGAAGTGGGCTTGGACTTAAAAAATTTCTCATATAATGCCTCAAAAAATACAGTCGTTTGGAAACAATACATGGTTTCTCACATAGCACTCGTCTACTATTTTCTAGTTTGTATGAAAACCCACAATTTTTCATACGACGCCACAAACTTGTATCAGAACCGTCATAAAGATGCTTGTTTCTTAATTGTGTATTTAGAACTTTAATTGTAACGTGCTCTGCCACCTATCTGTATTCGTAAAGAGGCCGAACTTATTACCGACACGGTATCGGCCAAACGCATCAGTGTTATTGCTACAATACTGGGAGACGTAAGTGGTCTCTTCATTCCCTTCTCATAGCACTTTACCACGACGAACGTGACTCGCACAATTGAATTACGCACCTGTGTATCAGAGAGAGACGAATATTAAAAATTCCATAGTAGCTTATTTCAGGCACACGCCAAGAACGATGAAAACGAGTATACTAAAATTAGCAGTAATTATAAAAGAACTTAAAACGAACATTTTGAGCTTGGTAAAATGTTTGTTGGTTTATTTTTGGCCAAGATACCTATATTATTATAGCGTGATCTGAGGCGCAAAAGCGACTGTTAGCGAAAAGCTATGCGCTGATACATTATCTTTTTTTTTGAAGATTCTAATACAATTTTATTATATAATTAGTTAAATAAATACTTGTAATAATTAAAATAGTTAAAATTTCTTATATATCCTACAATCCTTACAATTATCCTATAAATAGCTAATTATGTTAGATTATTAACCTAAATGTTGCTTAGTTTAATACCATACGATATTATAAATAAATATTTATGTGTTGTAGTTGTCTTAGAGAACCATTTTAAGTTTGATTTTTATCGAAAACAGGGACGTCTATTTTTATGGACGTCAGGTCCTTCTTCTTCTTCATGTGCCATTTCCTTTAAAAAGGTTGGCAACCATCATAGCAATTCGCACTTTCGATACCGCTGCTCTAATGAGGTCAGCAGAAGTGCAGTTAAACCAAACTTTTAAATTATTTAACCAGGAAATGCATTTTCTTCCGCGAGTCCGTAGGCATACTTAAAATATTATGAATAAAACATTATGCATGAAACGTCAATAAATTATTTTAAAACTACAATTGTAGCTTTAATTCCCAAATAAATAAAACAGTAAATCATATAAAATATTATATTAGACTTTTTTGTTTTAGATGTGTGTGGTTACAAAAAATATTTAGGACCCAAAAATTTACCTTCTTGAATGTCTGTAAAATTCGGATATAGACGTTTCAGATTCTGAAAACACTGATGACGTCTTTAATCGAAATGTATAGTGTATCAGTGTGAAGTGTATCAGCCTCGGCAATCAGATTTGGCTCAATATACGGATGATGAACAAGATACGGAAACTCTGTCTAAACATGAATTAAATAACGTGTCACATACTGAAAGAAAAAAAAACATGAGAACCAAAATACATGAAAGAAAATGAGTATTTTTGTCCCCAGCATGTAGGCTACACTGGAATTGTCGATACAGCCCACGAGACGTAATATTGGAAAGTTGAAAAGTACGTCGATATGTATTTTGGTGATTCAGATTTTGAGAAAATTGTACAAATAATAAATTTTTGCAAGAAAAAGAAAAACCTTTGAACGTTACTATAACTGAGGTAAACAATTTTTTGGAATATCTATTCTAATGTCCTGTCTAAAGTATTCACAAATTAGAATGTTCTAGGCTAAGACAACAAAAATTGTCAGTATTGCACAAGCCACGACACGTGATAGATATTTTTAAATCAGAAGCAGTTTACTAGTTATTGACGCTGATGTGCCCAAAGATCAAAGAACCGCTGACAAATTATTCCGACCTTTAGTTGAAACAATACGAAGAGGTTGCTTAACACTTCCAAGATATAGTGAAGTTACTGTGGACGAACAAATGATACCTTTTACGGGCGTGTCTAACATAAAATAATTTACAAGGAATCTAAGTTCCTGTAATTGGCTGTATACCATATATTAAAAAAATTTTATTAAAAAACCTTTATAAAAGGTATATATTTAAAAACCCCAACGGGCTAAACGTTTTCGGAATCCATATTCCATCATCAGTGTCTAGGAGTACATGAATGTAGCCACTAAATATATGGGTAAAAACCCGTTAACAAATAATTAGTTACATTTGGTTTACAGTATTTCTTATAATATGTTAAGATGTTAAAGTTACCGTTGGATAAGGTAACATGGCGAAATATGACTCCACGTTGAAGTTGGTAGTCCTGAGACGGTGTGTCTACAAGGAATGTATCCAGTTGCTTCCATACAATAATGTTCCAAAAGCTAAAAGCATCGGTACGTAAAACATTCGAAGCATGTACCAAACAAGCAAAGCAGCAAATACTATTCAAGAAATGACTCGCCTGAACATAGATATTTAACGATGCAGTGATGTTCGATGGCCAAATTCTGGAATAAAAATTATAGAGGAACACCACATCTATTATTCTCAAGACGACGCAACAATAAACAGAAATGACGTAGCGATAATAGTAAAACAGGAAATAGCTAAAGAAGTAATAGGATTTACGCCTCTATCAGATAAAGTTGTGCTATTGAAAATTAACTCAAGTTCCTTTAATATAATAAACATCATTTAGGTATACGCAACGACATCAGAATTCACTCAAGAAGAAATAGAAAATTTCTATCAGACTCTAGAAGACTTTCTAAAACTGACCAAAAAACATGAACATACTAATATCATGGGAGATTTCAATGCCAAAATAGAACAAGGTACAGTCGAGAATGTCGTAGGGCCATATGGTCTTGGCATTAGAAACGAAAGAGGAGAAAGACTAATCCAATTCTGCCAAGAGACGGATGTAGTTGTAAAGAATTCTTTTTTTTAATTACATCCAAGACGACTTTATACATGGAAGCACCCGGTGATACCTCAAGGAGACTCAGAAGAAACTAAATTAATTTTATCAACATAAACAAATGTCTTCTCAGATCATAGTCTATTGGTTGCAAATATCAACATATGACTCAAAATACTTCATACGGAAATAAGGACCAAGATAGATATAAAACGACTAAAAGAAAATGACAGCCAGAAAAAAACAGAGTGCCTATACTGCTTCGTCATGAAAGCAGTATAGGCACTATGATTTAATACCTAGAGTTTGTTTTCAATCCGAGATCGGCCGACGTCGGAAGAAATACGGTTCCAATGTAGGTGTACACTAAGACAAATGATATATTCTAGCATTAGTAGTTTAAAAATTTAAAGCTTTTTTTCCATAAAAAATGCAAAAAAGTTACTTGTACCTGTTGTATTCCAGCATTATTTCAGCATTAGTAACAGGTGGAAACAAAATATGTATAGGCTATTATAAATTTATTCACATAATGACACATATTTTACTATACATTCTCATAATCAGAGTCAATTATGGCACTATCATCCATATCGTTGTCAGAATCTGATTCATGCGCTACCCTGGAAGTTGAAGCTGTCACATTATTGGACTTTCGAGTTGTAGACTCTCTTGCTTTTGTCTCTTTCTTTTTTTGTTCCTTATGAGGTAGATCCTTGTAAAACTGATGATAGACAGGTGGTATATAGTCTAGTAATGTTTGGAGATCCTTCCACTTTGCTGTGGTAATCGTTATATCGTCGGTATTTGTGGACAATATATTCTCTAATTTGAGGGAAAGTCGACCTCTTGGTAAAACGGATACCCATTTAGAAAACGGAAAGTCCTCTTGAAGAGTATGTTTAAATTGAAATGAAAATATTGCAGCATCTTTAGAGTATTTAAAGTGGTTTATCTCTCTAAAATGTAGAGGCTTTTTTTCCACATCTAGTTTTGGATCGTTTATTAGAGTATTTAATTTTTGGAATGTAAAAAACATTTGTTGAGTCATTTCATGCACAACAAAACTTCTTGCAGATGATTTTATAACGGAAGTCCAATGTTGTGGGATAAATACTTGTGGATTTTTTCTTTTGGCTTGTTCAATAAGAGCAAATGCACGATCACATTCCATATACGTGTGTCCAGGTTCTAAATTTATGGTGGATTTCCTCTAAGTGAGTAGCTTGTACAAGAAACATGAACAATTTGCTTATGTATTTATTTTTATTTTGCCCTCCACAGGAATCACTGTAGGCAATAAGTTTTGTTACGGTTGGTGGTAGCGACTTGATGAACTGCAGAAGACACGATCCTATTGCCTGTGACCCTCTCGAAGCAATATTTTCAGACCACGTAAACATATGAGCCTTGTTGTGCAACAAATCGTAAACACAAAAATTATATGTCCACAACTGCCTGAAATAAAACACTTTAGATGTTGTGATCAGCGAGTGGGTAAAGTTTGTTGCAGATCAAAACATACAACTAAGGTATCTGCTGAAGATATGTAGGTATCTATATCTATTTTTTTTTGTTTCACAGGCTAGCTCAGCTTTACGTTGGTGGACAGATAGTTGAACCTTAGTTTCAGCGACATTTCTTTGATCTGTTGAGTGTTTAATAATATTTTGGTACTTATCACATCTAGAACAGGTATCAGAATGTGGTCTATGAAATCGTAAATTGAAATGATTATTGAACACATATCTGTAATAAGATAACTTGACTGGGGTCCTATTATCTTCAACGCAGATCTCTTTGTATAGATTATACATACACTGTACGTTTAACTCTGAAGACAAATACCTTGAAGCGGCATTGTCTTTCCTAGAATAGTGACTTCTGTATCTCGGTATATTTATATTCTGTATTTGTACTGTATTTCCACTGATCTTTCTATTGCTCGGTCCTTTACCTCTTTAGTCAGGTTCAACTATTCCAAGGTCACTGGATTTTTTGCATACAAATGTAAATCTTTTGTTTGAAATGTCAAACGTTTTTAAAAAATATGGCTTGCACACTCGTTTTTGCAACAAAAAAATTTGTGTACTAAAACCCTTGCTTATGTTTTTGTTCATTTTTCTTTTTGCAACACTTACTTTTTTATACACGACGACAAGAATGATGTCTGATGGTCGTACGATGGCAGTTCATAAAACGCATTAAATAATTGCTGTCTTTCATTGTGAGATATATTTTCTGTACATTTATAACGACATTGATGTGGATACGCGACTAAAGATTTGGCCTCGTGTAATTTCATTTTACGGCACACATACTCTTTCCCGTGGGTTCGTAGATTTTGACGTTTTTTAATTTTCCATGAGGATTCGTGCCTTTGCCGTTTTCTAGTTTTTTTAGAAGATAGAGTACTTACGGATGACATTGCCTCATTTGTTATAGAGTTGGCTTCATTCCTATAACCACTTTCACTATCAGTACTGCTTCCAGAAGGGTGATACGAGTCATCTTCATCGGTTTTGTAAGGATCTGGAAACAAAAATAAATAACCTTACAAAATTTATTAAAAACAAATGTGAATAGTGTAATACTATTGTTTAAAATTAACAAAAATCAAAATTCGTCGCTCTCCATTGTTATGATTCGTCAGTAGTAATATTTATCTATTAGCTGAAACGTTTTAGTATAGCTTTAGCTAATTAACAAATGAACACAAAAACAATAATCAAAGTATTGTACTAAAAGTAAGGTATATTAAAGTCACCCAAGGCTGATTAAGTAAGAATACAAAGGGTACAATTGCACTTACATCCGTTGTATTCTAACGATATTTACAATTATATTCACATACTTTTTCTAGTACCCAAAAGGTGGCGTTAGGAGTTACAAAATGCACTTGGATCCTATGTATTCCAATAAATAATTGTATCTAGTTTTCAGGATTACATATATCTCATTTTATAAGACAAAGGTACTTGTACCCTTTGTATTCTAACCCCTTCAAATGTAAAGAACATTTTGATGAGATTAATTAGTTTGATGAATCATGTACTTAAAGTACTCCTTACTATCATTCACTTACACATATACACCAAATAAGAAGAACACCTGAGTGAAGTTCAATTTGGATTCAGAGCAGGACTCGGAACGAGGGAAGCACCTTTTAGTTTAAAAGTTATAATACAAAGTGCCAGGGATGTCATCCGCGATGTATATGCATGTTTCATTGACTTTGAGAACGCATTTAATAAAGTTTTACATGGGAAACTAATCGATATCCTAAAAACATCAGGACTCGATGGTAACCATATAAGACTGATTTCAAACTTATATCTCCAACAAAAGCAACAGTACGATTAGAAAATGAGATCGTCCGAGATCTTCATAGTCGAAAAAGAAGTTAGACATGGTTGCATATTGTCACCGGCATTATTTAACATATACTCTGAAAACATCTTTAGAGAGGCCTTGGACGAATCAGAAGATGGGATTACTGTAAATGGCCAACTTATAAACAATATTAGATATGCAGACGATACAGTGTTACTGGCAGATATCGCGCAGCAGCACCAAATAATGATTGATAACGTTGAAGAAGCATGTAACAAATATAGTCTAAAACTAAATTGCAGAAGAAGACAAAAATATTGATCACTAGTAAAAACACTAACATAAACGCCCAATTTAAAATACGCTATACACCGTTAGAAAGAGTGGAAAAATATACTATTTGGGTTGCAATATTAAGGATACTTGGGATCACAGCTACAAAATAAAAACTCGCATTGGAAAAGTCAGAAGCTCTTACAACAGTCTTAGAAGAATCTTTGCAACTTATCTTTAAGTATCAATATACGCATAATGTTGCTTAGATGTTACGTTTTTAGTGTCCTTCTCTATGATGTAGAAAGCTGAAAATGCCATAAACCAATTAGAGATATTTGAAATGTGGTGCTACCGACATATTTTAAGGGTCTCATATATACACTACTTAAGTAACATAACAATTCTGCAGAGGCTAAGTAAAGACAAAGAAATTATTAATACCATAAAAAACAGAAAATTGGCTTACTTCGGCCAAATTATGCGTAATGATAAATACCGACGTCTACAGTTGATTCTACAAGGCAAGATTAAGGGTAAGAGGGGCCCTGAACGTAGACGTATATCCTGGCTGGCCAATCTTAGGAAGTGGACTAGTCTAACGCTGATCTATTTCGATATGCTCTGAATAGAATAAGATGGGCCAATGTGGTCGCCAGCATGTCTAGAAAATAAGTACATTTAGAAGACAATGGTAATCCCTTGCTGTGTGATCTCGTCATACCAACAGCCTAATTCTTCTCACTCATTAACTTTTTTATAAGAAGGGATATAGAGAAATTATCAAAGGCTATCAAATACCTCATGGTTTTTAGTAAAGTTCGTAAGTTTTTAACGACCTTTTCCCTAGGTTTTTTGCTCCGTTAACATATGCCAACTTTCCGTTGTAAATATGGAATTTCTATATATAGCCTATAATTGAGTCTGCTAAACACCATACTTCATAGTCTCGTTTGACATCCTTTATGGGCATGTAATGTTTAAGTGATGATTTGCCCTTGAACGCTACCATCGATTCATTAATAGCTAGGTAAGATGAATAGGTATACGTAGATTGGATTGTACTGTTTAGTTTTTCACAAGTGGTCTTATCTTATGCAGTTTGTCATATCTAAGTTTACCTCGAAGAATTACATTTTCATTGTTTATTTTGAGTAAACTTTCAATTAGCTTTTCGTATCTCTTATTTGATGGACAGGGTTAATTTATCTAATTATATTTTATAATTTATCTATACCCTTTTAGGCAAATTCTGCTTTGCATTCAATTAGTCTTATAAATTTGTGTTTGGATTACCCGTTAACCTTTTATTTCACTATCTTCTACAGATGTTGAACGTAACGATATGTAGAGAGAAAATTACCTGAATTGACTGTGAAGATTCAACAGCATAGCTGGCAAATAACTACGAATATTTTCCCAGGTTCAAAATGTTTCTTTTGACTTTTTTTATAATACCTGTCAATTTATAAATAAATCTTTATTGCCCAAATTTGCTTAAAACCCTTATAAATAAATTAATTTAAATTTTTTTAAGAAAATTACAACTTTAAACGAGTATAACTTTAATATATATATATAATATATATATATATATATATATATATATATATATATATATATTGTTATGATATTAAAATCAAGAAAATATCGGTTTGTTTAAAATATTTCAAAGTTCAAAAAACATTAAAATAATTCAGAAAGTATACCCAACAAACATTTCGAAGAAGGAAAATATTTAAATTTTTGGATTACCTGTATTAAACAAAATGTAAGCTAAGCATAAATTATTTCCTTTGTTATACTATACTTGAGTGACCCGCATAATTTTAAGTGAAATCCCAAAGACAATTGAACCGGGTTTTTCCAAATACATTAAGGCAGCGATTAAAGACAATAGAAGAGATGTTGGAAAGAGGTTTTTGTTAGTTTTTAAGAATTATAGAAAAATATTATTTGTAAATAAGTTTTAGGAAATTTTATAATTATAGGTAAAAATTTGTTTGTTATCGGAATGAAAGAATGGGGAATTGTGACGAGTTTTGATTGGTGGAGATTAAAAAAGGTGGGAGGTATGTAGGAATGAAAGTTTAGCTAGATTTCGGAGTGAAAAAAGATAGTTAGTTGGTTTCCAAGGGTGCAAGGCGAACGGCCGTTGTTCTCGGGTAGTTTCCCAGAGGTAGGAAGCAGTAGCAGTGAAAGTTTGTGAGTTTTCGTGTAGTTAGTGTATCTGACAGAAGCTGATCCAGTAAAATATTGTAAGTCATATTTTTCTACTTATATTCCAAGAGTCACTGTTCAGGCCAACGAGAGATTCAGTTTATCGTAAAGAAAAGATATTCCAAGAGTCATTTTTCACTCAGGCCAACGAGAGATTCAGTTTATTGAGAGAAGAAGAAGCTAGCATAATTTGAACGATTCGTGCATTTGAAGGAGATCATTAAGGACGAGATACTTGCAATAATTTATTGTAAGATTGCTGATTACTTAGGGAGCGGCCACGAGTAAATAGTATAGTCTACAAATAACAAGGATTTGGACCACTCATCATCAGAGAGAGATAGTTTTGTTTTCTGCAGTTTTTCTTTCATTGATAACACAATTTTTACACTTAATTTAGAAAGGATATAAATATTTTGATTAGGAGATTTAGAGTAATACTTGGATTTTGAGATTTCAATTAATATTGATTGTACCATTAATATTGAAGGTTCACGTACGTAGAACATAATTTTGAGAATCATTATATGAGATTTTGTTTATTGAAAACATTTGACTGTGAATTATTTCATTATTTTTATTTCAATATATAATGTTAGATCCTATATGTTTTTTATTATTCCGGTATTCTTTGGACCTTACCTTTCACATGTAATAGCATAGATATTGAAGCACGAATAAAACCCTGAGATAAGAGAATTAAAAATTGTGATAGAATCATAATCATATCATTTAAATAATTTTAATTAATAAAAAAATTAATTAGCTAATTATTGCTTGGCGCACCAAGACTTTAAATATCACAATAATATATATATATATATATATATATATATATATATATATATATAAAGATAAAGTAATTAAACAAATTTTGTCTAAAAGTTTATAAATTACTCTTTAAAATTAAAATTTGTATAGCTAATTTTTTTAGCTAAGAAACCGAGTTACAATTTAAAAAGCTTCGAAAAATACTTATTTTGCAACCATGTGGCCCTAATTTAAAAAAAAAATTGTATTTGTTTTTTTTTACAAGGTACCAATTGAATTTGAAAAAATAATTTGTAGCTCTTTTAGTCTACGAGCTAGAGCCTTATAAAGAATTAAATTGTTTATAACAATTTTTGAACACTCGGATTTAAATTCACCCTTGAAATCCGTAATTAGCAGAAATTAATTATTAGAAATAACAATGCCATGGTGACCTAACTGGGCCCTAGACTATATAGAAAAATTATATAAATTAAAATATTACAATATATAATTAAAGAAAATAATAAAGTTGTATTTTGATTTATTCTATATAAAAACTAATAAATTACATTTAAGAATTACTTGCTTTTAAATGAATAGTTTGTGGGTAGAGTATTTGCTTTAACTAAAATATTTTCGTTTCAAAATTAATATAGTTTATAGAGTTATATTAGTAATATCTTTATTAAAAATGTTATTTACCAAAGACTGCTCTCCACAAGAGATAAATCCAATAATACTCCAAACCCATATCTCCAACGCAATAAATTGTAAGCAAGATTTGATAGCAACTATCTTTGATATAGAAGGCGCATTTGATACCATCTCTAGAAATGCAATCCTTGTCAAACTTTTTGCATGTAAGCTTACTGGCAACACATACGCATTTATCAAAGACTTCCTAACATCAAAATCGTTCAGGGTTTCTGTCAATAATTTCCTTTCTTCTTCACACATCCAACAAGAGGGAGTTACTCAATGACCTAATTATGTACTGTACTGGTAAACCCAACACAACTACTAGTAAAATTCTACAATTAGGAGTAAATAACCTACAAAACAAAGTAGCTTCTCTAGGACTTACCCTCTCCCATTCTAAATCCCCTTTTATTAAAGTTAGCTGAAGAATGAGAACCAGTATAAGCACAATAAGAATTCTCTTTTTAGAACTTATAAACAAAAATAATTATAACATAGTTCTTAACACTGACACGTCAAAAATTAAAAGTGGTGTTTGATATTCTGTAACCACTGTACAACAACCTATCAAACTGTCCAAAATTTCTCCTTGGCGCAGTATCCATACTGGTGAACTACTAGCTATCTTACATGCTTTTCAAATATACCCAACAATATCCAAATACACACATAGCCATATGCTCTTATTCACTTTCCTCTATACACTCCATTTATGCTATATCCACCAACCATCCTATCGTCGAAGATATTCATAATACATATCAGCTTCTTATAAACCAAAATACAACTATCACACTTATATGGGTACCATCTCATATTGGTATTAGTGGTAACGAAAAAGCTGATTGCCTTGCCAAGAATGCCGTCATCCATTGACACCATTATCAATATACAAATTTGCAACGATGTCAAAGCTTAGACTGAGGAAGCTTAATCTATCCACCTGGCATATTAACTGGAAGAATATTACTTCAGCGCTGCATGAAATTAAACTCTCAGTGAACTTTCTTACCTATCCCAGTTTATCTCGAAAAAATATGGCAATCAAAGAGGTTCTAAAAAGCATAGACCAAATCAACAAGGTTATCAAATTCCTCGAGAAAAATTAACTGCTCAACAAAATATAAATATTATGTTACGAGTTTTTATTATTTTCTCTTCATATTAAATGTTAACTACATTATGATGTAACTTATATGATATTACCATGTAAATCGTAACTTGTGCTAATGACCATAGATGCTACAAGCACAATAATTTAAATTAAAAAACAAAAAAAATGTCATTTTTTAAATGATTTTGTAAAGCCCTGTATCTATTTTTTTGGTTATCAAAAATACGTGACGGTAGCCTCTAAATTTGATTCTAATCTAAAAACTGACTTAATATGTCTTATACAATGTTGAATACTGAATATCTATCGGATATCAAAAACTATGGGTTCCCTCACACAGTTCGTCAATTAAAATTCATTTGTGCAAAAATATTCGTTGAATTCAAAGACGACAATGACTGATAAATACTTTTAACATCCGTTTAATTAATTCCGTAGCGGGTTTGGTATCATAAACGTACACAGATACACATATTTAAAACGAAAAAACACTACAACGCTGTAAACATTATATCGTCATAATTTACCAAATAGTGTAAATGTCCACTTCCTTCGTCGATCATATTACCGATATATAAAAAGTATTTATTCAGTTTTAAACTAGTCGGTTGCTAATAGTTTCTATTCTTATTAGTGATTCAATCTTAGTTATGCTTATTTTAAGTAAAATTTTTGAATTGCTTAAGACCAAAGTCATCCAGCTTTTATTTTTGATTGCGATGAATTAAGCTTAAAGTCGACATCAACATACTTAAAAATTGAAGGTGTTGAGGAAGACCACGAAAACGATAGAAACAACAACTTACTGAAGGTACATTGAAAAACAGACAGAGTCATGTCTATGGAAAAATAAGATAGAGAGTATGCAACGTGGAGTTTCACAAGTTTACTCTAAGTGTATCCATAATCACGTTGCCTTTTTTTGGTTTTCATACATACGCTTATAAAGAATAAGCTGACAAAAGTAGATAATAAATAGCTTTTCCCTTAACAATACTTAACGAAGACTAGATTGCTCGAGTCATAAGCTTCATTGGGGATGGGTAAGGATAGAGATGATAGAAAAGTTGAGATCAAAGACAGATAGATGAACGATAGATAATAACTAGCTAACAAAATATATTAGTTTAACATAGAAAAACAAGAAACACAGAATAAACCGCAAAACAAAATGGGAGCCAATGAATTAATGTGAAACTAATGAAAAAACTCGAGATATAATAATGTAGTATTTTTAATAATTCTAATTTCTTGTCTTTATTTATTATCAAAGGTTCTATTTATAGCAATTACAAATTTAATAAAATCTATATACAATATGATACTAATTTATTTCCACAGTATAATTATATATTTTACTTACATTACAATATATATTCCCGACAAAAACTCGACTCGAAATTCAAACTAACTGTCTTCAATAAAATGTTGTCTTATATATAAAGCACCGTTAATCTAGAATCTCGTTGAAGGATGTCGACATTCCTGACCCTTGGCGAATAGACTGGAAGGTCACGCCATACTGGTTTTTTAGCCGAGGGGGACCCGTGGATCTTCTTACTAGAAAATACTCGAATGAATAAGAATATTAGTAATAAATATGTTGACAATTTTGAGTCATATTTATCGTAACAATAAAACAAATGAACATTCCACTCAAATACATTAGAAGAATACGTAAGAAAATATCAAAGAATTATTAACAAAAATCATATAAATCGACATATTTACTCATAAACTTTAAGAGATTAAAAATATTAAATAAGGTACTTTAAAAAGATTTATATCGTGTCTACAAAAAGAAAATAATAAATACTAAAAAATTGTAAATTGTAATTAAATACTTAAAAAATATATACACAAATACATGCTTTTATCAGAAATTAGCCCAACTGTATTTACTAAATATTTTTTTAGAGCATTAGATATTTTACATATGACCATATTGTCATTATTAAACTTATAAATAAACATAATATTACAACAGTTGAAATAAAAATAACTTAATTGAACATTATTTAATTTATTAAGCTTTTAAAGTGTCTCAAAAAATGATTAAATTAAACCAAATAAAATATGAGCTATAATATCGTAAAAAAACGTCAACCTTTTCATTTTTGCCTAAAATATACTATAAGAAAAATCACGAGTCTAAAATCTCGAATTTCTATAAATCCTATTCTTATTAATTTTAAACTCAAGACGTAATATATAGATAGGTCTACTATTAACGGGAAAAAACAAAAATAATCAATAAATTACCCAACACTCACATTAAATTACGATGACGTTGGTAGAAAACATCTGATACTGCAAAAACAACAGTATCACATCATGAAATACACCTTTTCCTAATCGCCAAACCAGCCGTCGTCTTCCTACAAAATAAAGCGATAAAAGAATGACACAGGGCAGAGATCGTAAGAAATCTGGCAATGAATCTGGGGGGAATCATTGAAAAAATTGATGTGTGAAATGAATTATGTACTCTATAAATATACAAAAAAGGATCTCTAAATATTGCAATTAATTAAAAACGGGGAATGATCAACTTACCTCATTTGTGACTAAACAAAACTTTAAACAACGTAAATATCATTATCTAAATGTTTATTTCTTGTAGATTAAAAAGGGACTAAACCAAAAAAGCTGTCTTATTTATTTTTATATTATTTTTTTTTAGAAGAAGATGTCGCATCCACCACCATCAAGAGGTTATTAGCGACGGAAGAATCATTATCTTGGTGCTATAGCACTTAGAGGGCCTCGACCGATAGTGTTTTAAAGATGCCCTGGAAATTATCGCTTGGACCAGATTGTTTGCCAGCTTATGTTTTCAAGCATTGCATTTTTACTCTTGTAAAACCTATCTGCTACTTATTTAATTCCTCATTGAGTACCGGCATATTTCCTGATCTTTGGAAGACTAGTTATTTAACACCAATTCTCAAATCTGGTAATAAAAATGAGTTGAAAATGAACCCATTACAAGAATTTTACGAACTGCCAATGAGCACAGCAATAGTTTAGAGTTATTTGGAATATCTACTGCAACATTTAAGAAATCATTTGAGAGATTTTGAGCATTATTTAATAACTTAAACTACTACTTTAATTGACTTTTGTTTGATTTTAATTTTGGTTTGTTTTTTATTAACGCAACCTATATATAAGCTTTGTAAGGGTTGACGTCATATTTCTGTAAAAATGGTATATCCGTTAATTAAACAAATAAATAAATAAATTTAGTAAAACACAAAATTAAGCCTTTGTCCTATTTACTCGAAAAATTTTCCAATGTCATCTTATTCAGCTGTTTATGCTCACGGTCAAATACACATTGCACTTATGCACATTCTATCATAACAGCATTTTTTGCTCAGGCTATTTTCAAAATATATGTTGCCCCCAGATCTCATTGACAAAGAATGAATCATGCGCAAGAAAAGATAAACGATAGCTATATATCATATTTTTGTGAATGTTGGCGGCGAAAGGGAGGGACTGACATCAGCTAAGATATATGATCTACGTGTGTCTATATGAATGTCTAAGAATGATACCACGAATTTTAGTAGTTATTGTGGAACGTTCAACGAAAGAACACAATAAATTACGTTGTACGTTGTTCCTTTTATTATTCATTGTTTCAGAGAAATGGGTAAAAAAGCTTCTTTGGGTGCTAAAATAAAAATTTAATGGAAGTATTCCCTTTATTGTGTTAAGAAGTAAAAAATAACATTATAATAACAACACTATTCGCATGATACAACTTCACACCAACATATAACACAAAACAGTCAAAATTTGATATTTCTTGAGTAAAAACACCACTCTCGGATATTTTTCAGTCATTCACATGATGATGCTGACAATATCGAGGCCAAGTATGTCAATTTCGAAATGACATAATCTAATACAAAATTATTTCGGTTGTACATTTTTATAGAATTTTTTGATAACAATTTCTTTGAGAACAATTTCCTGAGTATTTTTTTTGGTATTTTTGCAATAATGAAGGTCTTATGATCCAAACTTCAACAAATAGTCATGGATACTTGACACCGCATAAAAATCAAATAATTGCCACTAAATTACTCTTTAGGGCGATAAGAATGGGTTATGGTAACATACTCTATTAATATACGATAAAAAAATATATTTAATCAATCACGTTCGTCCATGAAGGTGACAAGTACGTACATTACACCTTCATTTTCAAAAACAGCGCCTTTTTCCAAGTTCATTGAAAGATTGACAGATTGGAGGTGTTATGTTGATGCACATTACACCTTCATGTACTACCGTCGCTGTTTTGTTTTGGTTATTATTGTGAAATAACTTTGCGCATTTCTCTTGTTTTAAAATAATATTACTCCATATCTTCTTCTTAGAGTGCCGTCTCCCTACGGAGGTTGGCAATCATAATGGCTATTTTTATTTTAGAACTTGCTGCTCTAAACAAATCAATCGATCTGCATTGGTACCAATCACGTAGATTCTTTAACCATGAGTTCTGCCTTCGGCCAACAGATCTTCTTCCTTGAATCTTTCCCTGTATTATCAGTCTCAAAATTTCATATTTTGGTCCCCTCATCACGTGGCCTAGGTATTCCAGTTTTCTGGTTTGTATAGTGGTGATTAGTTCTGTTTCTTTACCAACCCTCTCCAGTACTTCTTTATTTGTAATTCTATCAGTCCATGATATTTTCAATACTCTGCGGTATAACCAGAGTTCGAAGGCCTCGATTCTTTTTAAATTACATTTTTTTAATGTCCAAGTCTCAGCTCCATATAATAATATTGAAAATATATAACAGCGAATGGTACGTAGTCTGATCTCCAAATTTAGATTTTTGCACGTTAGGAGTGGCTTCATTCGTATAAATGCTGATCTGGCAATCTCTATTCGTCTGTTTATTTCTACAGTATGATCATTGGTTTCATTGATCAAAGTTCCCAAATACTGATATTTTTCTACTTGTTCTATCACGTTACCATTTATTGTCAATAGGTGATGTATATTTTGTGGCCTTTTTGTAATCAGCATGTACTTCGTTTTTTTAGCGTTTATAGTAATTCCCATCTCAGCACTATTTATACTCAAGCTTTCGATAAGATGTTGTAGATCCTCTATACTCGTTGCTATGATCACAGTGTCGTCTGCATATCTTAAATTATTAATTAATTTTCCGTTAACGGTGACTCCCGCTTCGATATTATTGAGCGTGTTTTGGAAAATTTCTTCAGAATATAAGTTAAACAAAAGTGGTGATAACACACATCCCTGTCTAACTCCTCTACAGATCCTCATTTACTTACTCCATATAGTGCCTTTCAAATAGTGCAAAAAGTAGTTAAATATGTCGAGGGCTAGAAAACTAGTAGAGGCAGCAATTCATTCAATGGATTGTGATGTATTTATTGAAAAAGACAAAAGGTATAATCTCAAAAATCGAAGCCCATGTAAGTATAATTTTAAAATATTTAATGTCCAACTAGTCTTGTGCTTGGGAAAGTATGTGCGAATTCTTTTCATATTTTTACAGTTAATATTTTTTCTGTTACGGGACTGTAATGTGATCTAATTGAATGCTGCATTCTAACGACCATTTTAAAATATATTATTTCCTGTTATTTCGTAAAACTTAAACTGGCTATCTCATTTATGATGTTGTAAGTAGATGGTAATACATGGTAAGTCTATGTTCTTTGTATAAACAACGATAATGAGTAAACCAGTTGATTTCATAATTTATTCACAATTTATAGTTGCTATTTTCGCTAATTTTATGTACAAACAAATATTGCATTTTTCTTTATAATTATTTATCCAATATAATTTAACCAGCGACCTCTCAAGTTTAATTCTAAACATCTTGTTTAAATTAGTAAATAGGTTGATTTCTACAATTTTTAATAAATATTTTAAGTCGATAGGAATATCTAAACTTAATTAACATTTCATTGTACACCAGGTCTGAAAGGGTTGGTGGGATTTTTTATTAACATTGTACTTCAAGTGTCTTCAGTTCAATGCTTCCATGGAGAGTAATCTCAGTACGTGGTGCTTTCTGGCCAACGTTCGGTTAAAAACATCTATGTTTCTTTCAAAGTACCCAACAATTTGGGTCAACACATATCTAATTCCAAAAAAACCCATCCATTATATGAACCGGAGTGGAGTGTATAGACTAAAATGTTCAGATTGCAATGCAACCTACATAGGTAGAACATGCAGATCACTATCATCACGCTCTCTAGAGCACACAGAAAGAGAAAAATACTTCCACCAAAACTACCTCAAACTAGACTTGCTGACTACAACCAAAGGGAAAGAACTTTTAGAAGCAATAAATACATAAAATGCGACGCAGTATCAACGGAAAGCCAACATACTGGCCTACTGACACAAATAAAATTCCAGACCTTATCGACTTCTTTGTAGTTAGAAATATTTCTACAAATTACATAACGATAGAAGAGGCATTGGATATGACCTCGGACCATTCTCCAATTATTCTCACACTAAGTGACACTGTTATCAAAAAAGAAAGCCCCCTAGACTTGTTAACAAAAATACTGATTGGAAAAGTTTCCAGATAGACCTTGAAGAGAAGATTAACCGCTCAGTGTCATTAAGAACAATTGATCAACTAGAAGCAGAAGTGGAATTACTCAATAAAAATATACAACAAGCTGCTTGGAACAACAGCACGAACAGTGTCGAAAGAATAAAAGGAAATAACTACCCGAAAGAAATCAGAGAAATGATAACCGAAATAAGAAAACTAAGACGCAAGTGGCATCAGTCTAGAGCACCAGTTGATAAAAATAGATTAAATAATGCCACACAAAAAATTAAAAAGAGAAATACAAAAAATTAAAAACGAATCGGTTAACATTTACCTAAGTGAACTATCGAATGATAGCGCTACTGATTACTCTTTGTGGAAGGCTACTAAACGATTAAAAAGGCCAATCTTACAGTATCCACCAATTAGAAATACTAATGGTAGCTGGGCAAGAAGCAATATACAAAAGGCCAACAGGTTTGCTGACCACCTAGAAAATACTTTTCAACCAAATGAAGAACAAGAAAAAATAAACTGGGAGCTCCCTGATCAAGACGAAATGGAGATTAGCCTTGTAACTCCAAAAGAAGTATATTTGGAAATAAAAGAAAATATAAATCCAAAGAAAGCTCCTGGATTTGATCTAATTACTGGAGAAGTGTTAAAGCAACTTCCAAGGAAAGCTATTATAAAATTAACACATCTTATAAACGCTTCCTTTAGGTTGAGGTACGTACCAAAGATATGGAAGGTGGCAGAAATTATAATGACACTAAAACCAGGAAAACCTCCACAAGAAGCTTCTTCATATAGGCCTATTTCACTGTTACCTGTCATGTCTAAATTATACGAAAAATTACTCTTGAAGAGACTAAAACCGATTATAGAGGAAAAAAATCTAATTCCTAATTATCAGTTTGGGTTTAGAGCAAGCCACTCAACGATAGATCAGGTGCATAGAATAACAGATATCATAGAAAAAACTCTAGAAGAAGGAAAAGTTTGTTCCGCAATTTTTCTCGATGTAGTGCAGGCTTTTGACAAGGTGTGGCATGACGGACTATATCATAAAATGAGATGCTACTTACCAAAACAATATTCTGAACTACTAGAATCATATATATCCGACAGATACTTTCGAGTTAAATATGAGGAAGCATATTCAGAATTAAGAGAAGTTAAAGCTGGAGTTCCACAAGGAAGTGTCCTGGGGCCAGTGCTATACCTGCTCTATACCAGCGATATTCCATCATTAGAACCTAACACAATTGCGACATTTGCAGACGACACATGCAAATGTGTCGTCTGCAAATTTTAGAGTTTTATATTTAATTTGAGATTTGATATAAAATGCCACACCTCCCCCAGTTCCATTTCTATCTCTTCATATCACATTATACCCACCTATACCTATATCCTTATCGGTAATGAAATTTGTAAGCCAAGTTTCACTAACTGCTAAGATATCAAAATTTTTTAAAAGGACACAGTTTTTAAATTCAATAAAATGTGCAGTTTGTGATCTTACGTTAATATGACCAAAAGTAATCATAATATATAATGAACAAATTATTTATGAATGTTATATTATAATAATAATTATTTCATACTCATAGATAGAGTTATAATATTTAAATTTGTAAAACTTTACATTTATTTTTACAATAACAATAGCAGAAAACAATTAATTAAAAAGAAAACAAAATAAAGAGAAAACTAGAACTCTACGTTAGTGTTTTTGTTTGTCAAAAATAGCACTCAGTTGGCCCCACAACTCAACATTTTGTTAATAGCCACAAAGCAACCAACATATTTTTACTCACAGGTTGATTGGTCTAAATTTTAATCTCCCATATCCAAGCTGGTAATATGTTTCTTTGCACCACCTACACTTGCAAAAATTTGGCCTTTCCACGACCAGCAGCACTTGTAACCAAACTTATTACACGTGTATTTATTAACAGCTTGATTTTCTTTTGTTAAAAGTTCGATTACAACTAATCCATTGCCCTTCAATTTTGATTTATTATTAAATACTAAATCTCGTTTCCATCTGTTTATAAACATCACTGCCGTTGGTCGTACTTTAGTTCGACCGACAATTGGAACTTGTTTTTTACCAATCCGATAACAATAATTAATGTCGTTTTCGGATATTTGTATATTTAATTTATTATTAATGATTTTTACTACCTGTTGATGTGGTTGTTCTGTCTCACTGATAATTGTGTTCCATCCTTTTCTCGGAGGAATTACACTTATGTCTTAATTTTTCTATTTCACTTTTAATATCATTAATGGATTTTTGAAAATTCTCTTCGAGCACTTTAATTCTGTCCAAGAGATTATTATTGTTGGGATTAGATGCAGAACCCGCATCCGCATTTTGATCAATAAGCGATTTGATCTCCTCAAGGCCACCTTTCACGTCGGTTTCTAGCTGCTTAACCTAACTTTCAAGATGTTCCTGATCCGACATATTGGGCTTCTGTTGTCGACGAGTTTTTCTTAAATTTTCGTTCATCGTGACTTAATGAACAATAAATACGATGAATTTTAACTATTAGCAAACAATTATCACTATTTTTCACAACTATATACAGATTTGGAAAAAAAATTACGGAACATAGGATTTTTAATACAGCTCAAATCCTTTGATGTGCAATTAACCAGTGTAAATTTCAATACAACGTCGCGATGTTTTATAATTAATTCATTTGTTCGACTGGAGTCTCAATTCACGAAGCGATGCTGCCAGTGTAAGTGTAAAAACGGAACACACCTAGAACGCATGTCAATTCAACGAAAACGTACTTATTTATAAATGTAGATATTAAAATATTTTATAACTAAAAAAATGGTTATGTTTTATTGCCAAAACGGCTTGAAAAAAAGTTGATTTCTAAAATTAAAAATAAAAAGGAATTTTAAAAATAAAATAATTATATTACACTCTTTTTAATTTGAAATTATAAACAATATTTGGAATAATAAATGTATTTAAGTATAAATTTTATAACTCAAATAATACCTAATGAACACAAACAAAATTGATGTTAATAAAACATTATTTATTATCTGCACAAAACCGGACTTTCAGGAAAAATCGGTAGACGGAGCAACACTGTCGGTGTGCCATATACGCTACTACAATCCGCTGAGGAGAAGTAATCCAGTGGAACAAATAAATTAGTTATAAAACATCGCGACGTTATAAAGAAATTTACACTGGTTAATTGTAACGCAGAGAATCTTAGTATTTGTATTAAAAATCCTATGTTCCGCATTTAAAATTCCAAATGTGTATAGGAGCCAACTTAACACAACCTACACTTACAGCGCCATCTTGACATTGACGCTTTGCAAACACTTTGCAAAAACATCAGGAATACTCCTTTCCAAAAAGGTTTCATCAATGCCCCCTACAGTAAAATTATACAATACTATGCTCCTGTTTAAACCAACGACAAAGTTCTTAGGTATGGGATTTGATTAACAACTTACTTGGCAAGAACCTCTAAAACAAACAATTTTAACATGTCATAAAATACTGAATCTAATGAAAACATTCGTAAACCGAAATTAGGGATCAGACCAGGAAACTCTGTTGAGAATATATAAAACACTAATTAAATCTAAATTAGATTATGGATCAATTGCAAATGCATCTGCTTCAAAAACACTACTTAAAAAACTTGACAGCATACACAACGCTGGTATTAGAATTGCATTAGGAGCCTTCCGAGCAACTCATTAGGAGCCTTCCAAGCAACTCCCTCCGAAAGTTTACTGAGTGAAGCCGGCGAAACACCTCTAAACTACCGAAGAATATACTTAGCTCTAGCGCATGCTACATCTCTAGCCTCAAATATATATAAAAAACCCTCTTCTGTAATACTTTTAATAACAAATATATCAATTATTACAATAATAAGCACCGAGCCTCCAAACCTTACTACGGGAGAATCCGAATATATAGTTCCAGACTGAACACTCAATTCCCAACAGTATTTCAAACGAATTAGTCCTATTATTGTTAAAGTTTAACTCAATAAATCATATCAATTAAAGTTTAATTTAATCCTTAAGCAACAAAATACAATAAGTGGATTAAAATTTATACAGATGCATCCAAAGGTAAACTTCCAGCATCTATACTACAGAACTATTTGGTTTGTTCAAAGCCATCAAGCAAGTAACTATTAAAAACATTCCTTGTTGTCTAGTTTCTTCTGACTCTCTCAGCGCAGTCAAAGCTATGCAAAATTTATACCCCTAAACACCCCATTGAGAAAATTACTAAGGCTGAATTAATGAAAGCTCAAAAATTTCAGAATGGGCAGAGAAGAGAATGAAAAAGCAGATACTAGTGCGCGTAACACGATCACCAGTGACGCATCAGAAACAGAGTGCATGGAATCGGCAGCGAAATGACTCTATTTCGAAACTCAGAACCATCAAAAGTTCTCTTTTTTATGGAAGTCCACAGCCAGAAGTAGAAGATGCCAAACTATTATTACACGTCTACGACTTGGACACTGTAGGTATACTCACATCTTAAATAGTAAATCTCGAAAATGTGAAACATGCAATACAGTAGACAGTATAAAGCACTTCTTGATAGACTGTCCTAAATATGTAAAGAGAGTTTTACAATTTGCCAAATAACCTGAAAGCACTCCTCAACAAAAGTTTAGTTCCGGACAATTTATTAGGTTACTTAAGACGTATAAATATGTTACACACAATTTAAGTTAATTAATTGTTACAAATGTTTAATTGTTTACAGATTGTAATTAATTGTTACAAATGTTAAATTTAATATTGTTACAAATGTTACAGGAATGTCGCTAATAACCTTTGTCTGGATGCGACTTTGTCTCTTTAAATAAAAAAAAAATATGTTCGCCAAAACATAACAATTGACGAAATATAAACCGAAACGTTCATTATGACTAAATCACACAAAAAATACTATTACCAACACCGTTTAGTGTCATCATTATTCTAAAGATTGAGTTATAATTGTCGTGCTTGTCCATAATACGACCGGAATGCGTTAACAAGTATACCTCCCTTTAACTTTCAATTACCAGTAATTCTCTTTTAATGGCATTCATAAACGCAATAGTCGGAATCCTACACAGAGGGGCGGTTTTTTTGTTATAGCCTAACATTTCGGGAGACAATAGGTCAATCAATGAGTAATTCATCAGTTAACATCGGGAAATGGCGCCATTATTTGCGTCGACTGACCTACTGCGATTTACAGGACACATCACTGACGGTCACTAATCAATATTTCCCAACACGGAAACCAAAACAGAAAGCCGTTTTTACTGTAACATTGTTGTTGTGCATTATTAATTACGTAAAATGTTTAAACGGTAATATTTCTCTTAACGATCAACGTTTAAGTAACAAAACTAATATATTTTCATATATGTTTAATATTTAGTATTATTTGTCAAAGTATATATATATACCTATATATATATATATATATATATATAATATATATATATATATATATATATATATATATATACATATATATATATAATATATATGTATATATATATATACATATATATTATATATATATATATATATATATATATATATATATATATATATATATAATATATATATATATATATATATATATATATATATATATATATATATATATATATATATACTGGACCAGTAAAACATGCCATCAATCAAGTTTTACTATTTTTACAACAAATTTTAAAAATTTTATGATGTATATGTCCATAATTGTATATTTTAATGTGTGGTATAAATGTTGAGTGTTCAATGCTTACAAAAATAATCTCAACGACTATGTCTTGAAAAAGGAATAAAATCATTCCGAAAGCTCGACAAAAAGTCAAAAGAGTGTTTTTTATTTAACATCCCGGCCAATATTCTGACTGCAACCCTAATAAACTGTGTTGTTTGTATATATATATATATATATATATATATATATATTATATATATATATATATATATATGTATATATATATATATATTATATATATATATATATATATATATATAATATATATATATATATATATATATATATATATATATATATATATATATATAAATAATATCCGAACATTTTATTCGCCTCTACGGGGAGGAATTTTACCAGCTCACTAAATCATATAGCAACCTACTACTACGTAAGAATCGTCTTCTTTGTGATTTAACTTTCCTTAAAGCCTGCCGAGACCATAAAGTCATTCCCAAATTTCTAAAACTCAAACACCACACTTCTTCTTCTTCTATCTCCCAAATTCTTAGGAAGGCCAGTTTTTCGCTTCTCCGTGAAGCTATTCATTCCACTAGACGAAAACTAGATGTCACAAATAGCAATCTTTTCAATATCTGGTCATCTATTCATTCTTTCAATGTACATCCTATATTATGGGATAGTTTCGACCGTATCAATACACAATCAGCCCTAAACACTTTCGAATCTAAAAGTGAAACTCAGAAACGCAAATTATTGAATCTCATTTCCGAACAAATTCCAAAATCCTCAACATTGGAACCCACTACAGTGGTCCACAACTTTTCTGATACCCCTATTTCAACCATTGCCACTCAAGCTTTAGCAAAAGGTTTCAATTACTCTGTTACCCCAAGTCACATTCCAATTGAGACAATCATCTGTCAAACTGAAGAAGCCATCTCCAGTTTATCTTCCGAAGATGCTGAAATAACCAGGCAAGACATCTCTAGAGTTCTTAGAAACTCAAAGCCGCCTATTCAAAATATTAGCCAATCCGAGAAAAAAGCCCTGAAAGAACTTCAGTCAAATCCAAATCTAGTCATTCTTCCTGCCGATAAAGGAAACGCCACCGTCATCCTAAACACTTCTTCTTACATTAATAAACTCTCAAATCTCGTTAATACTTCAGACTACAAACCAATTCCTAATAATCCAACAACCTATCTGGAGAAAACAACAAAAGCCATTATCAATAAAACCTCTCTTCCTGTTGACATCAAAAAATCTCTAATTCCTCGTGAAAAATCTTCAAGAACACCTCGAATATATGGCCTACCCAAAATTCATAAACCGATATCCCTCTTCGTCCCATTGTCAGTGCATACAACTGCCCTACACAACCCTTGGCCAAGTATTTGGCCAAAACTCTACAACCTTTCGCCGAAAATGCTTCATCCTTCGTCAAAAACTCTTTTCATTTCATCGAACTTCTTAAGCAATACCCTATATCACCGTCTGACATTCTAGTAAGTTTCGATATTGTCTCACTCTTTACAAACATTCCAATAGATGAAACTTTAAACATTCTTAAAACTAAATACAATATTCAACAAGATCACTTATCTCTCATTAAACATTGTATGTCCAACACCTATTTCATCTTTCAAAACAAATTCTACAGACAAATAAATGGTGCCCCAATGGGCTCCCCTCTATCTCCAGTAATTGCCAATATCTTTATGGAAGACTTCGAGACCCGAGCACTATCCACATCAATGCTCAAACCCACATGTTGGCTACGATATGTTGACGATACATTCGTCATTTGGCCCCATGGCAGGGATGCTTTAGTGTCTTTTCAAACTCATCTGAATGGTATACATCCCAGTATCCAGTTCACGATGGAGATGGAAACTGATTCATCCCTACCGTTTCTCGATGTTTTCATCAAGAAAAACCAATCCCAAGGTTTCCATTACTCTGTTTATCGAAAACCCACACATACCAATCGTTACTTGCATGCCAACTCTCACCATCCACCTTCACAAATTAATTCAGTCATTAATACCCTTGTCTCCAGATCAATACGCCTTTCCGATGATGCAAGTAGACCCGCTGAGCTCTCTTGTTTAAAACAAGCCCTAATCCAAAACGGTTACCACGAAAATCACATCAATAGGAGCATTCGCAGACATCAATCTCCCACTCATTCTCAACTCAAAGACTCAGACCCTTATCATACGAAAGCTTTTCTTCCTTATATCAAAGGTGTCACTGACAAAATCGACAGAATTCTGAAACCAAGATATATATAGATAGTTGCAAGATATATACTTATATATATATATATATATATATATATATATATATATATATATATATATATATATATATATTGGATTTGAAACTTCCGCGGGAGCTATAAGTGATTTCAGTTGTTTTCCGGGTTTGACTCCGCGTTAAGTAATTTTGGTTTTTAGAAAAACCATTGTTTTGACGACGTTTCGGCAAGGTCACACTTGCCATTGAAACGTCGTCAAAACAATGGTTTTTCTAAAAACCAAAATTACTTAACGCGGGTCAAACCCGGAAAACAACTGAAATCATATATATATATATATATATATATATATATATATATATATATATATATATATATATATATAATATATTAATAAAGTATTCAACTAGTGAATTCAGAGGTTTATTCGGTCAGTCAGGTTGGCAAAATAAAAAACAGAAGTCAACTACTTCATAAGTTTATCGAAGACGTTTCGCTTTATATTTCTAAAGCTTCATCAGTTCTCTAAAATACAAAGATGACATAGAGTTTATAAGAAATACAGATCTAATAATTAATTACTTACAACTCAATATGTAGTATTAAAGATGTTATCGTATATGTACTTAAGTTTACTCATAAATTTAGAACTAACTTAAAAAAAAATTAAACAGAAATATGCAAAAAATAACATTCGCAGAAACGAAGATTTACAAAAACTTCAAACGTACATTTGGCTTCATTTAGAGATGGTTCTCCAATGAAGACAAACAAAACACTGATTTATTGCAATCTACGCAAAACGACGTGGCGCGATACCGAAAATGTTTTTCAAGGGCCATATGTTTCAACAAATTCCAAGGTTTGAGACAATTATGAACTTCTACGGGGGTCATTGAAAGAATAGTTGGACGGGTGGATTTGTAACGGAAAAATTTGATATGATTTTTTTTTTGTAATTTATGTTTTAATGAAACTTAGAGCTTTGGGATGATTATGTTATTGTTTTGAATGGAAAATCCGGCTATTTTAAATTATGAATATTGGTATTATTTATTTCGTAAGATGAGAGAGTGGTAAACCTGGCTCAAATTGTCAATGTCGGTTCTTTTGTTTATTGCAGATGGGTTTTTTAGGATCTCACACATTTCAATAAAGGAGCGTTTTTGATGGTTATTTTGTTTGGCCAGTATTTTAGTATTTGAGAAGTCAATGTGATGTTTGGTGGAAATGGCGTGTTGTGCAAGGGCACAAGAGGGTTTGGAAAGTCTAATGTCGCTTTTATGTGAAGTTATACGCCCTAGAAGTGAACGACTGGTTTGGCCAATAGTTTCATTACAAAGGTTTGGCCAAAAGTTTCATTAAAACATAAATTACAAAAAAAAAAATCATATCAAATTTTTCCGTTACAAATCCACCCGTCCAACTATTCTTTCAATGACCCCCGTAGAAGTTCATAATTGTCTCAAACCTTGGAATTTGTTGAAAACATATGGCCCTTGAAAAACATTTTCGGTATCGCGCCACGTCGTTTTGCGTAGATTGCAATAAATCAGTGTTTTGTTTGTCTTCATTGGAGAACCATCTCTAAATGAAGCCAAATGTACGTTTGAAGTTTTTGTAAATCTTCGTATCTGCGAATGTTATTTTTTGCATATTTCTGTTTAATTTTTTTTAAGTTAGTTCTAAATTTATGAGTAAACTTAAGTACATATACGATAACATCTTTAATACTACATATTGAGTTGTAAGTAATTAATTATTAATAATCAAAAGACTGATATTTTTTGTACACACTTATGACAAGTCGAAAGAAAATGCAAAAAAGTATTTTTGAAGTGTGTATATTTTAGGCAATTCCTAGCTGAGCGCTTTCGGCTTTACAAAGCCATCATCAGAGCTATGGTCAATTTTTTAAATACCACTACAAAGGAGAGATCTCATTTCCTTAAGTTTCACAATTATGATTTTGTAGGAGTTGGAATTTTTAAAACATATAAAAAACATATAAAAGGTCGACACTGGACGTCACAAACACGTTAAAAAATTGAAAAATTTTTTGTCATGGTACGGGTTTAAGACCCGACCATCTATTGATGTGAGGACGTAGACTGAATAGTCTATTCAGTCTACGTCCTCACATCAATAGATGGTCGGGTCTTAAACCCGTACCATGACAAAAAATTTTTCAATTTTTTAACGTGTTTGTGACGTCCAGTGTCGACCTTTTATATGTTTTTTATATGTTTTAAAAATTCCAACTCCTACAAAATCATAATTGTGAAACTTAAGGAAATGAGATCTCTCCTTTGTAGTGGTATTTAAAAAATTGACCATAGCTCTGATGATGGCTTTGTAAAGCCGAAAGCGCTCAGCTAGGAATTGCCTAAAATATACACACTTCAAAAAAAAAAAAATACTTTTTTGCATTTTCTTTCGACCAATTAATTATTAGATCTGTATTTCTTATAAACTCTATGTCATCTTTGTATTTTAGAGAACTGATGAAGCTTTAGAAATATAAAGCGAAACGTCTTCGATAAACTTATGAAGTAGTTGACTTCTGTTTTTTATTTTGCCAACCTGACTGACCGAATAAACCTCTGAATTCACTAGTTGAATACTTTATTAATATAAATTGACGGTCGTAGTTTTTACAATATATATATATATATATATATATATATATATATATTATATATATATATATATATATATAGTAAACTCTTAAATATTGGGGAAATCTGCAAAAAAAACTCTAATGTGTATCAATTATTTCACCTAACGTTTTCGCCAAAGAGAATTTGGCTTCTTCAGGGCTGAAAGAGAATAAATTATAATTAGCTACCATATATTATCTAATAAAAAACATTTACCTTACCGTGAAATTTTAGAAATGTCTAGTTATGATGTTAAAAAACTTTAGCTAGTAACAACATAGTGGTGTTTTTTTGTTACTATGTGCAAAAAAGTTTATTTGTGAACGTTGGAAATGTATGGTAGCTTTGAACTTAAAACGCAAAGGTTTACCCAAGGACAATCGAAAAACCCAATGTAACTACATTTAAAGGAAGTAATTCTTTGAATTGTCGGCAATAACTAAATTTTTAATTGTTGTAAAGTTTGAATGTGAGCTTCTGTTTTCATAGAACGCAAGCGCCGAAACAATTACAAGTAGTTCTTTTGATATGAATGTCGTTAAGGTTCATTGGTAAAACCGATGAAGTTAGATCTCAGTCTGGGGAGATATTAGTTTAGAATTTCTAATTGAAATTCTTTTATTTTTAATTAGTAAATTGTTCATGTATTATTGTAATAATATCTTATTGAGATGTATCTAAGAAAAGCAAGGGAATGTTATCTTTTTTTGTTAATGAAAATTATTATTAAAGTAGGTTAGTTGTTAATAGATATATCAGTCAAGTTGGTTATCTGTGATGTTGTATTGTTCTTGGTATCTGATTTAAGTAAGAAGTGGTATATATCGCTTAGATTCTTAATGTCACTCTTAACATTGATGGAAAAATCGTTAAGGAAAATATAAGACATTTCAATGAACTCTCTTTTAGATTTATTGCTCTCACGGTGGAGAATTGTAGTGTTCGTATAGTCCATGTGATGACCAGTGGAATGGACATGTTTGGCTAATGCACAGCGGTCAGGGTGAAGTCGAGAATCACTTTTGTGTAGTGTAATACGTGATTTCAATAATTGAGATGTTTGGCCGATGTAGGAATTGTTGCAAGAGAGACATGGAATGTTGTAGACAATATTACTAAGCCTATCTATGGGAGTCTTATCTTTTATCTTCGAATAAAGATTATTAATTGTTAGGGCTGATCTACAAGCCACATTAAGTTTAATGTTATTATTATTATTAGAAAAGCTATTTTCAAAACTTTTTAGAATCCTTGTTAACCCCGGAGTGATATCTCTGAAATAGGGTAATGAAAAATATTTATTGATAGGAGTATCCGAGACTGGGTTCCTACTTAAGACATCAGGATCAGCATTGTTAGTCACGATGGAAGGTGAAGTATCTTCGTTATGGATAGTGTTAAACAAAATCTTATTTACTAATGGTGTTGGATAAGAATTTGAAATAAAAAGTTTCAGAAGGATTTGTAGGTTTTTTGTATGAAATGATGGATCTGATAGTTTAATTACTCTATTTTTCATCTGTTTGATTAAGTTGACTTTGGTAGAGTTATTATGGTAAGAGTGGTAGTTAAGGTATCTACCAGAATGTGTCGGTTTTTGATACCAATCTATTTTAATGTTGTTGATTTCCCTAATCATCCTTATGTCGAGAAAGGGGACGGAACAATTACCATCTTCCCTCTCTATAGTGAACTGGATGTAGGGGTCATAACTATTAAAGGTGTCTAATAGTTCATCTACCTTGTCATTGGTTATAGCCAAAATTATATCATCAACATATTTTTTAATAAATGGAATTTGAAAGGATAGTAAAGGAATGACTGAGTCTAACACATAATCCATAACGTAAGTTGCAATGATAGGAGAAATCTTTGCTCCCATAGCGGTACCGAAAGTTTGTTGATAGAATTTACCATTAAAAGAGAAATATATATATATATATATATATATATATATATATATATATATATATATATATATATATATATATAATAACGGATTGATTACGGTTGTCGCCGCTTCTCCGCCCCAATTTCTATCTTTTTCCATCATGTGCAGTTGCCTCTTCTAAGTATGTTGCTGTCATTGCTTCATCAGTATCGTTTCGCCAACTTCTCTGCTCTTTCTTCTTTCAGGAGGGATCCATTTCAGTACTCTTCTTGGCCGTCTGTACTCTGGCATTCTTTTAACATGTCCGAACCAGATTAATTGTTTTCTTTCTATGTCATCATTGATATTTCGCTCCATTTTCATTTCGTTTCTTATTTGTTCATTTCTACTCTCTCCAGTTTCAATCTACCACAGCTTTGTCTCAGATAATCCATTTCTGTCGTCATAAGTTTGTTTCTATTAGCTTTGGTGACGTCCCATACTTCCGAACCGTAAAGTGTAATACCTTGGACTATAATACTGCCGTCCTAACATGAAAGGTCCTATCTGCAAAATTTGGTAAAATGACTTTATTGGCTCACGGCATTCGTAAACATATTATCTATGTATGTACAAAATGAAATTGTCCTATAAGCGTCTTAAGTGCCTTATTAATACTAAATGGTTTGTCCTAACTGACTAAAAAGCCATGTTCACTAACATAAATTGTCCTATCTCACATATACTAAGAAAAATTGTCCGTTTTGACTTTAAAAATGCAGTTAGGACTATTTAAGCTAGTATTTTATACTGAGCGGCATCATTTAGGACAATTTTTGCCTAGTATGATATAAGCATGTGTGTAACATAACTTCAAATAATTAATTAAAAAGGGTATTTGCTATTGTCAGACATTGGGCATACTCTCATGCTTTTTGGTATTTTAAGTAAATATATTGTGAGAAATGGATGAAGGGTAAGTTTAATAATGTTACCTTAGGTATAAGCAATAACTGATCGTATTTATTGTTTGTAGTAGTAACAAAAAATATAGACGCACATGCGTCTATATTTTCTGGTTGTAGCAATGCAGCATGTCGTAGCTAGAACAGCGATAGGTGTAAACGTATGGTATTTAGCCTAAAGCGAGAATGATCCAGATTATGCACCTGGGACGTCCAATAAATTCGACAATAATATAAATGGAAATGAGTCGGATTCTAGTTTCGAATCTAACTATTATCATTTATGTTACATATATTAGGATGTAAATTGTGTACTAAGTTTTAAAACTTCTTCTTCTTTTTATATAGACATGACTCTGTCTGTTTTTCAATGTACCTCCAGTAAGTTGCCGTTTCATCGTTTTCGTGGTCTTCCTACTGATCTCATCGTTTTCGTGGTCTTCCAACTGATCGTCTTCTTATTGGGGAACCGTCTCTTGCCGTATTTACTACTCTATTTGTTGTCATTCGGCTTGTATGATCGTTCCATTCTACTCTTCTATTTCTTACACAGTTCTTAATATTCTTACTTTGTCTGATGTACTTCACCTTGCATATACATTGTATCTCTGTACTCTGTATCTTATCTTAGCTCTATCCCATAGTGTTTTGCCATCAATGTTTCTAAGTGTTTTTATCTCTTCTGCTTCTAACATCCTTTTTGTCCTCTCTGTGTCAGGTCTTGTTTCTGCTGCGTATGCCATTATTGGTCTGATGACTGTTTTGTAAATTTTGTCATTCATTTCTTTTTCGATATTTTCATTTTTTCATATTGTTTTATTCAGGCAGCATGCGGCACTGTTTGCTCTATTCACTTGATCTTCCACTTCAGTTTTGAGCTTTCTGTAGCTAGATAATGTGATGCCTAGATATTTAAACTCCATCACTTCTCCTATTATCTTACCTTCCAGCTCCAATTTACATCTTAGTAAATTTGCTGTTGTAAGCATGCATTTTGTCTTTTTTGGGTAAATTAACATTTTTCTGGCGATTATATTAAATTGGTGCAGCATAAGTTGTAAATCATCTTGACTTTGAGAGATCAGTATTGCGTCGTCTACATACTAGATTATTTTAAGTTGTTTTTCTACCATTTGGTATCCTTTTTTAGTTACTTTTTTTATTATTTCATCCATAATCAGGGTAAATAATAAAGGACTCATAGAATCTCCCTGCCTTATCCCATTGCCAGTTACAATAGGGTCGGTTAGTTCTTCTTCGACTTTTACTTTTATTGTGTTTTTTTTGGTAGATATTTTTAATCATTTTGATTATTCCTGGAGGTATCTCTGTTGCGTACAGTAAGTCGTACAGTAAGTCAAATGCCTTCTTAAGGTTCACGAAACATAGATATGCCGGTTTGTTGTATTCTAATGATTTTTCTTGCATTTGCCTCATTATAAATATAGCGTCGATGCATAATCTTCCCGACCTAAAACCTTGTGGTTCTTCTGCCAGTGTTATAATTTCATTCAGTTTATTTGTTATCACTTTGGTTGTTAATTTTAGTGTTGTGTTTCATAAATTAATTTCCATTCTCTTGATCTCCATACTACTATGTTATATTATGAATACTATTTTTTGTTCTATTATTTTATAAAACTTAGTATAATAAAATTAAAAGTGTTCAGTTAATTTGAATTTTAGTTTTATTTAGGACAATTTCAGTAAGTAATACAAAAAAACGTACTTCAGATACACTAAGCTAAATTGTCCTAAGTGGCAATTTAATCAAAAATCGACTAATCTGGAAAGAATAAAACAAAATTCTGACTAGCAATTAAATTCTATTCTCTGACTTAATATATAAAATAAAACATAAAGACTTCTTTAAATTACCAAGCGTTATACAATGAAAAGAAACAAAAACTTGATTTTCTCAAAACCTAAATTTTGCAGATAGGACCTTTCATGTTAGGACGGCAGAATACCATAAATGTGTTTTTTTGGTTTCTCGTCGGATTGTTTTTTTGCCAGAGAAGAGAGTATAAGGGACGGTTCGCTGCTCTGCCCTTGTTTATTCTTTCCCTGATTTCATCTGCGCCTTTTCCCTTCTTGTTGAAAATGACCCCCAAATATTTGCAGGATTGCACGCTTTTGATTTTGTCGTCTTTCAAGACTAGGTCACATATTGTATCTGTTCCCACTGAGAGATATTCACATTTTGTCATATTCATGTTTAGACCTGCCATTTTATATTCTTCTTGCAGTTTTCTTACCATATAGCTAAGATCATAGCTGTCTTCGGCAATTACTACCTAGTCATCTGCAAAGAAAAGTGTATATAGCGTGTTTTCTTCCACCGTTATTCCCATGTGTCTACATTTTTTTACTCATTTCTCTAAGGATCTGTCCAAATAGATTTTAAGTAAGGTGGGGACAAACAGCAGCCTTGTCTTAGTCCCTTTGTTGTTTGAAAAGGAGAGGTGATTTCTTTTATTAATAAATAATGTTAATTTTTTCTGTTATTGCTGCTCCACAATATTTCAGTAATTTGTTTGGTATCTCGTCTTTACCTGCTGCGTTTCTGTTCTTTAGGTTTTCAAGTATTTTACTAGTTCACAATATATTTATATTAGGTTCTTTATTGTGGTAAGTTCTAGTGTTTCCGGTTCTAGCACCGTTTGTTTTTTCTCTGCAGAGCTTTTAAGGTAGTCAATCCATGTATCCTCTTTTCTGCATTTTGGTTCTAATAGTTTCTTTACCTTCGTTCTTTGACTTCTTATGAAGCGCCATATTTCTCTTTGCAGACGATGAAAATCATGTTATATTTCTTTCGATAAGAAAGGTAAGCGACATGTTATCTGTAATTAACAACATACGCACAAAAATATCAGAAATTGATATTCAAGTCGATTGGACTTGACAATCTGAGGGTAAAAGAACTCTCCTTAGAATTTCAACTTAAAAACATGGCTTTTTTGCCTATAAAATTCAAACAATAACCCCCTCTGTGGCTCAGTGGTAAGAGCGCCTACCTTTAAACCTAAAGGTCGTGAGTTCGAATCTCATCTGGGTGGAGAAATTTTCGTTTATTAAAAATTAATAAATGAAAATAATTTCTATCCTTGTGCGATCGGTACTCACCGGAGGGACCGCAGACGTTCGGATACAATTAGCGTCTCTTAGCAAAGACAATGACGTCGACTTTGCTAAGTATCAAGACAATTACTCTACACCACACACACACACACACACACACACACACACACACACACACACACACACACACACACACACACACACTACACTAGGTACCTGACTGTACCATGCCAATGATCTTAGTTGTCGAGGCATTAATTCAATAATAAATATTAAATTCAAACAAAGTAATTAAACTGTCAAATTTGACGCTACGTAGTGCCAATTTAGAAATATATGTTGGTTGAAATAATTGCCATTTATAGTTTTCTAAACACGATCATGTAATTGCAAAACGAAGCATTGAAAACAAATATGAATAAATGTAATTTTTAGTACACTTTATTGTGGCTTAATCTCATATAAATACAAAAATAAATTATATTTAAGATATAATTTTGAGATTTCCTCTATACAAATAACACAGGTCTGTGACATAAAAATTATTTAAAATTGAATAAGTGATTTTTATAGTATTTTCCATGCTAATTTTGGGAAAAATAGTGAAAATATTCAATCACGTACAGTTATTCCACAAACTGCTTGTCCATTTTAAGCTTTTTTTCGATATTTTTATACATAGTTCCGTACTTAATAAATATATACACAATTGTTTATTAAGCCCATAGTACTTTTAATAAGTATAAAAAATACTTTAAGGTGTTTTCAGTTACTTAGCTGTTTTTTTACTATACAAATTGTATGTAAAATAAAGAGTTGATTAGGAGAAACCAGCATTATTTTCATGTCGCTACTTGTCCATTGCCTACCCTCCCTCGCCATCCACTTACTGACTCACTGAGCATATTTTTTGTCAGTACCTTTCTGCCACAGTGCCCATCCCCCTCTATATTACCAAGCAGTGAGCTTCTGCTACTTGTTCTTCAGTTCACAGTATCTCTTCACTCTGTGCTGTTCACGTGCTGTGGTTACTAGTGATTTGTAGTAGTGATTGTGAGAAATTAAATGATATCTCGTAACACATGGATAGTTGGCAATAAAGTGTGAATCAAATAACTTTCAGTGATTTTTTATCGAACTACAAAGAACATAAATTCAAGGCATCAGCCTAAACAGATTGGTTTTCTTGGGGTGTAAGTTGTTTTATGAAAAATGGCTACCAGAGGATGTATCAACTCACCAGATTGCTTCTGATACATTTGTGGTAACTATACAGTTAAAAAGCAACAAAAAAATATTTCCGATTTTGTTTCAAAGGTATATTTTGCCTATTTTGGTATAAAGTTGGGCGATCAAGACAAGTCTTGGGCCCCACACAAAGTTTGTTCAGTGTTTGTAGAAAAACTGAGACAATGGTTTCAAGGTAAAAAAGCAGTCATTTCGTTTTGAATACCAATGGTTTGGAGGGAGCCCCAAAAACCATAGTGATGACTGCTATTTTTGTTCTTGCAATGTTCAAGGTATTAATTTGAAAAACAAAAAGAATATTTCTTACCCTAACATCAAATCAACCATTCGCCCTGTTCCTCATGGACCTGAAGTACCAATACCCTCTCCTCCAGTTTTTTTGGATGGTATTTTAGATAACCACGAGCCATTGGCTCAGCTAGGTGAAAGTTCTTTCGATGGCTACGATCCTGGCACAACCCATCCTGTTCCATTCTCACAATCTGAACTGAATAATTTAGTTAGAGACCTAGGTCTTCCTAAAGACTCGGCAGAACTTTTAGGGTCTAGATTAAAAGATAAAAATATGTTGACTTCGGGTACGTCGTTTTCTTGGTATCGTTCCAGGGAGAAGAAGCTTGTTTTTTTTTCTCTTAAGAAGGTGACTTGGTGTTTTGCAGTGATGTTGTTGAAGCAGTTGATGAATAAGTATGCTTTTATGCCAGTTGGACATTCTGTTTACTTAAAAGAATGTTATGAATACCTCGAACTGGTTTTAAACAAACTCTGCTATTCGGACCATAAATGGACACTATGTGGTGATTTGAAAGTGATATCAATGCTGCTTGGCCAACAAAGTGGTTATACAAAGTTCCCTTGCTTTCTCTGTGAAAGGGACAGTAGAGACAGAAAGCAACAATATGAATATATGAATATATATGAATATATAAAAAAGTTTGGCCCTTGAGAAAAACCTTACAGGTAAGGGGTTAAAAATGTTGAGAGGAAAAGCCTTGTGTGTCCGAACAAGGTATTACTACCACCACTCTACATTGATTTAGGGTTAATGAAACAATTTGTAAAGGCATTGCCAAAAGAAGGGAAGTGTTTCAAGTATCTTTGTGGACAGTTTCCTGGTTTATCCGAGGCAAAACTAAAGGAAGGAGTCTTTGTCGGAACAGACATTAGAAAACTGATGAGAGATCCCAATTTTATGGACAAAATGGAAACAAACAAAAAGCAGCGTGGACATCTTTTAAACTAGTTGTTACCGGTTTCCTAGGAAACAAAAAAGATCCTAACTGCAAGACAATTGTCGCAGATATGCTCGACAACTTTAAGAAGCTGGGGTGTAACATAAGCAATAAAGTTCATTTCTCACATCTAGACTACTTCCCTGCAAACCTTGGTGAAGTAAGTGAAGAGCAGGGTGAAAGATTCCACCAAGATATCAAGGAAATGGAAAGAAGGTATCAAGGAAGATGGAACATCAACATGATAGCAGACTACTGCTGGATGCTAAAACGAGATGACCCTCAACGAGTACACAGCCGGAAAAGCAATAAAAGAAGCTTCGACGGAAAGCAAAAGCGTTACTATAAAGACTTATGAGCTTAAAGAGAAATGTAAGTGTACTAGATATGTAGTTTATAACATGTATTATACAGGGTGAGTCATATCTATTGGGACATAGACTACGGACAGGTTATTTGGGCCAAAATATGGCTATTGGGCCAAATATGCCTTAATAAAATGTTGCTGAGAAAAAAGATACAGGGTGTTAAAGTGGAAATTTAAAATTTTATTTTTGGCTATAACTTTCATGTTTGTACACATTTATGTATAAAAATTTACAGCTGGGTACTACTGAATATCAGAAATTTTAATTTGATGCATAATTTAATATATCTAATAGAGGGCGCCACATATGTCACATACGTGGCATACATTTATACTTTACTTTTTTGTTCTTCAAGTTACCGGTATTCTTGATAAAAAATATTAAAGATACATTATTTTAACAAAAAAAAGGTATACTCGTTAATAACTTCAAAACTCAACAGTTTTCGAGATAATCGAATTTTACCAATGCACTGCATAATTCTGATTTAACGCAATTACTCCAGGCAAAGAAAGAAAAATAGATAAAAACATCAATACTTTTGAATTTTGTTATAAAATACCTTTAATAAAGTCAATAGTTAATGAAATATTAAATAAAATAAATATATCAGCAGGATAATTAATAATAGGATTTGATAAAATAACAGAATAATTGGATTTTACATCAAACATTTTACGTTTTGTATTAAATTAAAGTCATAATCAAAACATTTTATTTACAAACCAAATTAAAAAATAGTTAAACTAAATAACATTAAACTTTTTGTCAAAGTAAGTGTTCGATATGTCCACCATTTTCTTTAATTTATTTGTCAATACATTCCATAAAATATCGTCTCATATTAAATAGCATTATTGGTTCTAAAGAAACTGCTGCACTATTTATTATAGTTGTTTTAAGTGTAATAATAAGTATTTTTTGAAATTTTCATGAATTAAATAATTATTATTATCTTACCACAAGAATATGACTACCACGAACAATCCAACGTTCAGGAACGTGTATTTAAATACTGTCTCACTCCGCTTTCTCTGTAATGTAATGGTGTACCATCTTGTAGAAACCACATATTTCGCCTTAAGTTTGATAACAATTCTTCCAATAAATCAATAAAATCATTTTATAAAAAATGTAAATAAATCTCGACATTGAAATTGCAAAGTAACTCGCATATCCGAGAAAAATAATTATCAGTGGTTCCAAACCATAGGACATGAATTTTAAATATGAATTTTGAATGATATTTTACAGATATGCGAATTACCTTTCAATTTAAATGGTGAGATTTCTTTACATTTTTTATAAAATGATTTTATTGATTTATTGGAAGAATTGTCATCAAACCTAATGCGAAATATGTGGTTTCTACAAGATGATACACCATTACATTACAGAGAAAGCGGAGTGAGACAGTATTTAAACACACTTTCCTGAACGTTGGATTGTTCGTTGTAGTCATATTCTTGTGGTAAGATAATAATAATTATTTAATTCATAAAAATTTCAAAAAATTACTTATTATACTTAAAACAACTATAATAAATTCTGCAGCAGTTTCTTTAGAACCAATGATGCTATTTAATATGAGACGATATTTTATGGAATGTATTGACAAATGAATTAAAGAAAATGGTGGACATATCGAACACTTACTCTTACACTTACTTATTTAGTTTAAATATTTTTTAATTTGGTTTGTAAATAAAATGTTTTAATTATGACTTTAATTTAATACAAAACGTAAAATGTTTTATGTAAAATCCAATTATTCTGTTATTTTATCAAATCCTATTATTAATTATCCTGCTGATATATTTATTTTATTTAATAATTCGTTAACTATTAACTTTATTAAAGGTATTTAATAACAAAATTCAGAAGTATTGATGTTTTTATCTATTTTTCTTCCATTGCCTGGAGTAATTGCGTTAAATCAGAATTATGCAGTTGATTTGTAAAATGCGATTATCTCGAAAACTGTTAAGTTTTGAAGTTATTAACAAGTATACCTTTTTTTTGTTAAAATAATGTATCTTTAATATTTTTTATCAAGAATACCGTTAACTTAAAGAACAAAAAAGTTAAGTGTAAATGTATGCCACCTATGTGGCATATGTGGCGCCCTCTATTAGATATATTAAAGTGTGCATCAAATTATAATTTCTGATATTCAATAGTACCCAGCTGTAAATTTTTATACATAAATGTTTACAAACATGAAAGTTATAGCCAAAAATAAAATTTTAAATTTCCACTTTAACACCCTGTATCTTTTTTCTCATCAACATTTTATTAAGGCATATTTGGCCCAATAGCAATATTTTGGTCCAAATAACCTGTCCTTAGTCTATGTCCCAATAGTTATGACTCACCCTGTACATAAAATAAAATCCTTTAACTTAAGAAAAAAAATGAAAAATTGCTAAAATTTTGTTGTATTACCAAAAAGTAATTCCTTTTTTGTGAGAAATCATTACGTGATAGAAAAAAATGGATTGCATTTTTGCAATCAGCGCTAAAAAATACATAAAAATCAGTTATGAAATTCCAAACAATTTTAAAAAATATTTTTTTTTGTAAACCTGTGTTATATCTAATGGGCCCTCCCTTAATCATAAAAAGCTGCTTTAGATAAATCACGCTGCCACAGTCTGATAGAATGTAAGCATCGTTTTTAACAAAACAAACGTATCTTACAATACCTATAGGAACAGACCAAAAATAAAGTTTTGTTTTTTTAAAGAACAAAATCCATTGGCTTTAGTTTGAAATAGTTTAATCTTGTAATACTCATTCAACTAAACTTCCAAACTTGGACGACTTAACTACTCCACATCAATACCAATCTTAACCAACTAATCAACTAACGGTGTAGGAACTTAAACAGCTAGTTACTTTAACGTGTGGACAATTGTTTATAGTTAGTTATAGTAGTTTGTTAGTTTTAGAAATTTGTTGTATAGGATTTGTGTCTTTCTTGTAACTAGTAATTAAGTACGTGTGATTTTTAGTGAGATCGAGAATTAAGTAATTTATGAAATATATCTTTTTGTTTTTGTTACATTACATGATTAAATCCATAACAGAAATTTTTCTTTGGTTGTTTATTTACTGTGAATCAACACTAGTTTTTGTTAAATTATTTTTATATTCGTATTCCTTAGTAGATTATACAAGCTTAAGCTTGTCTAAAATTTCACTATATATCGCCGGCTTTTCTTCTGACCCTTGATGCTGCCGTTATAATCACATACTTATCTGTCTTAATGAAATAACCGAAATATACCATGTGCGCTTTGTGGTTTTAATGAGCTTGCGTTTATTTTTTATAAGACATATAAAGCCCATCACCTGAATACAGATATCTGGCAAACTAATGGCGAAGGTATCGAAATATTTAGACTAGTTATTTCCTTATCCCGATTTCGGTTTCTTCTAAGATGCATTAGATTTGATGATAAGGTCGATCGTAAAAACGTAGAAGACTGGATAAGATGACCGCTATCCGAGTATTTTTTGACAAATTCGTAGAAAAGTGTAAATCGGGATATAACTCTTTAAGCAAAATTTAACATGCGATGAAATGCTTTCTGAATTTTTAGGGAATTGCCCTTGGATACAATATATTCCAAGCAAACCCTCAAAGTATGGGCTCAAAATTTTTAGTTTATGTGATGCTGAACTGTATTATACCATAAATATGGAGGTTAATGTGGGTCGTCAACCAGATGGCCCATTTACTCTAGACAATTCCCCTAAAAAAGTTGTAAAAAGAATGTGTGCGCCAATAAAGAATTCTGGGCGCAACATTACTCTAGATAATTGGTTCATTAGCATTCCTCTAATAGATGTTAAAAAAAAGAATTTAGATTGACTGTTGTGGGGACCATTAGAAAGAACAAAAGGGAACTGCCCCCTAAATCACTTCAAGAATTTCGTACTCTAAAATCAAGTATGTTCACCTTTAGCGATACATGTACCTTAGTGTCGTATATCCCCAGAAAGAAGAAAGTTGTATTGCTTGTTTCAAGTCTACAGGATGACGACGCTATAGATAGAGAAACATTTAAACATTATAAACCAGAAATTCTGACGTTTTATAGAAAAAAAGGCGGGGTTGACGTCGTTGATCAGCTATGCTTCTCTTATGATGTTTCGTTTAAAACAAGACGTTGGCCCATGGTAATTTTTAACACCATACTAAATATCGCAGGCATTAATTCGCTAGTGATTCATGCAAGTAACAACCTTGCTGATAATAAAATGCTTAGAAGAAAATTTTTGAAGCATTTAGCATTTTCTCTTATGGATGAACATCTACGGGTCCGAGCAACAGTAGACAATTTAAATAGAGATCTGAAGTTACGTATTAAGGCCATATGTAATATTCCTAACACAGACTCACTCCAACGAATGAAGGAGTACATGGTAGATGCTACTTTTGCGACCGTAAAAAGAACTGGAAAACGACTGTTTCCTGCTCTAAATGTAAAAAGTTTTTATGTAGAGAACATACACGTGCAGTATCTGTAAAGAGTGCCAAACTGAACTTATTCGGATTAACTAAAAGTTTCCTTTTTTATTGGAATAGAAAATATTTTTATTAACACAAACTAAGAAGTAAAAGACCAAACGGTCGTGTCGACCACGCGCGACTACTAATTTTCAAAAATTCCTAGCGACTACAGAAGGGTTAAAAAACCATGCACATTACTACTTACTTACTTTTTTGGGCTACTAACTTTCTACAGCATAAAAAATGCATACTGCATATAATAAAATTGTAGCTTATTGGATATTAAGTAGCTTATCTCTCAGGTGGTTTCATACTTTTACGTTTAAGTTTTTTTTTTTATAAAATTCTAATATTTATTCTTCTTCATATCTTCCTTATAGGGATTTACTTCTTCTTCTTCAGTGCCTTATCCGGTCCGGATGTTGGCGATCATCAAGGCTATCATGATTTTGTTGACTGCTCTGCGAAACAGCTCCGCTGAGGTCATCCCAAACCATTGTCGGAGATTTTTCAACCACGAGATACGACGGCGTCCCGGTCCTCTTCTGCCAAATACTTTACCCTGCATGACGAGTTGAAGAATTCGATATTTTTCTTCGTTCCGCATCACGAGGCCGAGATCCACATCTTGAAGGCTTTGATTCGTTTTTCAGTGGCTTGCGTCAGTGTCCAGGCTTCAACTCCATATAGTAACACTGGAAGAACGTAGCACCTCACTATCCGCATCTTGGTTCCCAAACTGAGATCACTGCAGCACAGCAAGGATCTCAACTTAATAAATGTAGACCGTGCCATTTCAATTCTGGATCTAATCTCTTGAGCGTAGTCCCATTGTGAGTTGAGGGTAGTTCCGAGGTAAGTGAATCTGTCGACTCTCTGGATCTCTTTGCTACCTGCCATTAGTGCCCCGGGATCTAAATTTGTACGGCTGACAACCATAAATTTAGTTTTCTTAATATTAAGGTTCAGTCCATATGTTACGCTCACAGTTCGCACTCGGTCTATAGTAAAATTCATTAAGCGATGCAGGAAGATGTAAACATTAAATCGTGTCCGAACCGGTATGAGCTGCTGATAACGTCGCCAGACTAAATAAAGATAGACATTTCGGTTAGTTTTTAAATATTCTTGAACTGTTACTTGCATTTATGCATAAAATATTCATTAATTTTATAAATCGGATTATTTTTTGACTTACTATGTATTCAATGATAACATTAATTTATTTACTATGCAATAAACACAAATATTTGAGAAAAGAAAAGAACTCATTTGGAACATCTTTAACAATTATCTGTGAAATTTATAGTTGTTTATATGCCCTCCATCGCTTAATGAAATAAGGTATAGTTAGGCCTGCAGATCGTTTAGGCTGGTTGCTAGTAACACAGTGTCATCGGCGTAGCGGATATTATTGATGTATTCACCGTTCACTCGGATTCCCATCTCTAGGTTTGTGAGGGCTTCAGTAAAAATCTCCTCAGAGTATTTATTGAAAAGAGTCGGCGATAGCACACATCCTTGCCTTACTCCTCGCATGATCTTCACTTGGTCGGTCAGCTGGTCTTCGACCTTGACTTGAGCACGCTGGTTCCAGTATAAATTCATGATGATCCGAATGTCCTTCTCATCCAATCCTACTCTTTGTAGGGCGGTGACCATCTTCTGGTGCTGACAACGGTCAAATGCCTTGGCGTAGTCAATAAAACAAACATAGACATCACAACTGACATCGCGGCATCTCTGAAGTAGGACTTGTAAGGTGAAAAGTGCTTCACGTGTACCCATGGAATTGCGGAATCCGAATTGCATTTCACCGACATTTTCTTCGCATTTCTTGTAAATTCTGGCATGTATGATTTTAAGAAAAATTTTAAGTGCATGACTCATAAGACTGATAGTTCGGAAATCTTCGCACGTTTTCGCAGATCGTTTTTTTGGTAGCGTTACAAATGTTGACAATAGCCATTCCTCTGGGATATTACCTGAATCGTATATGGCGTTGAACAGTTCAGTTAACTCCTTCGTGCTCACTTCACTCATCACCTAATAAGTTCAACGGGTATTTCGTCCGGACCTGTAGCCTTACCATTCTTAGACTGTTTTAAAGCAGCTTTTACCTCGCTTTCTAGAATTGACGGCCCTGTCATGCAATTTTTTCCGGAAGGTTGCCTCGGTCGTCCCAGAAAAGTTCTTCGATATATATTTTCCAGGTAACCAACTTCTCATTCACTGTCGTCGCCAGATTACCGTCTTTATTTATGAGGAGGTGTGTGTTTCTTCTCTTGTATTGACCAGTGGCTTCACGAATCTTTCGGTGGATATTTATATGATCGTGTTTCTCTTGGAGCTCCTCGATTAGTTTACATTTTTCTTGCATCCATGTCTTCTTGGCTTTTCGTATTTCTTTTTTATTGTCTGGTTGGTTTCTTGGTATTTCTTCGCGTCCTTGTTTTTTATTATTTGTTCCATCATCTGCAGAATGTCATCATTCATCCATTCTTTATTTTTTACTCTTTTTTTCTTTCCCATATGTTCTTTTTCCGCATTCAGCATGATGTCTTTGATATAACTCCATTTTTGTTCTACACTCTGTTCTTGTTGTTGAGCCGTTTCTAGTTTTTGTCTCATTGTATCTCTCACGTTCTGACGAACTACGGGGTCTTTTAGACGAGTTTCTCTAGTTTGAGTTCTATCTGGCCCACTAATGGGTTGTGGTCCGATGAGACGTCTGCTCCTGGGAAGGTCTTCGCCGAAGTCAAGCTGTTCTTGAATCATTTGTTAATGAGAATAAAGTCTATCTGGTTTCTGATGATATTGCTGGCCGCAACTATTGCTGACTGACATGTATAAAGTCGTCTCGGGATAAGTTTAAACCAGGTGTTAGCAATGGTAAAATCTTCTTCCTGGCAAGATTGTATGAGTCGGTCTCCTCTTTCGTTTTTCTCGCCTAAGCCGTGTTGTCCGATGATCTCTTCTACACTGCTTTTGCCAACTTTGGCCTTGAAATCACCCATGATGAGGGATTTACTGGCGTCATGTAATTCGTTGTGATTAGTGTTGTTCAATTATTTTTTCCTTTGTGGCTTATTGTGCTTCGGAGAATGATTAACCAGCAACGTTCTCTATACTATTTGCTCCAAACATCGTTTTGGAAATCTAAGGTTACTATTTAGCTGTCTCTCCAAATCAAAATTTTTAAACAATACTACTTTTTTGTGTAACTAGAAACGTCAAATTATTTAGTGATGATACATTAAGCATACTTCTGATGAATAAGCACTGGCTTAAAGTCAACAAGCCTTTTTTGTAGAAAAATATACCACAATTGATAGATATGATGATCCAAGTTCAGCTCATGCTGGCACCCTAATTCTTTCTATAAGAATAATGATTTCTTTCTTCTTTGAGTTTTCCTCTAGAGTTTTTTAAGTTTTTAATAAGAATCTTAATCCATACACTCTTTCCATTTATAGATCACCTACATCCACGGAACCATGTTTTCAAAATCTGCTTAAGCCTTTAACAGGCAACTTTTTTGGCAAAACAAAATGAACGTTAAAATAGGTATTTTAGTTGAAATGAACTAAGTACGTGTACTGAACGTCATTTTAAATTACTTATATATGTTAATCTGTCAAAAAAGAAAGAAAAACCGTATTACCATTGTTTGTTTGCAACAAAAAAAAATCTCAAATTCACTCGTATTACAGGTTTACCACTACAAACAAAATACAATATATATGCGAGAGAAATTATTTATTTTTAGAAATTTACAGCTACTTGCTTGATATGGCTTGATATTTCATAAAGCATTCAATACACAATACCATTTTACATTTTAAACATTTAACTGAAATTCTTTTCTGCCGTCCCACTTTGCTACACTGAACACCACGCCGTGAAGTAGTTTTCGTCGCAAACTGTCCTATGTTGTCCGTTGCTGTCACTAACAGTGGACGTTCCATTTTTTTCCTAGTAGCAAACTCTTCTTTCAATTCGTCGGCCAACTTGCTTCGAAATTAATGGTGGCTGAGATGCTTTCTCTCTTTCTTTATTCCCAATGCATAAAGAATGTAGAGGTAAACCACACATATCCACACCACTTATATCTTTCTATTTGTCAACTAATACACATCGGATAGAGAAATAAGAATAAGAATAGAGAAAGCCCGCAGTGCCTTTAACAACATGAAACAAATGTGTAGCCGAAACCTAAGCCTAATGCTGAAAATACGAATGCTTAAATGTTATGTTTTCTCGGTCCTATTATATGGGGTGGAGGCGTGGACACTAAACAAGCAATGTATGGGTAAGCTGGAGGCATTTGAGATGTGGGCGTACCGAAGAATTTTAAAAATCTCCTGGAAGGATAAGATAACTAACCAAGTTGTATTAGACAGGATGAACAAACAAAAGGAGGTCGTATTAAGTGTTAAAATGAGGAAACTACAATACCTGGGACATATTACACGTGGGAATAAATATCAACTGTTACAACTAATTATGCAAGGAAAGATTGAAGGTAGGCGCAGCATAGGTAGGAGAAGAATGTCATGGTTGAGAAACCTCAGGGAGTGGTTTGCTTGCACTTCCATACAATTGTTCCGAGCGACAGCCTCCAGGGTCAAAATTGCCATGATGATAGCCAACCTTCGTAGCGGAGATGGCACGTGAAGAAGAAAGACACAACGGATAAACAACATTCCCCTTGATACCTTTCGTATTGCTTCGAAGAACGTGTCCTTTATTGCCACTATTGTGAAAGTTGCTACATACTGTAACAGGTTTACTACCTCTGACTTTCTGGCATAAAACTCTTCTATCAATTCGTCGGCCAACTTGCTTCGAAATTGAAGGTGGCTGCGAGTCTTTTTCTCTTTTTCATCGTTCCCAATGCATACAGGATGTATGAATTAACCGCACTTGTCTCAATCATATAATAATAGAGTATCATCCACCACCTACGGCTCTTCCAACCTATGTGGTAGACCGCCATCCTTTGATCAAACCTAACCACACCACTTATATCTTTGTAATAGTTAACTAATACACAACCGGCATACTACATTCTATTTGATACCTTTTGTATTAGTCCGAAGAACGTGTCCTTTATCGCAACTATTGTGAGAGTTGCTACATACTGTAACAAGTTCTCCTGTTACCTATGACTTTCCATTTAACGACAGATACATCACTACGTATTGCGAAATCAGACTCTTCTTCTTCAAGTTTCACTCCTATCGGAGATTGGAAATCATTCTGGCAATTATAATTTTGTTGGTTACGCGCCTGAATAGTTCAATTGAACTGCATCCAAACCATTCACGGAGATTGCGTAGCCACGAGATTTTACGTCTTCCTACGCTTCTTCTGCCTTTGATTTTACCCTGCATTATATTCCTTAGTAGTTCGTATTTTTCACCTCTCATGATGTGCCCCAAGTATTCCAATTTCCTGATTTTTATGGAATTTAATACTTCGCATTGTTTTCCTAGTTGTTCGAGAACTTGTTCGTTTGTTTTGCGATCCATCCATGATATTTTCAAAATACATCGGTAACACCACATTTCGAATGCTTCTAGGTTTTTAATGTTGGATTTTTTAAGTGTCCAAGCTTCAACCCCATACAAAAGGGTAGAGAAAAATAACATCGAAGCATTCTTATCCGGAGCGATATATTGATATCGCGATTACAAAAAAGTTTTCTCATTCTATTAAAAGTTGACCGTGCAATTTCAATGCGGCATCTTATTTCTTTTGTCTGATCAGTATCTTCTGTGATCCATGCTCCGAAGGTATTTGTACGAAGATATTTGTTCAATTTCTGTATTATCTAGTACTAGCTTAACTTTGATGTTTTGTGGTTTTATAAATACCATGAACTTGGTAGAAAAAATGACATCGAAGCATTCTTATCCGGAGCGATATATTGATATCGCGATTACAAAAAGTTTTCTCATTCTATAAAAGTTGACCGTGCAATTTCAATGCGGCATCTTATTTCTTTTGTCTGATCAGTATCTTCTGTGATCCATGCTCCGAAGGTATTTGTACGAAGATATTTGTTCAATTTCTGTATTATCTAGTACTAGCTTAACTTTGATGTTTTGTGGTTTTATAAATACCATGAACTTGGTAGAAAAATGACATCGAAGCATTCTTATCCGGAGCGATATATTGATATCGCGATTACAAAAAAGTTTTCTCATTCTATTAAAAGTTGACCGTGCAATTTCAATGCGGCATCTTATTTCTTTTGTCTGATCAGTATCTTCTGTGATCCATGCTCCAAGGTATTTGTACGAAGATATTTGTTCAATTTCTGTATTATCTAGTACTAGCTTAACTTTGATGTTTTGTGGTTTTGTAAATACCATGAACTTGGTTTTCTTCAAATTTATTTTTAGTCCATAATCGTTGCAATATATATTTAGTTGTTCAGCAAGGTGTTTCAGTTCTTCTAGTGTTCCTACCGGAAGGACGGTGTCGTCAGCATTTCTTATGTTATTAAGTGGCTCACCGTTTATTTTAAGCCCCTCACTGATTTCGGTAAGCGCTAATTCTGATATGGCTTCACTGTATAAATTGAATAACAAGGGTGATAAAATACATCTTTGGCGGACCCCACGGCAAATCTGGATATTCTCAGTTCATTTTCAACTTTTACTTTTGCTGTTTGGTTCCAATAAAGGTAACGTATGATTCTAAAATCTACTGTCTATGTTTTTATTTAATATAATTTCTTTAAGCCGATTATGCTGCACTCTGTCAAAGGTTTTCTCAAAATCAATGAAACAGGAATACTTCTGATTAATATCTAAGCATCTCTGCGAAAGAACACTTACTGCAAACACTGCATCTCGTGTTCCAAGTCGTTTCCTAAATCCCATTTGTGTATTACTTATGCCTTCATCTAATTTCGTATGTATTCTATTGTGAATTACTTTAAAGTAATCTACTTTCTACTTACTTGAAAACAATTTCAAGGCGTTACTCATTAAGGCTATGGTGCGATGTTCATTGCACTCCTTTGCAGTGGCTTTTTTGGCAGTATGCATGTTGATTGAAGCCATTCTTTGGGTATTATACCTTTTCTATATATGGTACCTACTGAATAGATCCAGAAGAAGATCAATAGATTCAGTATTAACAATTTTAAGTGATACGATAGGAACTTCATCAGGCCCGGGAGATTTACCACCTTTAGCTTGTTTCATTGCATATTCAATTTCTTCTCGTATAATTTCAGGCCCAGTATCATCCTTAAATTCTTTTGGTGTTTCTGTCCTCTCTTTGTCTTCAAAAAGTTGTGCTATATATTGTGTCCATCTCTGCATGTTTTGGTTTATATCTGTTATAAGTGCACCACTTTCATCTCTTAGTTGCCTAGTTTGAAGTGTTTTTCTCATTCCTGTTAATTCTCTAATTCTTTTATGCATGTTAAAAAAGTCATATTTTTTTCAAATTCTTCTAGTTCTTGGCACTGCGTATGTAACATTCAGTAAATCAGAGTCAATCATCGCTAATTTTTGGTCTTCAAGAAGATCGCCCTTCGGGAAGTGCTTTCTGTTCTGCCTCATTGTCTCGCATCCAAACCGACCTATGTTTGGGAGTTTTTTCATTAGGGGAATTGTCTTAAAAATTATCAAAGTATAAAGAGAAACCTCTATTCTGTAGTGCCTCTGATAATTCAATTGCAACACTTTTTATCATAATGTATGCTTCGGATTTATCACTTAAGAAAGGCACTCTGCCGAAACAGCTGTAGTGTTAAGATTTTATAATAAATTTTGTGGAAGTTTTGAAAACAAAGTTTTCAGTGTTTTATTGTTACCAGTAATCGTATTTCCTATTGAAATTCCCAAAATTTAGGATGCAATTTGCAATTTATACAATGGATTGTTTATTTTATAATTTTTTATTTTGTAATATTACCAATTGATATAATTTCAATAAATTTTAATATTGTTATTTTCTAACATTTTATTTACTTTGTCCATAAAATTGTACAATTTTTAGTGACAAAATAGCATATTTCTATTCTATTTGATTCTATATTCCTTTTGATCTTTTGTCCTCTACAAAGTCGATGTTCTGGAGTGTCAGTACTGATTTCTCTCACCTCTTAATCATATTTCGGTGCTTACGATTACAAAACAAGTTAGATCTTTTTTTAATATTATTAAAAATGATAAAATCGCTTATTAACTTGTTATTATCTTCATATGATCCAAAAATTTTTAGATGGAAACATTAGTAGTACTGGCTTGAAAGTCTGGTTTAAACGTAAGCTGGACAGTTTTAATGTACTTTATATTAACTTGTAAACCTTTATAAAATGATTTTAATTAATCATGTTTTCCTTTATCCAGCGTAATGGACAAGCGGATTTAACTGAGGAGTCGCTTTCACTCAACGGTCAAAGATCCAGTAGAGTGATAGTTCGTATCCCGACCAGTAAACAAAAGAATTAACGGATTAAAATGAGAGAAGGCAGCAAATATTTGATTTCACGCAAACAAATCCTATGTATCTCTTGATACGTATTTCGACCTAATAGGTCTCGTCAGAAGAGCTATTCATAGGGGTTCTCAACGTGAAAAATCAATATTTTCTGCCTTTTAAGAAGCAACAATAACATGGCTTCAATACGGACGCACTAGTGACATCTAATTAAACAATCGTAAAATAGTTTTGAAACGCAATTATAAAGCAGAAATCTGAATTGTGTTTCGAAACTATTTTACGATTGTTTAATTAGATGTCGCTAGTGCGTCCGTATTGAAGCCATGTTATTGTTGCTTCTTAAAAGGCAGAAAATATTGATTTTTCACGTTGAGAACCCCTATGAATAGCTCTTCTGACGAGACCTATTAGGTCGAAATACGTATCAAGAGATACATAGGATTTGTTTGCGTGAAATCAAATATTTGCTGCCTTTTCTCATTTTATTCGGATTTACTCTGTGTGAGTACTAGAAGCACAATTCGCTAAGGATTTCTGCTTAGTTGTAAAAGACATGTCGTGGAATGCAAATTTTAGATTCCCCATGTCTCTTTTAACATCTTTTATCAACGTCTGTTTGCCTTGCAATTCTTAGAAGGCTCAGATTATAAAGCAGAAATCTGAATTGTGTTTCGAAACTATTTTACGATTGTTTAATTAACGGATTATTGGAAAATATAAATTGACCTGTACTTATACTAGAATATTTAAGTCAAAATAGGGGAATGAATGGCAAGGTACGACATCAGACAATTACTTCTTGAGCTCTGTCATCACTAACAGTGAAGAGTGCGAAGATCCGATAACGCGTCACAATGGCCAGATCAGCAACATATTAACTCACAAAAATATACAAAAACACTAAAACTACAAAAAAAATTATGGCTTGTTTGTGCATTAATATTTTTTATCGCGACCTATATGGCTTTGGAAGCTACTTTAGAAAAATAGATCATCAAAACATTAGATTTAAAGCATATAATGGCATTTAAAATGGAGAAAATCTACCAGAGAATATAGCGCATACCATAGACAGCATATCGCCTAAATAATTGAATACTATATTTTGTTTAAGCCTACCGTGCTATAAATTTCCTTAAAATTTTGATTTATTACTTCATTTCCATCGCGAAGTGACTACTCTTTTCTCGATGGAAAGGAATAATCTAAAAGATAAAGGTAATTCTTCTTATATGTAATTATGTACCTAACGAAGTTTACCCGATATATGGTAAATATATTTTTTATACGAAATGAAATAAGAAAATTCGTTGTCTGTCCAAATAAAAGCGATCAATTTGGTAAAAAACCCAGTGCTCCATGACAAAACAAAGTAAAAAATTCAATTTGGGATTTGCTCCTGGCAATAAAGCGGCTACTAACCATTGGTTAAAGCTGATCATGCAAAATTTTTGCGATATTTCATATCGTCAGTCAATTTTAAGTGAGTTGTGTTTACGAAATCCAATTTGGGGATTTAGAAAACGGATTAGTATCCCCAAAATAAAACTGAAAGGATAAAAGAGATTGTAAGCTTTTACATTATGACGTTAACCTATAACATTGTTTTCGAGCGTACAGAAATTATTGGTTTGTTTTCGTATGTGCTTATAATTATTAATAAAAACTTGAAAATATGTATAAAAGATTTGTTTATAAGAACGATTGTCTTGTTTTACGGTTTTTAGCATAAAAATAATATACAGGGTGGTCCTTAAGTAATTTTACAAAATAAACAGAAGACTATTCTTCTTCTTCTTAGGGTGCCTGTCCGTTCCGAACATTGGCGATTATTCTGGCTATAATGACTTTGTTGGTTGCTATACGAAACATATGTGTTGAGGTCTTTCTATACCATGCTCTCAGGTTAACAAGCCAGGATATTCTTCTTCGTCCTGGGGACCTTTTTCCTTCAATTTTACCTTGTAAAATGCATTGAAGTAGCTCGTATCTGCCTTGATTTCTCATTATATGACCCAAGTACTGCAGCTTACGGCCCTTTACGATGTTGACCAAATTCGCAGTTGTGTTCATCCTCCGCAGTACTTCTTCATTGGTGACTTTGTCTGTCCATGGTATCTTCAAGATCCTTCTTTATGACCATAGCTCAAAAGCCTCAAGTTTTGATAGACTTTCCGCCTTCATTGTCCACGTTTCTACTCCGTACAGAAGCACAACTCATTGATTATACTTTTTAAGTAGTTGTATTGTGAGACTCGTTCAACTCCTCTTATTTGGTTCACATACAGATTTGCTCCAGTTATGTTTTCTTGCTGATGATCATTAGCTTGGTTTTGCTGGTGTTTATATCCAGTCCATATTTTCTATTTGTTTCCGTTAGTTCGTTCATTAAGTTTTGCAGCATTTCTGTGGTATTGGAAAACATTATTGTATCAGTTGCATACCGCAGGTTATTGAGATTGACTCCATTTATTGAGATACCTTCATCAATATATTTTAGAGCCTCTTCGAAAATGTGCTATGAGTACAGATTAAATATCAGGGGTGAAATTATGCACCCCTGTCTAACTCCCCTTAAGATTTTAACCTGATCTGTATATTTTTCATCTATTCGGAGTACCGCTGATTGATTCCAATACAGGTTAGCTATTATTTTTAAGTCTTTTTTGTCAATACCTGTCCTCTTCAGCATTTTCATCATTTGTTCAAGTCTGACTCTATCGAAAGCCTTCTTGTTGTCAATCAGGCATGCAAAAACATTACAGCTGACATCACTACATTTCTGAAACAATATCTGCACGCTAACCCTTTTTTTCCCGACGGGACTCTGAAGTCCCAAAATTTTAAATCGTTATGATTTTCTTATTACGGCAGAAGTTGGCGTAATTCCTGACGGGACGGACGCGTACAACGGTTATCTAGCATAAGAGAATCTTTCACCGGGTGTATTCGTTGACAATCGTGGGTAATCGAATTTAGTGTAACCGTAACTGCTGGCGGTGGACGTTTGTTGATGCAAGCATAGTTATTCGTGTTTACAATTATTGTTTATGCTGTTTCTGCGGAATTTTATTTGTGAATCAGACGCAATATACTTTAGGGTAAGCACCAATTAAATATTTATTTTGTTATGATGATAATTACGTCTCATATTACTACACAATGCCCTGGGACTCTCAAGTCCCGTCAGGATTCAAAACATGTTTTTATTTTATATTACTTTCTTTTAGAATGTCACGTAAGTGGAAGGATTTTATGAAAAAGCCTTTATCAGAAAAGGAACTAGAGGAACTGGCAATACAAATTCTGGACCTACCAGATGATGTCGACATTAGTGAATTTGAAGACAGCGATTTTGACGATAATGAAATAAGAGATGTTAGTCCGTCTGCAGCTGAAGAAAGTGAAGTAGTTGAAAATGATGTAGGTGAGATTGAAGAATCAGGAACAGGAGAAGCTATGGTTGAGGACGAACTAAATGAAAAAGTTGAACTTCTTGAAGCTAACCGGAAATGGCATAAGAAAGATGTCATCGAAATTATTCAAAGTTACCACTTAGAAGAAGGAGCAGTGAGTCCAGAGTTCGCAGGTTGCACAACGCCTACAGATGTTTTTCTTAGACTACTTGGAGATATTGTGGAGAAGATTACCTATCAAAGTAATTTGTATGCAGTGCAGAACAACAAGATACTGAATATGAAGGAGGGTGAATTACTGGCCTTTATAGGGCTGAACTTTTTAATGGGGTACCATCAACTGCCCTCGTGGAAAATGTACTGGAATACTTCAGAAGACTTACATGTGCCTCTTGTTTCGAAAACCATGTCAAGGAATCGTTTCGAGATGATATTAGCAAATCTACATGTCAACGATAACCATCAAATTTCCAACGACAATAAAGATAAGGCATTTAAAATTCGACCAATGATAGATACTCTAAACAAACAATTTACTAAATGTTATCAGGGTACAAGAAAACTAAGTGTGGATGAAACTATGATCGTTTTTAAAGGGCGAAGTAGCTTGAAACAATATAATCCGAAAAAGCCCATCAAAAGGGGCTACAAATTATGGTCTATTGCAGACCAAAATGGTTTTATTTTACAGTTTGACTTATATCAAGGCAAAAACGAAAAATTGCAGACCGAATTCGAGAACTATGGTTTAGGAGAAAGAGTAGTCCTATCATTAACCAAGATGTACTGGAATGAAGGAAGAATTATTTATTTTGATAATTTCTTTACGAGCGTAAAATTACTAGAAAGATTAAAACTAGAAAACACATTAGCATGTGGTACAATTCGTAAAAATAGGAAGGACTTGCCTCGAAATGTAAAAGAAAAGCAGTTACAGCGCGGAGATTTCGATTATATGTATTCTAATACTAACATCGGTTATTTTGTGTGGATGGATAACAGAGCAGTTCACATTGCAACTAACTTTCATGGATCAGAAGTAAAACATGTTTCCAGAAAACAAAGAGATGGTTCGAGTATAAACTTACCATGCCCTAGCGTTGTGGAAGACTACAATAAAAATATGGGCGGCGTTGACCTTGCCGATCAACTACGTAGTTCATACTGTGTAGATAGAAAATCACGTAAATGGTGGCACCGTCTATTCTGGGGTATGTTGGACATTGCCTTTGTGAATTCATATATTATATATAATGAATTATACGAAAAAACCAGCCAGCTGGAGGCAAGAAGATCGGTTGCTATGGGACTTATAACATACGCAACTGAAGCAAAGAAGCGAGGTTCCCGAAGTTTTGAGTCATCTACACCAAACAAAAGGAGGAAGTATAAATACAGCGTGTTGGATGACGTCAGATTGGGAAATTTGGGGAAACACTGGCCTGTTTTTACCACCAATAGGGGAAGATGTGAATATTGCAGCTCACTTGCATTAGAGTCTAGACCTCAATCAAAGTGTTCATTTTGTGGTGCCTATTTGTGTTGTAATTCAAATAAAAACTGTTTTGCGATGTACCACAGCCTTCCTACTTCGTTGTAAGTTCTGTCTAATAGTAATCATTTATAGAAAATAATAAAAGCTTTTATTTTTAGCATTTTTTTTCTATAGCAACAGAAATCGCTAATAGTTATCTGCTGATACAATCTCCTATCCTAATTCCTGACGGGACTTGTAAGTCCCATCTCTTTGAAAAGAGTCTTTGTGGCAAAAAAAAAAAATTAAATTATGCTTAAGCTATCTTATTATATCGATACATGTAAAAAAAATTGTTTTTTTTTTTGAAAAATCTTAATTTGGGCAAAAAAGGACTAAATAAAGCTTCCCTCGTACCAACGGCGTTTACAAATTCAAACTGATTGGGCGCAATTTGTTTCCTCGCATTTCCGGTAAATTCTTTTGTGGGTGACTTTTAAAATCAGCTTCAGCAGATGGCTCATTAGGCTTATGGTCCTATAATCTTCACAAACTTTTGCTCCTGGTTTTTTGCACAATGGTACGAACTCTGATTTGAGCCACTCTACTGGTATTTTCCTGCCTTGTATATTTCAATAAATATTTCAGTTATTATTTTTATTTGTTCTTCATCTAATAGCAGGAATTTCCTCAAGTCCCGGTGCCTTTCCATCCTTCATTTGTCCGACGGCTGCCGTTATGGATGATACATCTAATTATTGCCCAAAATTCTATAATCAAATATTTACAATTCATGGAAACTACAATGGCCACTACATTCCACTAGTATTGTATTTATTACCAGATAAATTATCATCTACATATGAAACATATTTTAATTTGATAAGGACCAAATGTTCAGAGCTAACTTTAAATTTTCTTCCAAAAGATATTGTCATTGATTTTGAAAAATCAATTCATAAGGCTGTTAAATCAATTTGGGGTCAATCTAGGATAATCGGATGTAGATTCCATCTTTCGCAGGCTTAGTGGCGTAAAATTCAAGAACTTGGCATAACAAATGATTACAAAAACAGAACTGAAGTGGGAAAATGGAAAGTCATCGCTTTGGCCTTCTTTTTCTTGATCACCAAGAAGTCGGTGATTGTTTAATTTTTGATCCGATCGAAATGATGCCCGAGAGTGTTGAACTAAATGCTTTTGTTAATTATTTAGTTGAGACATATGTTGATGAAAACTCAACATTTCCAACGATACTCTGGATCCAAAATCATCAGAAACTACGAGAACAACCAATGCATGTGAATCTTTCCATTAACATTTACATAAATTCTTTAATACATACAATCCGAATATATTCGTGTTTTTAGAGGCTATCAATCAATATCAAAATAAGATCTACATTCGAATTAAAAGTATTCATAAATGTAACAGACCTAATAATAAAACTGTAGATTGTGAGAAATTTTTGAAAAGTAAAATAAAAATTTTTAATGAAAAAAACTAGGCTTGAATATGTTAAATATACATCCCATTATTTTAGTTTTTAAGTAAGTTTATTATAATTTGCCATTTATATTGTAAGTTGTAAATGAAATTCACTAATCTAAGATAATAAATTTTATAATGCAGCAAGATAACTTTATGTTTATTATGGGATTGATCCCCGCGAAGCTCGACCCCTGGACGAAAGTGTATATGCAAAAATATTTGACTTTGACCAAAGTGTTATTTCTTCAGGCAAAAATTGGAGGTAAAACTAAACTTATTACGATATTTAGGACGAAAGTGTATCTGCTCCCTTGAAACAGTTAGGCACAATAAGAAGATGCATATGTGTGCATTTTATTTGTATATATCTATGTGGGTACTGTTTTATGTCTTTATTGTTAGGTAATAGAAAAATTCCGTATAAATAAATCCTGAATATAAATAAATGAATAAACACGAAGTCCGAAGAATACTAACACATAGTATTTATACCAGACTGAATAGAAATCATACAACGAATATATAATGAAATAATCAAACAAAAGAATTTTGTCTATAAATAAACACATAAAAAACAAGGGCAGTGACATTTTCTTAACATAACATAAGTCAACTACGCAACAAATAAAATGAAATCGTATAAAGTTTCAATACTTTAGTTGCTAAATAAAAAAATATTCTGATTGTTAGTTTTACGAGCTTGAATAGTAAGCTTTGTTCAGTTTTCAATGTTGTGTATACAAGAGCATTAAAATTTTTGTTTATGCAATGCAAAACAAGCGTGTTTTTGCTATAACTGCGAAAAAATTCGTTACTCTTCTAGTATAACATGTGTAAATAACACGCTGTTTTGCTTAGTTTTTATATTAAAAGGGTTTTTAATTCGGTTTTTCTGATAAACATACAATTTTTATTGTAAATTAACATTTTTGCTAGTATCTGTAGAAATTACGTCCCTTCCTAGTTTACAATATACTAAATTCAACTTATTTTTGAACTAATTTTGCAACAATATTTACTAAATATTTTCGTTATATTCGAGAAATTTGAAACGTGCTCATTGTCAGATAATTCCGATATCGAGCCTTATATTGAATCATTTACATCAATGATAGCGTAGGTCAGGGGTGCTCAAACGGTCGATCGCGATCGACTGGTCGATCGCGAGTGCTTTTTGGGTAGATCTCGAGAAGAAAAAAAAATTTTAATAAGTAGGTAGGTAACTAAACTACTGTCAGCAGAGTTAAACGTTTTTATTAATACTGAACTATACAAATACATAGAATGCTTGACTAAGCATCATTGCAATTCAAAGAAGTGGGGACAACAAAATACTGTCCACACAGCATATTTTATATTTACATATATTAACTAATTATTTTATTAATTCAATATTTATTATAATTATTAATCAAATTTGGGATGATATTCTATCAACTACAAAAATGTATTACGTAATAAAATAACACTGCTTGCGGCAAAAGGTGGCTTTATCAAAGGAACGCGCGGCACTTGTCAAAGAAAAGCCGTGTTGATTTCTAGACGAGAGACAGTACAGTCTAGTTTCGGGCGGCGCGTTTGACGGGAACATTCGAGACTTTCGTTCACGCCGATATAAATGTTGCGCCTGCAGGAATTGGAGTTATTCTGAATTGTAACTTGATAGCGATCCTACGTCGATACAAAGTTTATTATTAAATAGTGGAAAATGAGTGCAGTGAAGAAATCTAAAACGTATCATTTTAATAAGGATTGGGAGGAAGAATTTTTCTTTTCTATGGTGAAGGATAAGTGCATTTGTGTTATTTGTCGTGCGTCAGTTGCAATACCTAAGCGTGGTAACTTAGAGAGGCATCATAAAACGGTTCATAAAAACTATGAAAAGGATTTTCCGCCACAGAGTGAATTAAGAAAACGAAAAGTAAGTGATTTGATATCTTGTTTGAAAAAAGAACAATCCATGTTCACAAGACCAGCCAAACAATCAAAAGCTGCTACGATCGCGTCATTTAAAATATCTCATATTTTGGCGAAACACAAGAAACCATTTGAAGATGGATCGGTGGTGAAGGAAGCATTTATTGAAGCGGGTGAGACTTTATTTGGAGATTTTAAAAATAAAACAGAAATCATGTCTGCTATTAGAGAACTTCAGTTATCTCGTCCGACTGTCACAAGGCGTATTGAAGTCATGAGTCAAGACATCGCAGATAAACTAAACATGATATCATGGAATGTACATACTTTTCTTTACAGTTCGACGAATCCATCGATATGACAGACACTGCCCAGCTGTGTATTTTTATTCGGATGGTATTCAATGACATGTTGGCTAAGGAAGAATTTTTGACAATCATTCCTCTGAAGGGGAAGACCCGTGGCGAAGATATATATGACGTTTTCTTAAATTTTGTAAAAAACTACGAGCTACCAATATATAAATTAATGTGCATTACAACCGATGGAGCACCAGCAATGACTGGAAACAAAAACGGTTTTGTGGCATTGTGTCGAGCTAATGAAGAATTCCCTTCATTTTTTTCATTCCATTGCATTATACATCAACAAGTTTTGTGTTCAAAAGTTTTAAACACGGAGGAAATTATGGGCATTGCAACAAAAATTGTGAATTCCATCCGTGCACGTAGCTTGCAACGGCGGCTCTTTCAGTTGCAGTTGGAAGATAGGGAGACACACTGATTTAGTTCTTCACACGGACGTCAGGTGGTTGAGTCGCGGAAAATTCCTAGAAAGGTTTCAAGAATTATTGCCCGAAATAACAGCTTTTCTAGACGAAAGAGGTGATGACACTCAGATTTTGAAAAACGAAAAATGGCTAAATGATTTGGCATTTTTGACTGACATCACAATGCACTTAAACACCGTTAACTTGGAGCTTCAAGGTAAAGGAAAAACTATTATTGAGATGATTAGCGCAGTAAACGCATTCAAAAGTAAATTGCAACTTATGATAGATCGAAGATCTAGATGAAAAGAAAGGATCTGAAACATTTTCCGTCTTTGAAAGCAAGGATTCCTCAGTTGAATTATGATACGTATGAGGCTGAATTATCAAATATTTTGGAACAATTCGAAATGCGTTTTTATGATTGCAGTAAATTGGAAAATATAGCATCATTTATGAGTTATCCTTTTTCATGTAAAAACATTGAGGAATTAGCTACTGAAATAGCAAGTCAGTTTAATGTAAACTCATGTTCTGTTGAAAATGAGTTGGTGCAGATTATATCAGATATACATCTCAAAGCTACAGTATCTGATACAAATTTCTGGCGTTTTATATCTGAAGATAAATATCCGAATGTAAGGCAAATCGCCCTTCAACTGACGGCATTTTTTGGGTCAACTTACTTGTGCGAGTCTGCATTTTCTGAAATGAAGATAATTAAGTCAAAATATCGCAATCGACTAACTGACGATCATATAACATCATGCTTGCGATTAGCACTCAGTGGTTACGTACCATCTTATGAAAAGTATGCTGAGGACATGCAGTGCCACGCTTCAACATCCAAAGCCACTCCTTAGTTAAGTTTAACACCATATGTAACTCTTTTGTTTTGTAACAACAAATAAACTCGCAATTTTGAATAACTATGAGTTTTTTCATTGATATTGTAGAGAAGAACCTAACTAAACCTAACCCAAACCTTGACTAAAATAATGTACCTATATTGTGCAGAAAGCTAATATCTATATATGCTACGGTACGCCCTACCTAGGTAGGTAGGGTGTATCGTGTATGCACGAAAACCCTGCATCACACACACTTGCAGTCTCTCAGAGTCGATCGTAAGTAGTCTAAAAATATTAAAGTAGATCGCCAGAAGTTCAAGTTTGAGCACCCCTGGCGTAGGTGGTAAAAACTGATCGTTCACAGAAGGTATACGACAAAACGTTGCTCATTTCGGACACTTCATTTGGGGTGGGTAAGGATATAGTTGATAGAGAAAAGCAGATCAATGACAGATAGATCAATAAAAGGTAAATAATAAAAGGATAATAACCTGACAATAGAAAAACAAGAAATAATAAATAAAAGGTAATTGTAATAATTTATTTTTAAGATTTTGGAGCGATAACGAACCTTGTGTAGTGAAGAGGTGACGTTGTTTTTCCAAACTTTGTATTTTATGGTTTAAAGTTAAACATTATATTAACACTTGTGACGATATTGCTCTGGTATAGTAGGATTATGTTTTTGGTTATAAATTTTATGATAATTGTTCCGACATGATGAATTGATGAGAAGATATAAATCATGATATCTCTTTATACCAAATTTTAAAATAAATTGTTTAGTTGATGTTAGATGTTAAATGATACTGGCTGTCTCGCTATTTTTAAGAAAATTTTATTATTGTCTTAAATAACTGCCGTTAAGACATCTAATAAGTAATTATTTCGTGGTAATTAAAAATCATAATGGTGATAAATCAGTCAATTATTTATATTGATATTATATTTTTTTGTTACCTATTTGTTATCATTATTTTGTATTTTTTTTAGAATGAACCAACGCAGCAAAAACCTTGCTCGTACTTGCACTTCAAAACTTGGTTAAAGTTGAAAATTTCGCCAACTCGATAACAACATTCTAACCAAAAAAATACATCGTCTCACAATACAAATTTTGAGAATCAAGTATCACCATCCAACAACATGATGACCTAACAACAAATACTCCAGAGCAGGATGATACTACTTTAGCAAACCCCGAAAACTCTGATTCTACCTTATTTGCCATCAATAAAACGTATGAATAGGAGGGTATTAACTTCCAAATAGGCGACTTCTTCGTTACTTGAAGATGGATACAAACCTGACCATCGTTTAAGTTCGTTTTCATCCAGTAGCTCCAGTAGCAGTTCTAGTAGTAGCTGCAATAGCAGTTCTAGTAGCAAGTTCAAGTAGCAGTTCCCGTGATACTCCTACAGTAAACGATAATTCTAATAAATGAGAGTCTTACTCACGAGCATAACTAACGAGCGCAACCAATAACTAAACCGAGAGGCAGAAAACGGACGTGTAATCTAACATCCTGGAAAAAAAATGTTGCTAAGCGATTGAAAAACTCTGGTCAAAAGTATATCTCACTAAAGACAGAAAAAACTAAATCAAGGTAAAACAATGAAACCTACATGTACCTCAAAATGTCTTTCTAATCCTTGACGATCACAAGGGACTGACTCCGAACTATAATGAACAATTTTATAGGGAAAAGTAATCTTTTATTTGAGAAAAGGGAGAAGACAAACGAATGCATCTATTCTATTATTATTATTCTATATATTATATATCTATTAAAAATATAAAATGCGTTTAGTCTCATTACTGTAGGGGTCGAAGTGAGCGCAAGTATGTATCAGGTGATCTGTGTATCAATAAACTTTGGAAAATTTACAACGCTCAAGCTAAACCATAAACACAGGAAAAAAAAAGGATATTGTCGAACAATTTTTAATAGAAAATTCAACATTTCATTTAAGGCGCCACAGGCAAACATGTGTTCGACAGGTCTTTCACTTAAAAAATCTCAAAGGTAACAACATCATGGGTAAAGCAATTCCTCATGGCCGCTAAAAGAATTCACAAGCTTAGATCGAAAGCCTTTTTGGCATTATTGAAGGAATCTAAGCCTGAATTATTGACTTTGTCTTTCGACTAACAAAAAAACCTTCTGCTGCCCAAAGTCCCGGATCAAGCAACGTACTATAGCAGACACCTATGTGTACATAACTTAACAATCGTAGTGGAACATTCTAAAGCCCCATTAACGAAGGAAAATTGTTTTAAATATGTATGATCAGAAAATGAGTATGGCAAGGGCTCTAATCAAGTAGCTTTGGCAATGTTTCACAGGCTATCTAATACTGATTTAAAAGATATCAGTATCGTAACATTAATATGTGACAAATGTGGAGTCCAGAATAAGAACCAAATAATTTTATCCATGGTAAGTCGCTGGCTAGTACAAGCTCCAAAAAACATAAAATATATTAAAATAGTGTATCCCGTTCGAGGACATTAATTCTTGTGGTCGGACAGGTGTTTGGGACGATCGAGAGAAAATTAAAAAAGAATCAAAGTTATTCTGACATTTAAGGACTATTTTAAAATAATATCTTAAAGTACAACTTTGCAGTGCCCTAATATTGATTTCAAGTTATACGATTGAAAACCGAAGCATTGTCTACATTTAAAGCACTGCAGAGTTGACACTTTCAAATATCGAAAATAAAAAGCATATATTTGGCAAGATTAAGAAAACAAAATAACGTCGTATTGGTTAAAGAAGACGAAAGCTACAGCTCAAGCATCGGTTTGTTTAGAAGTATTTAAAAAAAGAAAGATCGACCATTAACATCAATCCAAATTAAATAGAAGTCGGGAACTTGGCCAACATTAGCAAAGAGAAATTGAATGACGTAAGGAAGCTACTGGAAAGTCACTACGGCAAGAAATGGCAAGATGATCCGAAACTGGCTTATTTCAAAAACGTCCTACATTACGAAAATGTTCCAAGCGTCCCTGAAGAAGACGACATTTATTGTGAACCACTCGATAATGACAATGACGAACAATATTAGGAATATAGAATTTTGGTATTAACAATTATTTTAATGCATTATTTACAATATACATTAATTTGTACAAATAAATTTTCAAAATCTTTGGATGAGATATATATGTAAGGAGGTTTGTAAACACATAGTATTGATAATTTTACTTGTTCTAGAAAAACACCACAAACGTCTATATTTGCATTATAATTTGTTTTGAATTTTATGTCTGAAAAGAAAATGTTGTTTGCAACAAAATAGCAACGCCTCCATAGCCGTCACGCCCATCAACTCTAACATTATGAAAACCTTTAATATATAAATTTTTATTTTATGACAACCCAGTTTCGTTCAAAAGAATGACATCAAATTGTATGACTTTCTAGCAAATCAAGCAAATTAGTCTTTTTTATAATAGATAGACAGTTCGACTGAAGAATATTAATTGTTCTATGATTCCCCATCAATATCGTTTGATAAACAAGAAAGTATATTTCTGATTTCATTTTGAGTAACTTTTTGGAATTCAATCAAGAATAGTTTAGGATCAATTTGTTTACTCATTATTGCTAAATCAAATGGAATTATAGGATGTGAAACTGATTTTTTTGGTATAGAAGTTGAAGGAAATTGTAAGGCAGTTTTACATTGACTGGGGATACGGCTTTTCGTTTAAGAGGATTATAACTTTGTTTAAGTTTAGAAACGTATGAACTGTTTACTGTACTTTTATTTGCCGCAGGCTTGAGTTGAGGAAAATTATTTAAGTTTCTAAGCAATTCAAGTTTATTATGCGTCGTGATTTTGGCATATAATTTTATGCTTTTTCGCCATTATTTTTTTATAATAGACCTATTGATGTTGATGAGCTAGGCATTGTTTCGTTAAAGTCGTATGATTTTTTGTTTTACAAAGAAGACAATAATATTGTGAGTTACTACAGCGGGAGTTGTCTTCGTGTTCTTTGCCGCAATTTTTGCATAAGCTGGAAGTAAACTTACACTGTCTAGTGTATGACCGAATTTAAAACAATTTAAACACTGCACTAGAGGGTATATGTATCTTTTAACTTGAAGCCTTACCAAATATAACGTAATATATTCAAGAGTGATATTTACTTCAAATGTTAAAATTACCATTTTTTTACGAACAAAAATATTTTCATTATCTGAATCGATAAGCTTTCTTTTCGTACGTCTTACCTTGGATATTTTGGGTAATAATCGTTTAATATTTTGCTCGATGGACTCTACATCGATGTGGAAATACTCAGACACTGACAGAAATGGCACATCCCTTTTGGAATGGGCAGAGGAACATGGTGCCCACCATCTATTTGACGCCAAAGATAGAGGCACTTTCAGATCTGTGGCCTGGAGAAGAGAATATAACCCTGATCTCTGTTTTGTTACCATTGACAACAAAGGCCAACCGCTAGCAGCATCACGAAGGGTTATGTCTGACTTTCCACATAGTCAACATCGCCTTGTCCTAATCAAGATCGGTATCAGCATTCCGATTATAAGATCTTTCCCACGACCCAGATGTAACTTCAAGAAAGCTAACTGGTCTGCTTTCACCAGTAACCTTGACAAATGCCTAGGATGGATTCCACCAAAGAGCCAGAACTACGGGAGACTAACAGGAGCAATAATCACCTCAGCAAAAGCGACAATCCCTAGAGGATACCGCAAAGAATATATCCCTGGTTGGACAGAACAGAGCGAAAAGTGCGAAAAATGCGAAAGCAGGAGATTGCCGACAAACTACTCCACAGCATTGATGCTGCCAGGCGTGAAAAATGGACACAGACAGTAGAAAACCTAGACTTCCAGAAGTCAAGTCGACAAGCTTGGTCCCTACTGCGGAAACTCGAAAGTAGCAACCCAGCCTTTCGCCAAACCAACCTAGTAACTCCAGACCAAATAGCTACGCACATAGTGTCAACCTCTAGGGCACCTCAAAATCGTTTACATACAATTAAAGTTAAAAAAGACCTCAAAACCATAAAATATAGTCTTGCACAGTCAACAGAATATTCCAACCCATTTACGCATGAAGAAATATCGCAAGCCCTAAATGAAATGAAAACAGGAAAAGCGCCGGGTTTCGACGCTATTCACGCTGAGTTCCTCAAACATAGCGGCAGATTTACTAGGCAATGGCTCGCAGAATTCTTTTCTGACATCCTTCAAACGGGAAACGTCCCCCACCAACTCAAAACTGCAAAAATCGTCGCCATTTTAAAACCAGGGAAAAGTAATAATTCACCGAAAAACTACCGCCCCATCGCACTCTTAAGTATGGTGTACAAATTGTTCAAAAGACTGTTGTATAACAGAATCAGCAAAACCATATTCCAACACTTACCAGTGGAACAGGCAGGATTTCGGCCAAACCGCAGCTGCACAGACCAGGTACTCGCCCTGACCAATTATGTGGAATCAAACTTTCAAAATCAATCAAAAACAACCGCTGTCTTCATCGATCTATCTGCTGCTTATGACACTGTGTGGCGACAAGGGGCAATATATAAATTAATGCGAATAATCCCATGCAGAAAGACCACTGAGGTTATTAACGCCATGCTATCCAACAGATGCTTTAAAGTTATATTGGGAGACAAGACTAGTACCCAAAGAAAACTGAATAATGGACTTCCACAAGGATCCGTGCTGGCCCCCTTGCTTTTCAGCCTCTATATAGCAGACATGCCAGAAACCACATCAAAAAAGTTTGGATACGCAGACGACTGGACGCTTGCCGCAAGTCATAAAGAATTCGAGGTCACTGAACGCATTCTAACAAACGATTTAAATGCCCTAGGGAATTATTTCCGAAAATGGAGATTGCAACCCAATCCAACTAAGACAGAAGTGTCCTGCTTCCATTTATATAACAAGATGGCCAACTATCAACCTCAAATCAATTTTGGGGATAGACTCCTTAAATATAATAAACACCCAAAATACTTAGGTGTTACACTTGACAGAACGCTGAACTTTAAAGAGCATCTTACTAAGACTGCTGCAAAACTCCGAACTCGTAACAACATCCTGCAAAAGCTCTGCGGCACTACATGGGGCTCCTCAGCACCCACACTTAGATCGACAGCATTAGGACTGGTATACCCCGTAGCGGAATACTGTGCACCAGTATGGATAAACAGTCCACATACTCACCGTGTTGATGTCCAACTCAACCAAGCCATGCGAACTATATCGGGCACAATCAAGGCCACGCCCACTTACTGGTTACCAGCTTTGAGTCATATAGCTCCACCACCCATCCGCCGGGAACATGCCCTTGTCAGAGAATTTACAAAAATCAATACTGATCCTGAGCTCCGCTCCCATGTCGGAACTTCCGCCAGAGACATAAATAGGCTCCGTTCAAGACACCCGCCTCTAAAAACAGCAAAAAGGCTAGTAGATCAAAACTTTAATGTAACTGAACGGTGGAGAGAACAATGGGAGAATAACGCTGCACCAGCTAACTGGAACATGCCATGTATTACAAGCAAACCTGAGGGCTTCAACCAACCGAGACGAATTTGGACCACACTCAATAGAATAAGGACGAACTGTGGCAGATGTTCCGACTTACTTTTTAGATGGGGAAAAATACAATCACCAAATTGCGACTGCGGCGCCGAAAGGCAAACAGTAAAACACATGGTAGAGGAATGCCCGATTAGATCCTATAACGGCAACCCTTCAGATTTCCTGGCTGCTACAAAAGAGTCAATCGAATATATTTATAATCTAGATGTTTGTTTGTAGAATAATATTTTTATATTTACTGTTGTTTGTAATTTATATAATTTATATATTTATATTTATATGAACCTGTGATGTAGCCATACGCTAAATAAATCTACAAGAACAAAATACGGGCATATATCAGAAGACCTATACCTAATATTTAAATCAAACCGGATATTTATAGCTTCCATATTTTCATCTTTATCAGAGGGTGGCTTTTTGCCACCCAAAGAATCATCTACTTTAAAATATAAAGAACAATCCTACATTTATTGATGATTTCTGACTATATGAAAAAACTAACTTTACCTGTTTGAAAATTAAAAATTAATGAGCACTTAATCAATATAGACACTATGGATGCATTTACAGAACTGTATTACGTAGGTATTACTTTTACATGTATTGCGCGAATATAGATCAAAATCTGTTTATCGAATTTATCGGGTTAAAATATTATTTAATAATGTGACTAGTCCTTACAATACTTTATTCGTGACGCCCTACTTTTAAAGTACCTGCATAAACTTCTTCAAAAGATTTAACTGTCCTTTGTTAACAAACTGTTCCTTAGATTCGTTTAAACATCCCAAAAGCGTTCAAAAGAGAATTTCCATTGGTATTTAACAAAAGAAGTGCAGACAAGCGTGTGTGTATGTGTGGATATAGGCAAAAGTAAATATTCTCTTGAGTGAGTTAGAATCTATTTAGCGCTATGTCAGAGTCTAGACTAGTTTCCCTCTTGACAAAGGTGGAATACAAGTAGTTAAATAAAACTTTCAAATTACGCCTGTTATTTTACAATAACACTTTACTTTAGAGCTACTTTTCGCCACTATTACTATTATCTATTTAAAATCTTTAAAGCATTTTATATTGGTAATTAGTTTTCTAACTTTTATCAAGATAAATATCGTATTATGTTTTAGTATCAGTAACCCTATTAATCGATGCGAAATACATACAGAGTGAGTTTAAAATATGGAACGTCCTAATTATGTTGAAAACTACTTGCATGATATGAACATTTTGGTTTGTAAGGGTTTGGTAATATGGCTGACCTTATTTACATTTGCATTCCATTTACATTTGTCAACATAACTAGCTTGACAATCCTTTTTAGGTTTTGCCTGTTTCAGGATTTTGTCTACATTCCTACATTCTGATTCTTATTGTGTTTTTTTTTCTTACATTTTTTTTATTTTTATGGTTGTTATATAATTTTCTATTTATTTAAATAATTTTTTTTCGGTCCTCCTTTTGTTCTTTTTTCTACTGACATTTGTTTGTTAATTTTGTTTGGTACTGCGATTGCTTTTATTCTTTTCAGATGACCCTCCCAACGCAGTCGTCCTATTTTATTGAATTTCACAATTTCCTGATCCTGGTATATTTTATATAGTTTAAAGTTATATGTTCTTTGCCACATTTCATTTACTTTTGTGAGCCAGTACTCACAATCGTAAGTAGTTTTTATTTATTAAAGTTGATACATTTTTGGCTATCGATTTCAAGGCTTACAATATTTGCCTGGAATGGCGACCAAGGCAAGATGCATATCGAAGCAGAGGACGACCACCGACTAGATGTATGGATGATATCAAGCGCATCACCACAAACTGGATGCAAGAAAATCAAGATAGAAATAGGTGGAAAATTTTACAGGAGGCCTACGTTCAGCAGTGGACAAATATAGGCTAATTGATGATGATAATGATGAATATTTGCCCATCATCAGGCCCCAGTACGTTATTTTTATTTGTATTAAAAACTAAAAGATTTTCAGATACAGAATAGTTCTATAAATTAAGGTACTTCTGAGAATCACCTTCCCCCTTAAGGAATACATTATTTAGCACTTTTGAATTTGAAGAAAATCTTCACTTCGAACCGAGTAGCAAGATAATATTATTATTTATTATTTAAATTTTACATTTTGTCTCCAGCTGTTGTGTCAATATGGATAAATTAATTTTTTGGAAGGCACAAATTAAAACAGAGTAACTAAGATTGTGAGTACTAACTCCTTTCCCGTAGGCTAGTATTATGGACTTACATTGGTAACCTTTTTATCATTTTGTTTCAAAGGTTACTTATAATCTGTTCTCACTTTTAGAGAGTGTCTAAATTTCTGAGCCATACGTAAGTACCGGTTTTATTAAGATTTTGTATATTTTGCATTGTCCTTCTTGCGACGTTATTTGATATTATTTGCCTAACTCAGCCATGGTAACATATATTGGCAATTAATATTCGACTAATTACTTCCTTTGCTACGTTGTTATCAGACACAACTAGAGATCTTAAGTATGCAAAGTTTTTTACCACCTTAATGTTGTATTCTCCTATTGTTAGATTTTATAGATTTTATAGCTGTCCAATTTCTACGTTTTAACCCTCCGTCGATCGCATGTGTATTAAAAACGATACAAGCTCGCCAATTTTTTAACGCCTATTATTGAACCCTAAAGTCAGGAGAATCCACCGTCATAGTACCTTCCTAAACCAATTTAGTCTATCGCTCAGTCGTATTCGTAATGTCCTAGTGATTGAGTGTGTTTACATTAGATTAGATTAGATTAAGAGAGGTAGCCTTTCGGCCTATTCCACTGCGACCTTTTCAGATCTATTGTGGTCCTCTAGTCCTAGATAACATTCTCTAGCCTGACCCTCTTTATAAAGTCTAATAGCTTCGAGACTGTACCGTCCATGTAGCTATTTGCCGGTGGATTTTCTTCTCCTAATGCAAAAAACCGCACATTTGCCAGACTGTCACACTGACATAAAATGTGCTCTGGTGTTACTTCTTCGAGGGGACAGAATCTGCACAGGTCATCATCTGATAATCCCATTAGCTTCAAGTGCCTATTCAGCTTACAATGCCCTGTTAGAAGACCTACTATGGCATTGACTGTTTTCCTGTCTTAGCTAATTAGGTCTGCCGCTAATTTTGGCGAATGTTCTCTAATAATGTTTGCTGTCTTTGTCTGGTGAATTCCTCCACCATTCCAAAGATTTGATAGCTATCCACTTCTTTGTAGCCGTTCTTGTTACTGACTTTGCAAAGGTTACGGTCCAATGAATGGAATTGATGAGCCTTGTTTGGCCATTTCATCTGATTTTTGGGAAACAAATTGGGGTATATTTTGATCATAGGCTTACTTGGAATACTCACTTTCTAAAAACCACACAGAAAGCTACTACGTCCCTGGACAGATGTAGAAGAATATGCGGTAAAAATTGGGAACTTAATCACAAAATGACTCTATGGTTATACATAAGGGTTATTAGACTCATGATAACCTATGGCTCGGTGACGTTGTGGACAAAGACGCAGCAAGTGAGACCAATAGGGTTGCTAGGTAACACACACAGGCTAGCATGCCTGTGTATTACGGGGGCCATAAAACAACTCCTACTGCATCGTTTGAGGTCCTGTTGAATTTACCACCACTTCATATCTTTATACAGGGCGAAGCCAGATCAGTAATGCACAGATTAATCCATAGTCAGCGACATATAAGCCAAATTCATGGTATTCAGCCTTTCATGGTATGAAAGCTAATCGAGGAGCTAAAAGCCGATATTGTGATGAGGAAACCTATCGATGCAACAGCTACTAGATATAGCTTTAACAATAAATCCACAATTAAGATACCAGGCACGGAAGACTGGAATAAAGGTGTACCCATAAAATCTGCGGCTACCTGGTACACGGAAGGCTCAAAAACATCGGATGGTGTTAGAGCCGGCATAGTAGGGACAAATAAAGGGATACATTTCCCGGTAAGTCCATCTAAGGATGTAATAGTTTTCCAGGCGGAAATAACTGCAATTGATCACTGCGTGGAAGAAATAGAAAAGCAGGAAAGAAGGTTCTGTTCAGTTGCCATCTTCACATATAGTAAGGCAGCGCTTAAGACACTCAATTCTGTAGAGATAAATTCTAAGCTAGTATGGGATTGCGTGAAGTAAAGATGCCTCTAACCAAGTAGAAGATTTTGAGAATGAACTGGACACAGATGTGGAAGATCAGCCAACGGATTAAAAAGTTGCTAACTCTGATACTAAAGGGAGTGGGATGAAGGAAGAACCATATTTATAATATCCCACATTTTACGCGACACGAAAAGATAAAACCACTAGATGAATGAAAACACCACGCGCGAAAAAGCGACGCACTGAACCTAGACATGTAGTCTCCCAAGATTAATACATCAAACACGACTAGCTAAGTTACATATAGAATGTTGGAGTTACATATTTTCTGATAAAATGCTACAAACAATAGTTAAGTTCTTCTTCTTAGGGTTCCTTCTCCTAGCGGAGGTTGGAAATCATCATCGCTATTTTAACTTTGTTGGCCGCATTTCTGAATAATTCTAATGAGCTGCAGCCGAACCACTCTCTCAAATTTCTTAGCCAGGACATTTTGCGTCGTCCTGGGTTTCTCTTCCTTGTATCTTCCTTGCATAATCAACCTCAGTAATACGTACTTCTCACCCCTCATTAAATGTCCCAGATATTGAATCTTTCTAATTTTAACAGTTTTTATGACTTCACATTCTTTCTTTATTCTTTGTAACACCTCTATATTAGTTACTTTTTCAATCCACGATATTTTATGCATTCTCCTGTAGCACCACATCTCAAAGGAGTTTAATTTTTTGATTTCAGACTGCTTTATTGTCCACGCTTCCATGCCATATAGTAAAGTAGAGAAGACGTAACAACGTAGCATTCTTGTGCGAATCTCTAGATTAAGGTTACGGTTGCAAAGTAATTTCTTCAATTTTATGAACGTGTTTCTTGCCATTTCTATTCTAGATCTGATCTCCTTTACTTGATCTCCATCTTCGGTTAGCCACGTTCCTAAATATTTATATGTTTTTACTCTTTCTATCGTTGTATTATTGATGATCAGGTTATTTACATTTTGTGGTTTTTTTGAGAATATCATTGATTTCGTTTTCTTGAGATTCATTTGCAGTCCGTAACTTTCACATGCATTGTATACATGTTGTATTATGTACTGTAGATCTTCCATGTCACTTGCAAATATGACAGTATCGTCGGCATATCTAATATTATTAATGCTATTTCCGTTGACATAAATACCTTCCACGATATCCAATAAAGCCTCTTGAAAAATCACTTCACTGTAGACGTTGAATAAGAGTGGTGAAAGGATACACCCTTGTCGAACTCCTCTAAGTATACTTACTTCCTCTGTCAGTTCTCCTTCGACTCTTACTCTTGCTTTCTGGTTTTGATACAGATTCGATATACTTTGTAGATCTCTACTATCAATGTTTTTAGTCTTAAGAATACTTAAAAGCTTCTTATGTTGATTTATATCCAGGCATCGTTGTGTCAGAACATGGACTCCAAATAATGCTTCTCTAGTTCCTAGACCCTTTCTGAAACCCATCTGTGAATCACTTATTTCTTGTTCTAATTTCATGTGGATTCTTGTATGTATGATTTTAAGGAAGGTTTTCAATGTGTGGCTCATTAACGCAATTGTTCGATAGTCATTGCAATCTTTAGCATTTGTGATTTTTGGAATCGCCACAAAAGTTGAGCGAAGCCACTCTTTGGGTATGTGTCCCGTCTTGTATATGGAGTTAAAAAGGTCTACCAAGACATCAATATTATCTTCATTAATTATCTTCAATAGTTCAATTGGTATTTCATCGGGTCCTGGAGCTTTTCTGCCTTTTGTGTGTTTTATAGCATACATAACTTCCTCTTTCATTATTTCTGGTCCCGTGGTTTCTCCGTTAACTTCTAATAATTGTTCTACTTTTTGATCATAAAATAGTTGTTCAATGTATTCTTTCCATCTACGTTGTTTGTCTTGTGTTTCAGTTATAGTGGTACCATCTGCATCTTTTAATATCCCGATTGGTTTGTTACGATTTCCTGACATCATTTCTTTAACCTTCTTATGGGTGTTGAAAGTGTCATACCTTGCCTCACATTCCTCGATTTCTTGACATTTAATGGACATCCATGTTTCCTTAGCTTGTATTATTTTCTGTTTTATTTGTTTATTAATTTCTTGATATTTAATTTTATCTTTGTTTTTATGTGTTCTTCTTTCGTCCATCTTTTCGAGAATTTCTTGTGTCATCCATTCTTGTTTGGCAGCTTTTGTAAATGTTAAAGTTTTCCGTCCCACAGTCTCGATTGCGTTCTTTATATTCTTCCACTTTGTGTCAATATCTGTAGTGTTCTTATTTTGTTGTTTTATTTCTTGGATACTCTGATTTATTTTTTTTTGAGTTTCTTGGTATGTATTTGGTTCTCTTAACTTATCAATGCATATTTGTGGTCTAGATCTTTTCATTAATGGTTTTCTCAATCTTACATTCATATTTCCTACTACTGGGTTGTGGTCCGAGTTTACATCTGCTCCAGGGTAAGTCTTCACTACTGTAATAGAGTTCTTGTACCTGTTCCTTATCAAGATGTAATCTATCTGATTTCTTTGTCTAATCTATCTAACTGATAGTTAAGTTCACAAACCAGTAAATTTATCTTGAAGTAAGGGATCGCTTTGACCGACAACGTGATGTAACTCACATGGACATGGCAGAACTCAAGGCCTTTATAAGTCTTTTATATCTAGCAGAAATTTTCACGCCAACAAATTGGTATTAGAGGATCTCTGGGGCATAGATGGATATGGCATGGAAATATTTTGACTTGTTGTGAGTATCAGAAGGTTTAAGTTTTTTATGAGAGGCCTGAATTTTGAGTCATCATAAGACCTGAAAGGAAAGCTGTTGACAACATTGCGCAGATTCGTAAACTCTTCGACGATTTTGATCAAAATTAAAGCTATTAACTAGAACCACGTGTGACTATTGACAAAAAACTAGAGGCGCTTAGGGGACGTTGCAAGTTCAAAGCCATCCAAATGCAGAGTAAAAATTTATGCTATGTGTGATGGAGATACTTTTTATAGTTACAGCCTAAAAATATATGCTGAAAAGCAACCCTAAATTTCCTATAAAGAAAGTAATATACCATCTGATTTCGTTAGAAGATTGGCAGAACCTATTTATTGAACATGGTGCAATATAACGGCAGATAATTGGTTTACAGATGTCCAACTTGTTACCGAATTACAAAGTAATAGACTGTCCTATATTGGCACTAAAAAAATAATAAAAGGGAACTGTCAGTAGATCTGCTAAATGTAAAAGAATGACCACCACAGTCAACTATGTTTGGTTTTGAAGAACACTACACTATTGTTTCCTACGTACTACAAAAAATCAAAATGTTCTTTTTATATCTTTTCATCATTACGATGATTCCATAGATCAGACGTCAGGACAATCTACGAAACCAGACATGATCACATATATCAGGGGTCACCAAATGGCGGACCGCGGTCCGCATCCGAACCGTGAGCTTGTTTTTTGGAGATAACCGTTAAATTCAAAATATAGTAATAAAATTATAAGGTAAAATTATAGTCAAATCTAAATATATAAAAATCTTAAACAAACAGTACTAAGACTATATAGAAATATTCGTCATACTAATCATAAAAGAATTTCCGTCCACTATTGATGCTGCTTCAGCTATTCCTGTTTAATGAAGCTGCAAATGATCATTAAGGCTTCCTCTTGAATACAGAAAACGTTGCAACTATCGCATTTTTTGTAGATATCTTAGACATCTGAACTTATTGAATTTAAAACTATAATGCAAGGGAAAACTTGTTTGTGAACTTCTGGATATTAGAAGTTTTTTAAAAAGATTGAACTTTGTTCTGAGAATATTAAGGCAGAACTTTTGCATTTTCCTCTCCTTAAATCCGTTTGTGATAGTAATAAAGATATTGATGTTACATAGTTCTCACGTTTTATTAATAAACTTGATTTGGAAGTTAAAAAACGATTTGCTGATTTCCACAAAATTGAAAATGTTGTGCAACTGTTAAGCAACAGTTTTTTACTCAAGCCTAATGGTGTATGGACCAGCTAAACAGCAAACACATTACGCCGCAAAAATTTATTAAACAAAGACGGGAGAAAAAACAATATAATAGCTTTATAATCATATTTTTCCTTGAGCTTATTTTATACCTAAACGAGATGGCCTAGTTGCTTGGTTTTAACTACGTAACCAAGATGATCTCCTGAGGGAAGGTTACAACTACTGGAAGATTTCTGGGTACTTGCCCATCTCGGTTACGTCACTGCCTGGTTTAGTGCTGAGTGCCCAGACCTAGGAAATGCGTAGTAGGTTTTCGAAACGGACCCTCAGGGAATATAATTAGTGATCCCTGACATACAAATATTATAATAAAACTAAGTAAGGTGTCGACGTTGTCGATAAGCCCGACGTTGTTGGCCCATGGTCTTTTTTTTCCATGCTGAACATTACAGGCAATAATGCCCAAGTGATTTCAATTAGAAACTGACAGGAGAATAGCCATGAGTTAGCCTTGCTACACTTACAAAAACGAAGTCTTATTACACGAGGTATACCACGTTCTCTTTTTGAAGCGCTCAGCAGATTTAGACCAATGGAAGAGCCCGATTAAGAAGCTCGACTAGTGGCTAGTGGCGATCATTTAACCCCAGTGTGCACATCATGTCACTCAAGGTTAAAAGAACAAGAAGACTCAAGTGACACATAGGTGAAAGATCGTCACAACTATGAACTGATATAAAGATTTTTTTGATTCAAAATGTTCATAAGAAAATAATTTAGTTTATGTTTGCGTCATATAGGAAAGCAACATTTTATTTTTACCAATTTATAATGTAAGAAATTAAATTATTTTATACAAGTACTTAGGTAATATTTTTATGTAAGTTACCATTTTTTGATAATATATAAATGTTTTAAATCCTACTAGATGAATAAATTATAAAAATAATAAAAAACAAAGTAAAACACTACATATATCTGACTGAGTGTTAGTTTGTTATTGTAAATTGTTTTTTTTTGTTATCACAATGTATTTACAAAAAAAAGGAGGAACATAATGAATTGTTGGATGTAATCTACAACTACGGTTGATCCAAAAACTATTGCTGTTATTGTAATTTTAAGTCAAAGCTAGACGTATCATTTTAATACATTGCGACAGCTTTCATGCAAGAGTAAGTTACGACCGACGCGACGGGAGGTTAATTTGCATTTTTCCTCTTTTATTTGCCCTGATTGAGTTTATGACTACTACTTTGCGCAGCAGTGCTAAAGTGCTTGATTTTCCCCCAAAGACATCTTCGAAAATTTTGAGAGTTCTTAACGTATAATGGATATGCTGATAAAAGACAATAAAAAAGTAAATCTACTAAGGAAACGTAATATTCGGTGTAAAAACAACCCTGATAATAATAGACAGAAGTAATGTTATAATAATTAACACATAAAGATCAACACTACAGCTGGTTGTAAGCCAAAGTCCGAGATCATTGATCTAATATACCAAGGATGGATCGCTAATCACCAACAGAACTGAAGTCACATTATCGACTACCTACAATGTACGAAGTGAATTTGACAGATAATTAATGTAAACATAGTTATTTCCGATATTTTAATGTTAAACAGGTAATATTATGTGTTAAATCAATTATTAAACGTATTATTTTTGGCAAATCAATAAATTCGATAAATTATTAATATTCTGCATTTAATCACATCAGTGGCGTGCGATGTGCAACTCATCATCATCATTTAGCCCATACTCGTGCACTGCTGAACATAGGCCTCCCGTAGTTCACCCCACAAATTTCTGTCCTGAGCCGCCTGCATCCAATTTTGATGTGTCCGTTTCAGGTCATCCGTCCATCTTGTTGGTGGTCGTCCTCTATTCCTAAAGGCATCTTGTCTGGGTCTCCACTCAAGAATGCGTTTTGTCCATCTGCCGTCCTTCGTTCTCGCGACGTGCCCTGCCCAGTTCCATTTTAAGGTTGATATTCTTTTGATTGCGTCGGTTACTCCCGATCTACGGCGCAATTCTGTGTTGGGTATTCGGTCTCTCAGGGTTAATCCCAACATGGACCGTTCCATTGCCCTCTGTGTTGTTCGAATTTTGTTTGCGGACGTCTTAGTAAGTGTTAGCGTCTCCGCACCATAGGTTAGAACCGGCAGCACACATTGATCGAAGACTTTTCTCTTCAAGCAGATGGGAAGAGCTGATTGGAAAACATCTCTTAGCTTTCCATAAGCTGCCCATGTCAACCCTATTCTACGTATTAGTTCATTGGTCTGGTTATCTCTACTTAAGCGAATTTCGTGTCCCAGATATTTGTATGCTGATGTTTGTTCTATACTTGTTCCAGCTATGTTGATGTTCTCACTCAGAACAAGGTTTGTCACCACTTGTGTTTTTGAGTTATTGATCTTTAAACCCACTTGTGTAGAGGCATGGTAGAGTCTTTCGCACATTTCGATGGCATGATCTATGCGGTCTGTTATCAGGACTATATCGTCCGCGAACCTGAGGTGACTAAGCTGCTCTCCATTTATGTTTATGCCCTTTTCGTCTAGGTTTGCACGCTTACACATGTATTCCAATAATGTTGTAAACAGTTTTGGTGAAATGGTGTCGCCCTGGCGAACTCCACGATGAATGTTGAACTTGTGTGTATCTTCATGGAGTCTGACGCATGCCGTGGCATTATCATAGATATTTTTGATGACAGTGGTGTAGCGGTGATCTATTCGGCACTCTTTTAAAGCTTCTAGCATTTTATGGTGGTTTACTGTGTCGAATGCTTTCTCATAATCCACAAATATTAGGACGAGGGGTTTATTGTACTCTATACATTTTTCGATGAGGCTTTTAATAACTTGTAGATGGTCGTTTGTGCCGAAGCCTGACCTGAATCCTGCCTGTTCGCATGATTGGTAAAAGTCCATTTTGTTCGAAAGTCTGTTTGTTATGACTTTTGTAAAAAGCTTGTATATGTGTGAGATGAGGCTGATTGGTCTATAGTTTACGAGATTTGTTAAATCTCCTTTCTTAAACATTAGAATGATCACTGCATTTTGCCATTGTGATGGTGTTGTTCCTCTTTCAAGGCATTCTGTGAAAAGTATGGAAAGCATTTGTATCAGTTTCTCGCCTCCTAATTTTATGGCTTCGGCAACGACCCCGTCGTCGCCAGGTGACTTATTATTTTTCATTTGTAGGAGAGCTTTTTTGATTTCATCAACAGTAACATCTGGTATGTCTTCCGAGCCCTGGTTTAGAACCTTTGGTATGTTGTCAGTTGGAACATTTTCTTCTGTTTTGCTGTAGAGTTCGCTGTAAAATTGTCCGACAGTTTGTAGAATTTCCTGTTTATCTGTTATTATTTCGCCCTTTGTGTTTTTCAGTTTGTAAATATTTTTCTTTCCTATTTGCTGTTTCCTTCTGAAGACTTTTAAACTTTTGTTCTCTTCTATGACTTTTGATATCTCTCTGGTGTTGTAGTCTCTTATATCTTTTCTGATGTTCTTAGTGATTTGTTTGTTTAGTTGTCTCATTTTTATTAGATTGGTTCTGTATTTATCTGTTAGTTGTCTTCTTTCCTCTAATAGAGTTTTCGTGCTTAGACTTAGTTTTTCTTCGTCTTTTTGGTTTTTTGGGCAACATTTTTCTTGTGCTTGTTTCAGAGCTTTGACTATTTTCTGGTTTAGTTGTTCGATGTTTATGTTTTCTGTTTCTTTGTTTTGTAATTTTTCTTCGACCGTACGTTCAAACAGTTTTGCATTTTCAGGTGGTACCCATCTTCTAACATTTGGTTTAGGAACAAGCTTCATTCTTTCTTTTTTAACGTTAAGCATTACTTTTGTTCTTATCATCCTATGGTCGCTGCCAGCAGAGAACTTGTTGAGTACTTCCACGTCTTGTATTATATATTTTTTATCTGTAATTATAAAGTCGATTTCGTTTTTGACGGCGCCATCAGGGCTTATCCAAGTCCATTTGTTTTGGGGTTTCTTTTTAAAGAAAGAGTTCATTTGAAACATGCATTGATGATGTAGAAAGTTTAAAAGCATGTCCCCTCTTGCGTTTCTTGCCCCGTATCCGTACTTTCCTAACGCGATCTCCGCTTGGTCTTGTTTGAATCCGAGTTTTGCGTTGAAGTCGCCCATGAGAACAGTGTAGTGTGTTTGTGTTCTTTGTTGTGCCTCTGCTACATCCTTATAGAATTTTTCAACTTCTTCATCTGTGTGTCCAGTTGTCGGGGCGTAGACCTGTATAACTTTTAAACTATAACGAGAGTTTAGTTTTAATATCAATAGGATGACTCTCGTGCTTATGGTCTCAATTTTCGTTATGTTGGGTATATGTTTTTTATGTACAATGATCCCGATTCCACCGCTGGATGAATGTTCCTCTCCTCTTTAGTGGAACAGGTGTCCTGATTTCAATGTTTGTTGTTCTTCTCCTCTCCTTCTAATTTCACTAAGTCCCATTACATCCCATTTTATTGTTTTTAATTCGTTTTCCAGTTCTATTAGTTTATGATCGGTTGAGAAGGTTCTTAAATTATAGGATGCAAGATGCAGTATTCTTGTGCAGTTTAGCCGTCTTGAGTGGTAGCCTGGGTTATCCCGGGTATTCTTAGCACCCTCTGCTCTTAATCTTTTCTGTCCGCTACCTTGGTCAGAGATTTTTGAGCTGCCGGGGACTGCCGTGTTTGGTTTGTGTTTTGCATGTTTACGGGGGGTTTGGCCTTAAAACGCCACGCTGGCCAGACGTGTTGGCGAGTTGGGGGAGGATATAGGGAAGGAATTTGGGGTTTGGGTAGGATAATATTGGGGTTTGGGCCTGGTTTCCCCTAAGTAGGGAGTAGAGGAAAACCAGGAGCTCACGTGGGCAGGAGCGCTACCTCCCTGAAGTAAGTCTACCCTCTATCGGGATCATAGAGGGGTACCTACCCGCTACCATTATGTGCAACTACGTACCTATAAAATATATACGTTTTATATGTTTTTATGTTATAAAAATACTATTTTTTTTTATTTTTACAATGTTACACTGTTTACAAAGAATAAGATGGTATGAACGCATAATTAGAAGAGAGAAAGTAATATGTTAAAAATTATGACGGAATGGATTCTACCAGGTAAAAGAACCAGTAGCAGCCCTAAACTAAGATGGAAACAACAAGTGGATGAAGACTTAAGGAGTACGGAAATTGGACATATAGAAAGGACAATGCAAGAGGGAGAAAAATGAAGAAAAGTAGTGGAAACAGCGAAGTCACACCAGAAACTGTAAAACCAAACCCAGAATGGGATGATTCCCACACAAAAAGAATCTTTAACTGAAAATACCTTTAACTTCTTACGTTTATTTTAGTTTTACTAAAAAAAGATAAGTTTTAAACTGAGTACAAGTAGTGCGTGAAGTGAAAGGTCCACTAACAAAGAGCCAATTAGAAAGACTTTTTCATGAAAGTGATTCTGATTACTCAGACTTAGACAATAAGAAAGATGATAACCAGGATAGTTTCAGTGAGCCTGATAGTAAATCTGTTATTAAAGAACATAGGTTGAAATAAATGTATGCAGTGATCCAAAAAGCCTCCACAACAAAGAAATCCTTTGGCTCACAACGTAATCTCACAATTACCTGGTTGATCACCTAGTTCACCAAATCAGATGGTAAAATTGTAGCGAATGTTGCCGTTTCGTTTGCTTTATTTCTTGATAATGAAGTCTTGCAACTTATTGCTAAAAACACAAATATCTATAAAATTGAAGAAGTGAAATATAAATTTGAAAGTTTTCGCTATTCTAAACTACTAACAGTTATGGAGGTAAAAGCATTTTTGGGAATCCTTGTACACTCATCTCAATGACACTATCAAGAAGTGATTGCAGATCTTCTTGACTAGAAGCTAGGAGTACTGTATCGTCCGCATATCGCAAATTATTGATGACTTCGCCGTTCACAAGTATTCCTTCTTGTTTTTCAGAAAGTGCTTTTCTGAAAATTCTTATGGAGTAAACGTTAAAAATCAGGGGTGATAAGAGGCATCCCTGCCGTACTCTTTTTTTAATATTGAGAGCCTGTGATTCCACACCATCTACTAAAACTGATGTCGTTTGATTCCAATATAAATTTGCAATTATTCAAACATCTCTGCCGTCCAACCCAATGTTTTTTAGAGCTTCGATCAATATAGAGTGCTTAACACGATCAAATGCCTTTGGAAGTCAATAACACAACAGTATATGTCTACAGATATATCACGACATCTTTGAGCAAGTACGTTCATTCCAAAGAACAGACATTACCGTATATAATTAATACACTAGCATACAATTAGCACAAAAACTACTAACAGAAAATGAATTAACCTAGTAAACACCGCAAAAAAACAGAAAATCTACAGTAAGTTCCTTGGAAACAAACTTAGAGAATCCAAAATGCTATGTTTTAATTTCCAAAAAATATACCATTGATATCGTATATGTCACAAAACTATTAACTATTAACAGTAATTTTATTATCTGCTTTACATAACGATAATAAAATTGAGAAGTCAACAGGTGACAATAATAACCAGAGATTTTGACTTTTTACAATTTGACCAAGGGTGGTGTTAACACAGTCGACAATCTTTGTCCAACTTACAATGTCAGGAGAAGAACAAGGTGACGGCCTATAAAAATTTTTATATTAAGTAAATGTTTGTGCAGTAAATGCACCTATTATATATAATTCTCGCAAGTCAATGGTTTCAATGCCTAGAAGAGCATTTCTTAAGCCGTTAAGACCTTATCAGCAATTACGCTTATTTGATCCGTATGTTTCGCGAAAAATTATAAATAAATTAATGAACTATCTAAATCTTAAGACTGTAGATAATAAAGTTCTTCAGATTTATGTAAGAAAGCCGTGTTACATGTGCCAAAAAGCAAAAATCGCCATACCAGACAAATATGTAAAAAGCATAAATCTTTCATAAAGTATAAATCTCGTAAAGTCTAAATTTTTTCACATTTTTGTATTACTTAAACAAGTTTTTTGACCCTAAATAAAAACGTTTTACTTGTTCAACACTATAATATATTTGTTTTAAAATTTTAAATTTTACAAAAACTTGAAATTAAAAGAAGAATAGAAGCAGTTTTAACAGTTAGTGCCTTAAAGGGGCCACGCGCCTAGTAAGGTATGTGAGATTCACGTGAGTACTTAAAGGTTAAATAAAATTAAGACAATATTTCCAATACGGATGCGAATATTGGACACTAAGACAATCGAAACAGAGTAAGAAAGATGCCCCAATTGTGTGAAGTGACTATAGAACTAATAATTTCATTTTAAAATACCTAACTAATAAGTAAGAGCTAAGATGGCACTTGGAGAGATAAGATTTATTGATTTTAGAACAATCAATTTAGAGAGCAAAAGTCAACCATAGATAATATCATAGATTTGGAAAGTGACATTTTTGAAGTATTCGCACTAACGAGTAAATATCTAATGGTTTTCTATGAGATATCAAGAGCTTTGGATACAGCCTGATTATATATAATAAAACTAAAGAATTACATACGTGTAACATGTATATTCACTGTCTCTTCTTTAATAAAAACTTCCATCAAAATAGACCTTTTAGAGTTAGGACAAACAACACAACATCAGATATAATATGTTTAGAAAATGGCATTACTTAAGGCTCGGGTATAGGTAAGTCCTAAACTCTTTATAGTGTCAATCTTGTAGTTATTTTTTCAGATCTTGTAGTTTTTTGCAACGGTAAAAATATACAAAATATATTTTATCTTACACAGAACTTTATACAATACTTAGAACTCTGGTAACAAAAAACAGGTTTGTGTTTTTCCACTGAAAAAACTCGTTATATCCTGTTTTGTAAAAAAATGTCAGCAATACCTAAGACTATGTGATAGGAAGTTCTTGGACATGACATTTAAAGAAACTCTAATCTGGAAACTTCATACAACAAATTTAATATTATCTTGCCATAAGTGAATAAATCTTCTTGAAACTCTGGTCGATAAAGCATGACATGTGGATTGCCAAACAATTTTAATAATATAAACAACATTATTAAATCAAAATTACATTATGGTGTATATAATGTTTTTAAAATCTCTCTTTACATATTATATTTAGAGATTTGAGCACAACACAACTCGAAAGTATTTATTTTGAAGTCGATGAATCGCCCTTAGAAGACAAAGACTTATTTAGGTGTAGCATATGCCACAAAATTAGGTCTAACTGAAAAAAACCTAATATTCAAAATTGTTTTTTTAGAAATAAGAAGCTATTTAAATCGATTAAACTACATGTGTCAAAAATGATTTCCCAGTCAATCGTCCCCAATTTCTCAATGGAAAATAAAGAAACCTTAGTACCTAACCCGTCCCATATCTTTTGATAAACATTCAATAAACCCACAGGTAATTAAATCCGTCTTCAATGATATGCTTCACAACTACAAGGATTATACACATCTATACACAGATGCGTATAAATCAAATGAAGGTACTAATGCTGCAGTAATAACCAAAACATCGACATATAAATACAAACTCCCTTCAGGGTACTTCATTTAATCTGCTAAACTATATGCTTTATACCAGGCCACCTTTAATGTCAACGCTTTCAATAATACCAATTATATTTTACCCACAGACTCTCGAAGTACCTACGTAGTACGTAGTCAATCCAATATGTCTACATAAGTAATCCTTTGGTAATCAAGATAAGACAAGAAGTTCAAACCACTCAACTAAATGAAAAAATTATTACATTCATCTGGATATTATTCCATATTGGAATACAAGTAAATGAAGGGGCAGACAACGCTGCAAACAAGGTGCAACTAGTGTACTGAAACATTTACGAGTGCGGACGTGAAAGCAGCGGTCAAATGTAAAGTGTGATATATGTGGGAAGAAAAGTGGAAAGTGTCATCGACCAATCTACGCTACGGATAGAAAACGATAAAACCCTGGCGCACATTACCAAATACCTGGAGAGACCAGGTAATATTACCGGGACTCCGACTGGGTCATACGCGAGTAACTAATAGCCATGTGATTTTCAATAAATCAAAAACCAAGATGCGGAAAATGTAAAGAAAAGTTAATAATCAAATATATATTAGACAAATGTCCAGCATTTATGCCAAAGCGCATGTTATACAGGTTATACCTTGCTGTCAGACCGTGAAGTTGGGGTGCCTACATTGTAAAAAATGGCATGCGCCCTTCCCTACATGCTATGGCATGCTGGACGAGCCATACAGTCTGTAGTCAATACCCCGAGGTATGAACGGGAACACAAAGTGTATTAATACTCATACGCTTATGAAACGCACCTGGCACATCATAAGGGCCTTCACATTTCACTCTTTTTCAACTTGTCTTCAGTGAAATGTCTTCAATCTTTCCTATCGGCCTCTCTTGGCTAACTCTTGTTTCTTCCGACCCCGAATGGCTATTGGTTTTCCGGGGGCGGACGGGTCACTATATTTCCTTCTATTACACACTCTAGGAAGGCAACGGGAAACCACCTAGAGCCTAATTTTCCCAAGAAACAATCATGGAAATGGCTGATAATATCACATACATGAAATACAACGGCCCCAAGTACGGGCACTCCTTAAATGGAGCAGGGGTGCTAAGAATCTCCCGGTCAGCTAGAAACATGAACACATTTTCTAAAGAAAGAAAAATAGGTACATGGAATGTAAGAAGCATGTACGAACCAGAAAAAATTCACAACACCATTAAAGAAATGAAACGTCTAAATATAAGTATCCTTGGAATAAGTGAAATAAGATGGCCGGGGTCTGGAAAAGTAACTGTAGATCATATTGTATACTATTCAGGAGAAGACAGCTCAAAACACAAAAATGGTGTAGCAATAATTGTGTCGAAGGAAACAGATGAAGCTGTAAAAAACGTCGTCCTATTCTCAGACAGGATACTGATGATACAAATACAATCAACAACAATCAATGTGAACATATTACAAGTATATGCACCCACACAAGACTATGAACAAGAAGAAATTGAAAAATTCTATCATGATTTCGAAAAAGTATTAGCACCTACAAAGAAACACGATCTCAATATTATCATGGGAGATTTTAATGCAAAGATTAGTGAAGGTGAACAGGAAAATATCATAGGGAAATATGGTCTGGGAATACGAAATTAAAGAGGAGATATGTTGGCATCTTTTTGCGTAGAAACGCAATTAGTAATAACGAACACAATTTTCAAACTTCCAAAACTTCGTCTTTACACCTGGAAATCACCAGCAGATTCACCTGAACGAGTTGTTCGTAGCTAACTTAACATCCAGCAAAGAAGAAAGTACTGAGGAAAACTGGACGAAAATGAAAGATATCTTAAAGACTGTTCAAGAAACAAAATCGAGTGCGCTAAAAGCAAGAAAAAACTGGGACGTATGGATCAAAGAAGAGAAGTCAGAAATAAAGATGAAAACGAATACAGGAGGATCCACGCAATAATCAGGCAGAAGATAAGACACGCGAAAACACAATTGCATAGGAAAGAATGTAATTAAATTAAACAATATGAAAAGAAACATGATACATTTCATCTGCACAAGAAATTAAAAGAGGTCGCTGGAAACAAACGGAAACAAGTATCCCAAAGTTTAGAAGACAGAAACGGACACAGAATATTATACATCAATGAAAAGTTAAAAGAATGGGAAAACTACATTTCTGAATTATTTGAAGATGGGAGAGTAGAACACTATACACCGATTGCTATATCAAGTCTATCTATAACAGAAAGTGAGGTAAGATGTTCAATACAAATGGCAAAAAATGGAAAAGCACTTGGCCCGATGAAGTGTGTGCTGAAATACTAAAGTTTTTGGGAGAAAATGGAATTAAAGCTCTGTGTAATCTCTTTAACAGAATTTATGACACTGGGATATTACCAACTGATTGGTTAAAGTCGACATTTGTCACAATACCTAAAAAACATCTTCCAAAGACATGCGGTGATTATCGAACAATAAGTCTGATGAGTCACGTTTTGAAGATCTTCCTGCGAGTAATACACAGCAGAATTTACACGCTGTTAGAGGACAGAATTAGCAATACTCAATTTGGGTTTAGGAGTGGCTTGAGTACAAGAGAAGCCTTGTTTAGTATACAGGTACTAATACAGAGATGCAGAGATATAAATCAAAATGTGTACATTTGTGCAATCGATTTTGAAAAAGCTTTTGACAAAGTCCGACATAACAAAATGCTAGAAATATTGGAAACAGCTGGATTGGACGATAAAGATCTACAAATAATTACAAATCTATACTGGCATCAAGTGGCAAGAATAAAGGTTGAACAAGAACTGTCGGATGAAATAAATATAAAAAGAGGAGTGAGACAAGGCTGTATATTGTCGCCTTTACTTTTTAACTTATATTCGGAGGAAATATTTAAGGAAGCCTTAATGGAGACAACCGAAGGTATTATTGTGAATGGAGTAACCGTCAACAATATTAGATATGCCGACGATACCTTAGTCCTTGCCAATTGCGGAGAAGACCTTCAAAATCTAATGAACAAAATAAAACAGACTTGTGATCAGTATGGATTAAAACTCAACGTTAAGAAAACTAAATATATGATAGTTAGCAAACAAAATTATATACAGGATGACGGTATAAAAGTCGGAGATGCCGCACTGGACAGAGTAGAGAAACTCGTGTATCTCGGCAGTAATATCAATGAGAGCTGGGATCCAACCGCAGAAATTAAAAGCCGAATAGAACAAGTCCGAGCTGCCTTTGTAAAAATAAGAAACGTACTTTGCAGTCACGATCTTAGCATTGACCTTAGAGTTCGTATGACATCTTGCTACATCTTTCCTGTCCTACTGTATGGAGTGGAAGCGTGGACTCTAACTGAGGCTATGCTTAAACGCTTGACAGCCTTTGAGATGTGGGTATACAGACGACTACTGAAAATAAGCTGGGTCGACAGAGTTAGAAATGAGGAGGTCCTTAGACGGCTGAGCAAAACAACTCAAATGGTCAATATAATAAAGAAACGCAAGCTGGAATACTTCGGTCACATTATGAGACACCCTGAAAAATATGATCTTTTACATCTGATCATTCAGGGAAAGATCCAAGGTAATCGTGGTCCTGGTAGACGAAGAACATCATGGCTGAAAAATCTAAGGCAATGGTATGGAAAATCAACTACATCGTTATTTAGAGCTGCTGTCAATAAAGTCACGATAGCGAATATGGTAGCCAACATGATATCCAACGATCGATAACGGTCATGGAACTAGAAGAAGAAGAAGAAGCATGTTATACAATATACGCAACAAACTAAGTGAAATTTGAAGTCACAGTGCAATATGTCATACCTAAAAAGTTTCTTAACCGTAAATAACATATTAAGTGCTTTGTATAACAATTAAAATATCTTTTTACGATAATTACGTTTTGTGATAATATTTACAAATAGTGAAGTGAATAGTGAATGTTTTTACTTCTATTCACTTCTATTTTTTAGGAGCTTGTAACGATTTCAGATGACTATAAAATAAATTATTTTTTTATAGTTGTGGTAGTTTTTAGTATTCTATTAGATAAGCCTTAATTTCTATCAACTATTCAAAACTGTATTAAAAATCTAAATTGCATTATATATTAGTTTACGTAAAGCGGATTCCATTACTGTGAACATACATGTTAAATCAAATAAAATCGTATCTGAACTCAGCAACAAAACTATGTACTACATAGTCATATTGTACGTATTGTACGAGCCTTTATATAAAGTGACATTGCAGACAAAGGTTTCTAGAGTTTGATGTCTGAAAGCAAAGCATTAAATTTACTAATAGAGCATACACTTTGATAGAGAATGCTCCACATTATTGAAATGGTGCGTTGGAGAGAACATTATCCATCAATATATCCCCGGCTAATGTACTGAGAAACGTGTTCTACATCTCTATGTCAACAAAGAGAAGTTTTTGTTTTATTTTATTAAAATATACTTTTACATCCTCTTTTAAAAACTACTTAAAATACTTTAAATATTTCAAGAATATTTGTATTTTTACGATTTAATATTAAAAAATATAAACGCCGTAAAGTATACTGAGAAGAAAGAAATAACATATGACGAACAATAGATAATAAAAAATTAATCTCAGTATAACGATTATCAAACAGCATTTATCGCTAAACAATGGCCTCCCTCAATTGTTTCCTGTACTCCCAATCTTCTGCCCTGCAAATTAAATTTATTATAACTGTCTCTTTATCATCCATTTGCCGTGTCTGAGAACTTCTTTTATGCAGATTTTAATAGGTCTGAAATTTAGGACCCTACTTCTCTATGCATTTAGTTCCACTTCACTTAATCTAATACCATTTATTCTCGCCCCAAAACTACATCAGATTCGCTACATATATGGGATCCTTTCCATAGTATGATCAATTGCGTTCTTGGTCTTATGATAACATTTAGAACTTGATAATTCTTTATTAAGTGAACTTTGAAAGATTAAAGGCAGATATCGAGCACAATTTTATTAATCAAATCTTGCCCAAGTACTTTCGCTTTGTAAAGCATCATCAGGGGTATTTCGTCAAATTTGGGCTATCCAACAAGCGCTATACATGAAATACATTAATTGTATATAACACCACACTAAAGAAGGACAAATAGTTTAAAATTATTTAAAAATTATTCGACGCAACATTCTTGTCGGCAACAGGAAAGTCATTCTCTCATTTTTCTACGGCGTACAGATTCTCAGTAAATAAATATCAAATAAAAGATATTAAATTTTTACCGTCGAAAAATAAAAATTCTATTTAACATTGATTTCGCCTTCGCGCGCCCATCTGACGTCTAAAATCGCCGATCGCTTCAAACGTTGTTACTAAGAAAACGGTTCATTCTACACAAAAAGTGACAATAATAGTATATTACTTTATGAGGCGGAGAAGCATGACTTTTCTTGACGCGCCCGACGCGTAGTAGAGGGCAAGTCAAGAAAAGTCGCTTCTTTGCCGAATAAAGTATACTATTTTTTCTTCAAACGTAGCAATTTTCAACCGTAAATAGTACAATTCATAGGCTATTTCGAAATATATAAATAAATAAATAAATAAATAAATATATACTCGAAATTAACTGTGACAACTATCAAAGTCGTCTAGATGTTAGAAATTAAAATAATTAAGTCGTCGGTGGGATTTGCGTCTCCCTGGTTACAGTTGTTTGATAGTTATTTGCAATTATTAAAGACAGCTTATTGTTGTTGCAACCGCAAGCGCAAATTTAGTGCGAAAATGGAAAACCTAAACGAAATTGAGTCCGCGGCTAATGATGCAGTAGCACGTTTGGGTCCCTCCAAGTCCGGAATAAAGTATCGGTTAGCGTACAAGCACTTCCAAGAGTGGTGCGATACAAGAGGAGTACGGCAAGTTACCGAAGACGTTTTACTTGCATATTTTAATATAATGGAAAATGATAATAAATGGAAATCTTCTACAATGTGGTCACGATACTCTATGATAAAATCCGAGTTAGTTATTAGAAAAAATGTGGATATAAGCAAATTTTTAAAGTTACGTGCCTTTCTGAAAAAAAAACAAGCGAAGGATATACTGCAAAGAAGTCTAAAGTTTTCACTAAAGACGAGTTTGATAAATTTTTGTTTGAAGCGCCAGATAAGTTTTATTTAGGATTAAAGGTAAAAAAAATTATATTGCAAAGCATGTAGTATACTCTACTAAATTATAAAAATATTTCAGATTGTTTTGTTAATTGGGTTACCGGCGCCTGTCGATGCGACGAAATGGTAAAAATAAGACTGTGGACATTGAGGATAAAGAAAATGTAATAATTATCAAAATCCCAGACAGTCAAACACGACAAATTAGATCTTTTACGATAATTGGTCAAAACTACATTAAACTGTATAAAAAGTATGCATCACTGCGGCCTGAAAATTTCACAGAAAACCGATTTTTTATCAAGTACCAAAATGGAAAGTGTTACCGAAGCGTCATGGAATACATTCGATCAGCGCAGTAGCCCAAAAAGTAGCTAGTTATTTAAATTTAAACGATGCAAGCGCATACACGGGTCACTCTTTACGACGAACTTCAGCAACACTTTTAATTGATGGAGGCGGAAATCTAGAATGCCTCAAACGACATGGGGGCTGGAAATCAAGCACGGTTGCCGAAGGATATATAGAGGATTCAATAAGAAATAAGAACGATAATGCTCAAAAAATTTTAAACTCTCATGATTCGCCAACATCGGGAATGATTGCTGAAAGTTGTTCTCGACCATCAGTATCATCAACAATTACCAATGCGTATCAAGAGTCGGGAACATTTTTGCACGGTTTCAATTTTGAAAATGCCTCATTAACTAATTGTACTTTTAATATTACTATAAATAAAAATGATGTTTAATTGTTGTTAATGACATTTGTATTGTTGCTTTGTGACATGTTTCATATTGTTGCCATGACAACATTTTTCCCTCCGCCGTAAAGAAATGGAAAAAAAACTGCTGCCGGCGGAGACATCAAACTTTGACAGGATCAAGTTAGATAAGTAATGTCATCATTATTTGACGTTTGAAGAAAAACATTTTTGCTCAAGTTTATCTCAGCTAACATTTTTTCTACGGCGTACACATTCTTGGTGAATAGATTGTGGTGCATTTTTACCCCACTTTTTAAGAGGGGTATTTTAGGGGGAAGTCCAGGGGTAAATGTGGAAAACTTTTTTGCATCTTTTTTGAGGTTCCAAAGTAATATTTTTAACAAAATTTAGCTTGTTTTTATGATTCTTAGGGGTCAAATCTCTGACGACCGGACTAATAAATTAACCTTTATTTTTCTGTATATCTACAGGTGTCTAGGATATATACAGGAGTATTTGGATCATTTTTGTTCTTCAAATTTTTAAAAAGGTTGAATTAGTTAAAAGTATTAGACCTGCCAAAAGGAAAGGAGACCCGAAAGTAAGTTGTATCTCCCCCACTATTTACTTTGCATGTTATTTAAAAGCATTTTCTATTTTAGGTAACCGATATAGCAGTTTGAAGTACACTGGAAATGTGGTAAAACCAAGCCTATGGAGACTTGTTCTTGGCGTAAACTTGATAGTCTGCATGTAAACCGTATATAAATAAAAATTAAAGAGTATAAAGATCTACAAGAGCTAAAATTTACTTTGCCGGCAGACTACCATGAATATTATGATAATGTTCCTTACGAAAAACAGTAGATGTAATAACTTTAGCAATTTTTATTTTAGTTTGGCTCTTTTTGTAGTATCAACTAGTATTAATTTAGTAAAGAGTTTAAGTTACTGATTGTTTGATTCTGAAATCTGATACTAAAATCTGCCAACTCAATTTTTTTAGTTCCGTAAACTAATGTACGAACATTACTTAAAGAAAAATAGTTAAATAATTCCTATAATATAGTTAATAAATAGTTGTGATAAAAAATTTCGGCAACATTAGTTTTGGATACACTAGAAAGTTTTTTTTGTCTCCTGAAATCTTTACCATTTTGGAGTCGACAGGAAACAATCTTAACCGACGAAATATAAATCAGTTTCCAGCTGTTCTCCGTGCGTTGAGGTTTTCTCCCCGGCTCTGGAACTCAAAACTTTTTACAATGTATGTTACCTGAAGTCATATCTAATTTAATAATGAACATTACAGTTTTTTAACAACAAGATGTATAATCTTTGATAACTATAAGTAATTTAAAGGGTTTTTACCCATATATTTTGGTGGCTCAGGCATTTTAACCTAGCAGATTTTAAACCTGATGATGGACTGTTTAGTCCGAAAACGTTTGTTTTTTTGATGTAGCCCTTTTAAGGGTTTTTAAATAAATATACCCACTTACAAAGATTAACCTCTTTTTTTTTAAATATAAAACTCCTCTGAACCTTCCCATACCTAGTAATTCAACTCAATACAATTCCCAATCATACGCATCAATTACAACAAAAAATCAAACATCATCCAAATTTCCCGATAAACAGCAAGCCATCTTATTTACTTCCATTGACGACGTAAAAATTGAAGATTATCTAATAGCCTTGGGCAGTATTGTAAATCCTAAAGATATTATTTTCGCCTCACGGATTTCTCAAAATAGAATATGCATTTACTTATCCTCAAAAGAACTAGTAGATAACTTCTTAAAAAATTATGGTTCAATTAAAGTCAACAATCAAATTCTCACTGCCCGCAAATTAATCACTCCAAGTCAAAGAATTGTTTTATCCAATGTATGCCCCAGCATACCACATTCTATTTTAGAAGCAGAGCTAATAAAGCTAGGTCTAAATCTATTATCGCCTATCAACTTTCTTAAAATAAACGCGTCTCGCCCAGAATTTAGTCATATTCTCAGTTTTCGCCGACAAACGTATATTACTCCTTTAGAAAACAATGCAACATTACCAGCTTCTTTCATAATAAATTTCGACAATACATCATACAGAATTTTCTTAGCAACCGACAACCTTGAATGTTTTTCTTGTAAACAATCAGGTCACTTAGCTGTAGTATGCCCACTTCTACAACATAACGAGCAAACTTCATTAGAGAATTTCGCCCAATGCACAGAAGCCGCCAACACTCTAGCGTCTAATGATGAATCTTGTCAAAACATAAGCGCATCTTCAGTTAATCAAAATGTCAATGTAAATACCAAAGAACGAAATAAACAGAATACGGAACCAATGAAAACATCTGAAACGGTAGCCCAAGAAACTTCAACGATTTCCATTAAACGACAAATGTCAGAGTCTACACCACCGCATGAAGACCTCCACAAACAACCCACATTTCAAAAACCCAAACCTAAGAAAATAAAACCGGAAAAATCCATTCACGATGAAATGCAACCATTACAACAAATGTTTGAAGACAATAAAAACAATTTTACACTGAACTATAACCAAACTTTAAATTTCTTTGAATCAGCCCCACACAACGCAGACATATTGGATCTTCTTAAAACCTATACAGACAATGTACCAGGTTTCCTTAAGGATCTGGACACTATGTACACTCAAAGCTCAAAAAAGTTGAAAACAAAAATCACAAACATTAAAAGAAAATTACAGCATCAACTCTTCAGAACATCTGCATCAATGGACAGCGAACTCTCATCCTCTCAAGAAAACTTAAGTACTTAACATTCAGATGTATAATACAATGGAATCTCAACGGGTACAACACCCGTTGCGAAATGTTACAAAAGTTAATTGCTCAACAAACACCATCAGTTATTTGCCTTCAAGAAACTCATTTCAAAGATTCTTACCATGCAAGGTTAAAGGGTTTTAAATGCTTTTATAAAAACAGGACCAATAGAGATAAAGCAAGTGGTGGAGTAGCAATCTATATCAACCAAATGTACGAAGCAGAACTAATACCTTTAAATACATCCTTAGAAGCTGTTGCAATCACAATTAATAGTGATATAAAGATCTCAATATGCAACATTTATATTCCACCGAGTGAAAATTTTTCAACTGCCGTAATTGAGGAACTACTTCAACAGATCCCATCTCCCCGTATACTCTTAGGAGATTTTAATAGTCATAGCCCCTACTGGGGATCCAAATTTCGATCATTAAAAGGAAAAGTACTAGAACAATTACTTGACAGTAACAATATAAACATCTTGAATACAGGGGAACCCACAAGATTTAATATACAAACAGGAGAATCCTCAGTTATCGACCTGAGCATGTGCGATCCGATCCTACAAACATCTTTAAATTGGGAAGTCCATCCCTACTTATACGGGAGTGATCACTTTCCTATTCTTATAACCCGTCCTTTTAAAACCGCCTTAACTACTCCTCTCTCAAAATGGAAATTAGACCAGGCAAATTGGACACTTTTCTCAGACCAAATAGACCAAAAACTCCCATATCTCCCTGACCCTAGTACCTCAAATATATCTTCAACTTATCTAAAATTCTGATATATAAGCAGGCCAAAGCAGTCGGAAAAACCAAAACTCTTAAACTCACACGCCAGTACCGTGGTGGAATACTAAATGTGACGAAGCCATCAAAAAATACAAGCGAGCTTTTAACAAATTCAGACGATGTCCTACTACACAAAATCAAATAGAATATAAAAAACTAAGAGCTGAATCTCGATATCAAATTAAGCAGACCAAAAAACAAAACTGGAAATCTTTCGTGGCATCCATCAACAACTCTACTCCCCGTCTGCATTATGGAGGAAAATTCGTCAACTATCTGGAAAACAGCAAAACGCCCAAATTAGTTTCTTAAAACATAATGATCAATTCATTACCTCAACACAAGAAATCACAGAAATTTTTGCAGACCTTTACGAACAAAATTCCAGCACTAACAACTACTCTCCAAATTTTCTTCAATTTAAATTTAGAAATGAAAAGAAGGAGATAATGATCACAGAGAACACGGAAGACTACATGAACTCTCCAATTTTACTGAAAGAAATGGACGATGCATTGTTTGGCATAAAAAACTCTTCTCCGGCTCCAAACATCTTCTAAGTTTCTGTAATACTTATAATGCTAAATGTAAGTTGCATAACAACTGGACTATTTCCAACGCAGAACTATACGCAATCCTTGAAACTCTAAAATTCATTAACACAACGGACCAGAGAAATTACGCAATCATAACTGACTCAATGAATGCCCTTTGTGACATCAAAAACATATACTCCAGCAATCCTATTCATAAAGACATTTACAAAGAACTTCAAAATGCTGCAAAGGAAAACAAACATGTGGTATTAATCTGGGTTCCATCTCATATTGGAATTACGGCAACGAGGTTGTGGACCGTCTAGCTCACGAAGCAGCGACAAGTGATGGTTAAGTGCAATTAAATAAAATAGTGCCAAGTGATCTTAAATTGTGCTTAAAAAACGTAGTTAGTTGTGCGTGGCAAAACAAATGGTCGCAGTGTTCCGAAAAACTAAGGCAAATTAAAGACAATGTTTTACAAAAACAAGCCTTTGTGTTACCTAGGAAAAAACAAGTCATCTTTTCTCGACTTCGACTTGGTCACACCCGTCATACACATCTTTACCGAATTACAAGAGACAATCCTCCATACTGCAACCAGTGTCAAACCAACAGTACAGTTAAACATATTTTAACCGAATGTCAAATTTTCCAGGAAACCAGAAGTAAACTCAACCTTCCCAGCGACATAGGCGAGCTTCTTAGAGACAATAATCATCTACACAATATTATAAAGTTTTTAACGGCTATAGGCATAAAATATATTTAAATTAAAATCTAGTCTGTACTTATATTACATATATCAATCTTCTTCCATGTTAGTACGTAATTAATATTAACCTTTCTTTGTTCTAATATGTATTTTCCATTGTTGTCGTCTATAACTCCAGTGGTTCGGACGACATTAAATAAATCAATAAAAAAAATTAGTTTAAAATCTTTTAATGTACAGGATTTTTAGTTTTTCTCCTCCTTGCCGTATAAAAAAATCAACTTATACCGCGAGTTAACCTTATCGTAAATATCCAAAAAGACGTTCAACCCCAAAAAACTTTGTTAAACTATTAATCATTTCCATACTCTAGCGTAACAAGATCCTTTTGAACTAAGATAATCCCAGAACTCTTTTTGCGAAATGCAAAAAAACCTCGATAATTAAATCAACGTTTCACACTCTCCAAACATTTTCCCCATTCTCCTCTCAACATGGAAGGAGCCGGTAATAAAGTCAAAAACTTTCACGAAACTTCCCTCGTCAAACTTGAAAAGTAAACAAGTTATAATGACTTTCTATCCCGCAGCTCAGCACCTAAACTCATCTAGAAAAGATACTCTGTTGAAGCTCTGCACTAAAGCCCTTTTAATTTTGAAGGATTACATCGTTCCTAAGACACACAGTCAAGTTAATAATTCTTTAGGTAACGTACAGTAAAAAGAGAAAATAAAACGAGGGTTATTTGGTATTTATATAATTGTTGATGTATGAGATCAGTACAACAAAAAATCTAATAGTGGTGGAATTAACAAAATTTAATTCAAATAATAAAAGGAAGTGACAACATAAAAACAAAACAAGTGGTAATTTTACTTTAGTAGTAAATGTTTATATTAGTATAAAAATATGATAATACTACTATAGAAATCTTTATTTATTTTGCGAAAATAAAATTTTAAATTCTGTATAAAATATACTGAGGACACGTTAACTTACAACATAATGAAGTTTTCGAATGCAGTTACAGATAAAACGTGATAAAACAAACAAAGTGGATTTCGTAAGGATAGATCAACTCTAGACAACTTCGTTGACCTCAAGTCTAAAATACATGAAGCGCTCGCAAATAACCAAAGGTGCATAGGGTTTTTTTTATATAACCAGGAACATTTAATACAGTTTGGCGCTATGGAATAACTAAAACTATACAGAAATTAGGTATACAAGGAAATATGCTAAACTTCATCACTAACTTCTTAAAAAACCGAAGCTTTCAAGTTAAAGTAGACGATTTCACTTCTAAAGCAATAATACAGGAAAATGGTACCCCTCAAGGAACATCGATTAGTGTTACTCTTTTTCTTGTTGCTATTTAGAACTAATTAAACAATCCTTACAAGATACTATTTCTGCATTAGAAAAATGGTCAATGAAATTGGGAATGAAATTTTTCAACAAAAGTAAATGTATCCATTTCAACAGAAAACGTAATGTTAGTAGTCCAGAACTTAGAATCTTAATACAAAAATAAAATATATTGATTGCATAAAACTTCTTGGAATTAATTTTGACAAACATTTAAATTTTAAGCAACATATTTATTATCTTAAAACAGCTTGTCAGCAATATTTGAACATAATGAAAGTCCTATTTACTAATAATTGGGGATGTGATCAAGATATTCTATTGACAGTATATAAAAGCCTTATTAAATCTAAAGTCGATTACGGTTCAATAGTATATTAGTCTACCAGTAAATCACTTTTAAAATGGTTACAAACAATCCAAAATGCTGCTGTAAGAATAGCCTTAGAAGCTTTTTGTACCACACCTACAAATAGCTTACTATGTTTAGTAAGATGCTGCAATAGTGAAAATCCCGTGAAATAGTAAAAATCCCGTCAGAAACAATGTCTTTGCTTCTCGTTTTCACACAATATATCTTAACAAAAAAGATCTAAACCCCCTTTTTATAAAGACTTAATACATGACCAGTAATAATATTGTCTTCCCTAAAATATACCAAACCATCCTTTTAACCGCTCCCCCATTGATGGCCAGAAAACCCGTCCTAGACATGAGTTTAACAAAGACTAGTAATCAACTTGCTTCCTCTATGGTTAAACAATTTTACAGTAATATTGATCAGTACCAGAATTACCAACATATTTATACTGATGCCTCCAAATCAGAAAAAGGAGTGGGATGTGCCTTTATACACAACGACTACACTGCTTCATACAAAATCTCAAATTTTAGCACAGTATATACAGGAGAACTATTCGCAATCCACAAAGCATTAGAATATGCACTAAACGCCAACTTAGACAGGTGCCTAATATTGACAGATTCCTTAAGTTCCACGAGTAGCAGGCACCATTTACCCGACTCATCCTTTGTTGCAATTGATAAAGAACTATTTGTATTAACTTCAGCAAGAGAATGCGATGGAAGAATTTATGTGGATTCCGTCATATGTAGGTATACATGGTAATGAAAGAGTTGATGCTGCCGCCAAATCTTTAGTTAACAACGAAGACTTAAAAGAACCTACCTATAAGAAAGATTTTCATCACTGAATTAACTCGACGTTGAATAAACGGTGGCTTCAAGAATGGAAATCAATCTCAACAGAAACTACGAGACAAAAAACAACAGTTACAAAATGGAAGAATAAGTGCAAGTATACAGAAAAGAGCAAACTATAATAATCATCATCCAGCCCTTTGCGTCCACTGCTGGACATAGGCCTTCCTTATTTTTGTCCATTGTGCTCTGTTTTGAGCACTTTTTATCCAATTTCTTGACATATTTTTGAGATCGTCAGTCCATCGTGTAGGGGTCTTCCTCTACTTCTTTTGTCTAACCTCGGCCTCCACTCAAGCAATCTCTTCGTCCACCTTTCATCACTGATTCGGGCGACGTGTCCAGCCCAGTTCCATTTCAGTGTGGCAATTCGGGAAATTACATCGGTAACTCCTGTTCTTCGTCTTAGGTCTTCATTTCTAACTCGGTCACGAAGCGATATACTCAGCATTGATCTTTCCATTTTCCTCTGAGCTACTTGCAGCGTCCTAGAACTTGTAGCTGTCAATGTCAAAGTTTCGGCACCATAGGTCATCACAGGCAACACACATTGGTCAAATGTTTTACGTTTCAAAGAAATTGGTATATCGCTTTTAAAGATGTCTTTGAGTTTTCCATAGGCTGCCCATGCTAGGTTTACTCTTCTTCGTAGTTCGGATGTTTGGTTGTCTCTTGTGATCTTTATTTCGTGTCCAAGATATATGTATTTTTCCACCAGCTCTACTTCGTTGTCTCCAATATTGATATTTCCGCTAGGTACTAGGTTTGTCATGAATTTTGGTTTGGAGATATTTATTATAAGACCCACACTGGCACACACTAACTGAAGCTCATGTAGCATTGTACATATCTCCTTGAGGTTGTCCGAAAACAAAACTATGTCGTCTGCGAATTTCAGATTTGTTAATCTTCTACCGTCAATGTTCAGGCCTTTCTCTTCCCAGTTAAGTTTTTTACAAGCATATTCTAGTACTACGGTAAACAGTTTAGGCGATAAGGTATCACCCTGTCGGACTCCTCTGCCGATTGGAAGTGATCCGTCTTCTCATGTAGTTTCACCGACATAGTTGCGTTTTTGTATGTATTGTAAATTAACCTTGTATATCGGTAGTCAATGCGGCATGCTTGTAGTGCTTCCAGGATTTTGTCAAATTCTACCGTGTCAAAGGCTTTATGGAAATCTACAAAAGCCAGAACGAGTGGTCGATTGTATTCGATAGTCTTTTCTATTACCGTTTTAATGCTCTGTAGGTGATCATTTGTTCCAAATCCGGTACGAAATCCCGCTTGCTCTATTGGCTGGTAGAAATCAAGTTTTTTCTCAAGACGATTCGTTACTATTCTTGTAAAGAGTTTGTATAGGTGACTAAGAAGACTTATAGGTCTGTAGTTTTCTAATTCATGGGATCTCCTTTTTTGTACAATAGAATTACCTCAGCATTGTGCCATTTGTCGGGTATATTACTGTCCAAAAGGCACATGTTAAAAAGGTTTTTTATTTTCTTAAGTAAGCAAGTGCCTCCGATTTTGATTGCATCAGTAACTACACAATCTTCGCCTGGAGATTTGTTATTCTTAGCTTTTCTTAGGGCTAGTTTTATTTCGTCCATTGTGATTTCCGGTAGTAGTTCTGATCCTTGGTTGACAATGCCCTTTTTCTTTGTTAATATTTCTGGTACTTGATCTTCTCTGCTATTTGTTTTGTGTTGACTTGTGTACAGCAATTTGTAGAAGTTTTCAACTATTTTAAGTATTTCCTCTCTGTTGGTTGTAAGATGACCATTTCTATCTTTAATATTTATTATCTGCGTTGCCCCCGTTTTTAGTCTTTTTCTCAATACTTTCATACTTCTATTGTTCTCAATAGTATGTTCGATTTGTTCTTGGTTGTATTTTCGAGTATCTTGTCTAATAGCTTTGGATATTTCTTTATTTAATTTTTGTAGTTCGTCGGCTTTAGTTTCCGTCTGGCTTCTCATTTCTCTTCTTTTCTACATTAGTTTCCTAGTATTTTGGCTAATCTTCTCTTCTTTTTGAGTTCTAGGACAGAATTTGTTTTGACTTTTCAGTAAAGCATTTGTTAATTTATTATTTAAGTCGTTTATATTATTTTATGTTTCAGGACTATTAAGTATGTCGGAAATACATTGCTGAAAACTATCTACATCTGATGGTTTCATCCATGGTTTTGATTTGTTCTTATTTTTTATCATCTTATTCCTCTCCTTCTTTAAGCTTATTTCTACTTTACCTATTATATTTAAAAAAAAAACTATAATAAACAGGCTGAGATTAGGATATACACGCATAACACATGAATATCATATTACTGAAAGTGTTTATCCAATGTGCGGTAAGTGTTTACACTTACAGTTTAAGTGTCCAACATTGCTTAATCGAATGCTATGCATATTCAAATGAGAGGAAAAAGTGTAACCTACCGACAACGCTACGCGAGTGTCTAAAAGAAAACTGTGTCTATTCGTCAGTTTTAAGTTTTCTCAAATCAATGCTTCTATTAACCAATGTACTTAGTATAACTCAGATTTATGTATGTAAAAATCTATATATGTCAAAATCAGTATATATTAAGTATCCATAAATGCAAAAAAAAATGTAAATACCGAGCGGCGGAACCACGTAGGTTGATGCGCCTTATTGTAACAAAAAATAAATAAAATAAATAATTCCAGACCATGGTTTATAAATGTAAAAAAACAGTAAATCAATTAACAAAAACAAGCCATAAAACCTGCACTTCTTGACTACCATTCACCGAGTTTAATATTTAAAAGGTTTTAGTATTATTTAAAAAGTTACTTTAATACTCAGATAGCCAAGCGGGCTGGGCGGCCGGCTTCTCATTCGCTTCACTGCGACTGATGTGAGTTCGATTCCCAGCTCGGTGTACAGAAAACAAAAAGGCTAAGGCAGCAGTTTAAAATTCTAAATGAATCTGCGGCTTAGACTAGAATATGCTGGTATCTGATCGGCCTATGGTGGAGCAGTACGGCAAGAGATAAGGGCTTGCGTCTCGATGATACTCCTCCATAGATCCCTACCGGAAGGGCGTGTGCCACCTAAATACCGGGTATATATATATATATATATATATATATATATATATATATATATATATATAATTTAATACTGCCCTAACCACCACCAAAACTTTTACGTTATTTATTTTATTTAGATAAGAAAAATAAACATATTAGGTGGTATATAATTGGAGTTACGTGATGAATATCAATGAAGGAGCTATCAACAAACAGTTTAAATAAACAAATTAATTTATCGTCTTCTTTTCTATTCTTCTTAATGTACAAATACCTGTAAATCTAAGTATTTTCTGAACACCAAAACCAGCATATTTTATATTGGGCTATATTATTCTATCTATCCGTATTGCTTTACAGCCCAATTCAAACCCTAGCCTCCTTTAACAAACCTCTACATTCGTTGCGATCGATAGCCATTCTCCTCCACGATCGACTGCCAAGATTTCTTGTGTTTTCATCTACATTATACTAGCATTTCTTTGTAGGTATTTCAATAGATATCTTTCCCTGAAGGTGGTTATTCTTAGAAGGCGATTTAGGGCAACAGTACTATAATCGGTAATGATACTTATTCAAACACGGAATGTGTGACGAATTGTACCGTTGCGCAAACATTCGTCTTAGAACCTTTTTTTAAAGATGTTCGTTCATACGGTTCACAGATGTTTGAGTCAAGCTAACCATCGCGCATCGGGTGGATTGTAGTTAAGAGACTCGTTAGTAAATTTGGTTAGATCTGGGTTCTTTGATGTACATTTAGTGATTTAAATAACTGGTTTATAGCAAAGTATACCATATTGGCTAGGATGATTCTTGTCTACCTATCTACTTTTCTAAGTTCTCAACTGTCAGGTCGGATCATGTTGCTCTCTAAAATCGGCTTTGTACTATGATTTTAGTCTTTTTTGTGCTTATTGACAGACCTATTTGTTTTTAGAACTTTATTTAGAATATGACACGTAAATGATCGTGTTCATTTCCTGATGTAAAAGGATATTAATCTCTTTTGTGGCAGGCAAAGGCTCAAAGTGTTGTAGCACTATGCAATGATGATTATTATTATTACCTGTTAAACTCTTCACAAGTATGCAGAAAGTAAGGAAAGAATACTTGGAGAAACTATTCCAGAACCTTTAAACAATACAGGAACCCACCATTGAAGAAAATTTAGGTCCTGAAATCCTAACACAAGAATAACGGCAGCCGTCAGATAAATGAAGGATGGAAACGCACCGGGACTTGGATGAAATTCCTGCATAACTGCTAAAGCTACTAGATGCAGAACAAATAAAAATAATAACTGAAATATTTAATGAAATACACAAGACAGAAAAAATATTAGGGTGTTGTAAATAAAATTAGTATCTACATAATAGGACAAACATGAAGAATATCCTAAATGAGAGAGTGCTGAATACAAAATATGAGAGCTCTTACCTTTAATATAAAAATGTCTTAAAAACTAACAGTTCAAAACGCTATACAAAGGTAAAAAACAATTTATTAAAGAGGAAAGATGAAAAACAAATAGCATAAATAAAATCAGTACAGATACATAAAGAACTTAACAAAATTCCTACTACTAAATACTACTTACTAGTTTTACAAGTATTTCAAAAACTTCTATGTGCGGATTATTGTCCATTCAAGGCACTATCATAAGGATCCTGGATCAAGAGATGTGAAGATCTGGCAACCATGTGTCAAAGGCAACCCAGAGAACCATGCGAAAAAAACTTCTAACACTTCTAGTGTATACAAAAACGGGCACTACTGTATTATAATCAATATTTATATATCTATGATTGATTGTTCTTATACCAACAGCGGGACAAATCGTTGACCGATTTGGAGAGCACTGTGCAACTTTGTGAGGAGTAAATCCTTGACAGATTTTTGAGGACTTCTGCCAAACAGAGGTGTTGCTTCGTTCACGTCTAAATTCGCTGTGGGTTGTAGGCGGGGTGCCTGATTTTTCGGGAAGTCTTTTTGGAAGAGTCTTAAGCGCACAAACACTATAAAACTAAGCACTGTTGACAATGTTGTCATTTATATATTTACACAATGGGTGAATTTTTGTCAAAAGTGGAGTTAAATATTAAATTAAAAATATTAATAAATAGTTTTTATATGTTCGAATGGATTTATTCGAACAGGTGGATGAAATCGGAGTTTGTACCATTGCCCAAAAAACCAGGAGCAAATGATGCCTGCCTGATTAACGGCAAGAAGTCTTTCGATAGAGTCAGGCATGAATAAATGATGCAAGTCTTGAAGAGGACAGGGATTGACGAAAGAGACCTAAAAATAATAGCCAACCTGTATTGGAATCAATCAGCAGTGCTCCAAATATATGGAGAATATACAGATCAGGTCAAATTTTTAACGGGAGTGAGAAGGAGTGCATAATTTCAACACTGATATTTAATCTGTACTCGGAGCATATTTTTCAAGAGTCACTAAAAGATATTAATAAAGATATCTCAATATATGAAGTCAACCTCAATAATCTGCGGTATACAGATGATACAATAGTGTTTTTCAATACCATAAAAGGGCTGCAAAACTTAATGAATAAAATAACGGAAACAAGTAGAACATATGGACTGAATACAAACACAAGCAAAATCAAGCTAATGATCATCAGCAAGGAAAACATAACTAGAGTAAATCTGTATGTGAACTAAATAAGAATTTAACGAGTCTCACAGGATAACTCTTGGAAACTATAATCAATGAGTCGTGTGACAATACCCAAGAGATTAAATGTGGATCAAAAGGAAAAAAGTGCATTCCTGACTATGAGCTCTGTGTTCAAGAGACATGACCTTACCCTTAAAACAAAAATAAGGCTCCTTAAATGTTACATGTAATCAGTGCCTCTGTACGGAGTAGAAACGTGGACATTGAAGGCGGAAACTCTATTAAAATTTCAGGCTTTTGAGCTATGGTTATTCAGAAAGATCCTGGCAATACCATGGACAGACAAAATCACCAATGAAGAAGTACTACGGTGGATGAACACAACTGCGGATTTGGTCAAGATCCTCAATGCTAAGACTCTCAAGTACTTAGGACATATAATGAGAAATCAAGGCAGATACTCCAATGCACATTGCAAGATAAATTTAAAGAAAAAAGGGCCCCAGGATGAAGAAGAATATCCTGGCTTGCTAACCTGAGAGCATGGTATAGAAAGACCTTAAAACAGCTATTCCGTATAGCAACCAACAAAGTCATCATAGTCAGAATGATCGCCAATGTTTCGAATGAACAGGCACTCTCTTCTAAATAAAATAATTTTACAATTATCACCCAGGTTCCCAGGATTTATAAAATGTACAAGCCAGTCGGAGCATGAAATTTTGTGTACGCTATATCTGAATAATTTTTGACATGTAATTTGTGGACTACATTTTAATTTTTCGAATTACGTAGATTGCATGGTTTCTGGTGGATTGTAACGTTCAAGATCTAGTTCAATTAACCTTTGGATAAGCAACTAAATTTTTTTCGATTCCTCGGCTCTATATACTTTTTCTTTGTTCTTTTATATAGTTTTAGCTTTTCGTTATACTCGAGAAGTCCAATGTGCAAGTAGTTCATTTAAATCTTTCCTTTTTAAAATAAAATCGGACAAGCTCTGTCATCTATTTATAAATGCGGAAATATAGAGCTGAACATTTTAAGGAAAACTTTTATTAAAACTTGTCTACAAAAACTATTCAATAATTTTTGTTGACACAGATTCCTGCCTTGTATGCAGGAATAAATTTTCTAGACTGCTTAGCACTTCTAAATACAGAGGGCGCACCAAGTAGCACTGGCATCCATTTCTGGTTGTATTAATGTGTTTATTAGTTTTGATCATTATAATATTAATTTTCTTTTATTTATTTTAATTTATTGCAAATTATTATTTATAAGTATTTGTGGTATCAAATTTAATCACGTATTTATTCAATGTATGATCCTTAAAGAGAATCCTATATAGTCACATTTTAAAAGCACCCAATTATTAGTAAATGCATCTGTAAGGACCATGGTATATTCTAAGGTCATCCTTCAAAAAGAAGATCTTGCTTTCTCTATTGTACTTCTGATCCACAAAAAAATACGGCTCTAAAAAGATTTGTGGTTGTTGTGTAGAACCATGTACGTAGATTTTTCAGCCAGGAAATTGTTCATCTTCCTGGTCCACGTTTTCCTTCTGCTTTTACTTGAAGATTTAATTCCATCAACCCTATCTTTTGCTGTTCCCCATGTTGTGATCGACGTTTTCAATTTTGGCTGTTTTTATTGTGGTTAACAACTGTTTTTCTTTTTGCATTTTTAATAAAACGTCATGGTTAGTAATGTGGTCTGTATGTCTTCAGGATTCTACTATAAAGCCACATTTTGAAACCCTCAATTTTCTTGCAGGTAGCGTCTGTGAGAGTCCACGACTCGACTTTGTAGTTGCAGATCTTGCTTTCTCTATCCTAGATTTTTTTGACAATGTCCCAGTTTTCATTGCCGTTCGTACCAATGTAGGTGTATGTTTTAACTCTTTCTATTGGTTGACTATTTACAATGATTCTTTCAATTTGCTGTTTCTTCTTAGAGATATCATACATTTTGTTTAGTTAATGTTCAGTGAACGTCCATATCTCTGACTCACTTCTGTGATTCTATTCATTAACTCTTGGAGTTCTTCAGAACTGTCAGCGAATACCACCGTGTTGAATACTGCTTCTTGAAATACGTATGTCTCTGTACGGATAGGCGATGCTTGATTCCAGAAAATATTGCTAATAATTCTTAGATCACAGGTGATTATTCCAATATTTGTTAATATCTCTATCTGTACTTAATTAAATATGTATTTGTCTAATATTTTAATCATTTCGTTATTAATAAGTAATCTGTTACATGAGCCAATTTGTTTTATTAAACGATACATATTGTCTTTTTTATAATGAGTAATAATCCATATTTTCCAGTCAATTCTGTTACTATTTTATATAATTAGTCTTTGGAAACTGTTCTTTGCAATAATAGCAACATCGTCTGCATATGCAATTATTTGACCATTGTCTGCATATGCAGACCTCTCTTGTTCTGAGATTTCCTTTATTTATATTTCGTAGTACATATTCTAATGCTAGATTAAATAGCGTTGTTAATAAGGCATCTCCTTGTTTCATCCCTTAATTTATACTGAATTCCGCTGCCTCTCCTCTTTGTGTCTTTATACTTATTTTTGTAGTTCTCATTGTCATTCCTATTAATTTTCTGAGTTTATGTGAAATTTTTAATGTTTCAAATGCTATCATTAATCCGTTCCTTTTAATTGAATCAAATACCTGTTTGAAATCTATGAATAACATTTCCAATTCTAATTTATATTCGTTTGCTTTTTCCATTATATATTTTATTGTGTGTACTGCATCTATTGTAGATCTTCCTTCTGTGAATTCCATTGGTACTGTCCTACTGTCTTCTTTGTGATCTTTGATAACCTCCTTTTTATTATTGATGTCAATATTTTATATGTTGTATTTAGTAACGTTATTCCTCTATAATTTTCATAAATTTGTTGACCTTTTTATGTATTGTTATGATCAGCCCTACCTCAAAGTCCCCTGGCATTTTCTCTTCTCTTTATATATTTTTCAATAGTGCCAGTATTTTTCCTCTCTTCCCTTCCTCCGTATTTTATTAGTTCCATATTAATTCTATCTTTACCAGGGGCTTTTCCATTTTTGCTTCTCTGTATTAGTTCATTTTATTCATATAATGTTGGTTCTTTTGAAATTTCGATGTCTACTTCATCTACTTCGTCTACTTCTTCTTTGTCCAACGATTCCTCTTCGTTATGCATTTCTTCTCCTGTTGTTTCCTTCGTCAAGAGCTCTGTGTAGTAATCCCTCCATACTTGCTTGTATTCTTGATCTTCTATTATAATTGTTTCCTCTCTATTTTTTATTCCGTTTGTTTTGCCTTTGTATTTTTTCTTTTCTTCTATAATCCTTTTGTAAAATTTTTTTGTATTTCTGTTTATTCTTTCCTGCTCTATTTCCTGCATTTTTTTGTCTACCCAGCTTCTTTTATTTTGCCTTATCACTTTCTTGGCATTCGTTCTTAACTTTTATATTCTTCTCTGTCTTCTTCTTTATCTGTTCTTAGCCATTTATTTCTGGCTTTTACTTTTTTTCTGTTATTTCTCTAAATTTTTGGTTATTCCATCTATTTTTTGTTTTAGCCTGACTTTTACCTACCTGCATATTTGCAATTTCTTCTATTGATTTTTTGATCGTCTCCTGTTCTGTGTTTATATTGTTATATTTTTATAGTTCTAATTTATTCTCTTTATTCTAATTTATTAAAACTCACGATAATTTATTATCAATTTATTAAATAACTGTACAACTATTTATTACGTTCGTACATTTAAATACGCGAGCCCCGAATTTATCTTCTTACTAACTGCTCAATAAAATCCATGGTATTTATATATAAAATGCCGTTATCTCGAAAAGTCTGGGGATGCACCGATGACGTTACATCCATTAGGTGACTCATCCAGCAGGTCTCGAAAAGTCAATCGCATTCTGGTAAATTCAGAGAGTCGTCGCCGACGGCATTCTCAGTAACTGAACTGGTTATCCGACCCTTTTGTAGAATTCGGTAGTATCTGACCTAGAACATTCGTGAATGAGTAAATATATTTACAGTTTTTACTTCATAATATTTAAAATCGTAACAATATCTTCTGCTGTATATTTTTTTTTTATTTGAACTGTGTTTGCCTCTTTATATTTTAGTTTTACTTCTCCATTGTTTATTTTATCGACATCCCACATTTATGTTGGTCTTTCTGTTTTGTTTCAATTTTAAGTTTTTGTCTAATAGTGGCTGTGACCATGTAGTGGTCTAAATCTGCACACGCACCTTTAAATATTCTTACATCTTTTATTGGCGATTGCTTTTGTTTATTAATCATTATGTGAGCAATTTGACTATATTTTGTTTGATCTGGTGACCCGCATGTTACCTTATATATTTTATGGTGTTAAAATTCTGTTGAGCTTATTAACAAATTTGGTCTTGTTGATAGGTTACGTAGTCTTTGCCTATTGTCATTCGTGTTTTCGTGTATTGTATGCTTTCCTGTAATTGGTTGTAAAAAGTTACTTTTTTCAATCTGGGCATTAAGGTCTCCTAGAACATATATGACATCTTGGTATTTTTTTTATCTCCTCTTCGACTTTATAATAAAACATTTCTTTTTTGTCTACATTACTTGTTTTTGTGGGGGCGTAAGGGTTCAGGACAGGTAATTAAATGGTCTGTTATTGAGTCTAACACGGGCCATCCTTTCGCATATCTAAGTATTGATACGGATATGAAAATATAAAATATTGGCAGAGAATATGGGATAAAACTAAAAATCAACTCTATCATGCTTCAAAATATAAATACCATGAAATAAAAATATGTTGTAAAATTTGACATACATTATATTTGAGTATATTTGATATAAAACATGACATAAAAATAATCATTGGAGACAAAGCAAACATAATAAGCCAATAGTCTATAGTCAAAATTAAAACAAGAACTACCTATAAATCCAAACCCATACAGACAGCAATGTCGGAAGCATCAGAAAAATGTATATAAAGAGTGCATATAAAGAGATGGAAACAGTAGTTCAATAAAGAATGTACGAATGCTTCAGTAAGAAGAATCTGGGCAAAACTCTAAAGAAAAAGTATGTAAAATACGATCGAAAATTATGTGGCGAGAAGAAAAGAAATTAAAAAAAATGCAAAAAGAAAAAAAACAGCAAGAAGAGCCATTAAAAACATAAAAGAAACTTTTTTAAATGAAGAGGTAAAAAATTTATACCAAGAACAGTATACAGTATACAGTATTGCAAAAATCAAGATCTATTAAATACAGACTAACAAGAGGAATTTTTCCAGAAAACTTTCAAGAATTGGCAAGAAGATGAAGAAGGGACATGCGAAAAACCAACTTTAAATAAAATAAAAAGAAATATTACCGGCCCAAAAAATAACAAAATTGCAGAAGAAAGTGGTATTGAAAACTTTAGAGGTATAGCACGGTTAAAAGTAATCTATTAAATACTGGCAAAAATTATTAGGAAAAGATTAGGGAAATACGATAATAAAGTGACCGGAGAATACCAGGAAAGTTTTAGACCAAGAAGACCGACTATCGATCAAATAAGTATGTTAAAATAAATGTAAAATAATTCCTACGAACAAAACTTAGACATGTTGTAATTAATACAACTCCAAAAATGGAACAACGCCATATGAGGCCTGGGAACAATAAAAATACCAAAAAACTTATAAGGCTAGTGAGAGTGACGCTTGGGAACACGATAAATAGGGTAGAAATGTAAGGACAATTTTTTACGATAGTTTACTGTAAATAGAGGTTTAAAATAAGGTGATCCGCTATTAACAAATTTATTCAACCTAGTATTGGAACAAATTGTAAGAAGATCAAATATAGGAACAAACATGACTTTTTTTAATAGCAAGGAACAGTGCATAACGTCAATTATGTTGTAATACTAGCGAAAACAAAACAAAAATCTTAAAAAAGTTTTCCAGAAATTGAAAAAGAAGCGAGAAGATACGGACTAGCAATAAATCAAACAACATGGCAACGTATGGAAATAAGAGGAGACAATAAATAATAACAAAAACACCAAAATAAAAGAAGCAGAGGCTGTTTATATATATATATATATATATATATATATATATATATATATATATATATATATATATATATATATATATAAGCACTAAAAGCCTCAGAGGCCCATGGCTTAAAAATTTCGTTCTTTCTTCATTTTCGCTTTCCTTTATGTACTGAGATCTTCTCTGGCTCGATATGTGACTTTTTTCCATTCCTTCTTGTTATTTATTTTTCTTTTCTGGCCGTCTAGTCCAATTTTTTCCATATCTTTTTCTACCTCCTGATTTCATCTATTTTTTGGCTTTCCTTTTCTCTTTTTTAAATTATTATGTAGTGTAGTTTAGGAGTCCTTTTTGGAGTCCTTGTATTTGGCATCCTTTCTAGGTGACCTCGCCATCTTAGTCTTTGTGCCTTTATGACTCCTATTATGTTAGGTTGATTATATAATTTCTTTAACTCATCATTTGATCTTCTTATCCATAAACCGTCCCTTATTATTCTTTATATATCTTCCTCAGGATTTTCCTTTCCCATATCTTCAGTAAATTTTGTTCATTTTTTGTCATTGTCCACGTCTCACTGCAGTATGTTACTATTGGTTGTATAGTTGTTTTGTATAACTGTATTTTCGCCTTTCTTGATAAAAACTTGCTTTTCAACATTCCACTAAGAGCATGTACACTTCTATTGCCTGCCATTATTCTAGCTTGTATTTCTTCTTTAATGTTAGGTTTACGTGATATTATTGTACCTAGGTATGTAAATCTTTCTACCATTTCGAATTCGTATGATGATCTTTCTTCTACTTCTACTTTAAACTTTTGTCCATCCCTAAACTGATCATCTGTCCACTGCATACATTTTGTTTTAGTTTCATTTATGTAAAGTCCAATTTTCTTTGCTGCTTTTACTATTATCTGTACTATCTCCTGTAGCTCTTTTTTTCCTCTTGCCAGCAACACTATATCGTCCGCACATACCAAAACTTGGTGTCTTTTATGATATAGTAGTCCTTCTCTATTGATTTTAGCTTCTCGCAATTATTTTTTCTAAGCATAAATTGAAGAGTAATGATAACAAAGGATCGCCCTGCCTTAATCCTTCGTTTACTATAAATTTGTCCGATGCATGACTGTTTACTTTGACTCTGTTGTCTCTACTCTCTAAAGTAAGATGTATCATGTTACGCAACTTTCTGCTAACTCCTAGTTTCTCAAGGGTCTCTTTTAACCCGGCGACTGTGTGGTGAAATTTTCTAACAGGAGCTGTGTGTTGGGGTAATTATCACCCCATTTTTTTTTTATTTATAAAATTGAGAAAATATTTTATTTTTACATGCAACCTTAAGATTTTAAATCATGGTTATATTGTTATATAATCTTTTTCAAAGTTAAATCATTTTAAAAATTTTCGTTAATAATTCAACGATTCAAAAAATATACTAAAATTTAGTTGATATTTAAACCACTACCACAATTTTTGTTAATAAAATTTTTATTAGAGATATAGAATAAAAAAAAACTACAAATTCTATAAAAAGTAACTATGATCTTTTGTTTAAAAAGCATAATTAACAATTATTTGCACATTTAGAACAAAAATATACACAATGTTCAAGACAAAGAAAAATGTCACATTTTACACATTTCTTTTGGCACTTTCTGTCCTTTCCACGGGGACACACTCCACATCTGGATGTTGTTCGTTGTTTCTTGTTTGAAGGTCCTTGAGAGTCCTCTCCGCTGTCATTTCTTTTTAGTTTCGCTCTTATGTCTGATGGTATTCTTTGATTATTACCTCTTTTTTCAATATATGGTTTAATTAGTGCCAAACCAAGTTGTTTTAAAAAAAATCTGCGTTTTAGTTTTTCATTTGGCTTGTTATGTTGATAAATAACATAACTATTTATTCCTGCATTATTAAGCAGCGAAAAAAAAATTGTTAGTGGCCATCGCTTGCTATTACGAGACACATTATATAACGCAGACATTTCGTCAACCATATCCACTCCACCTTTTGTGTGATTATAAAAGTCTATAATCTCAGGTTTATTTAATTTGTGGTCAAATTCTGTATCATGATGAAGTGAAGAAGCTACTAACACTATTTTATTTTTCTTCGGGACAAAGGACACCAAAGAAATGTCTTTTTTAAATCCGAAAATTGCGTGGTTTTCAGCTCTGTTTTTGGAATTCAAAAAGATTGTCGGTATTTCCCTCTTGTTTTTACGAATAGTTCCAACAGATGTTAACCGATGTTCACTAAGCAAATGTTCCATTAGCGGTATGCTGGTAAACCAGTTGTCGAATGTAATGTTGCGATTAGTACCACGAATTGGATTTACAAGCCTGTTTACTACATCAAACGGTCTATTACTAAATTGAAAAGGTCCCTCAGGCTGTGAGCCAACATATACCTCTAAATTTAAAATGTAGAATGTTTTGGCATCCACTAAGGCAAATATTTTAATGCCATATTTGGACGGCTTATTGGGGATATATTGCCGAAAGGAACAACGTCCCCGAAAAGATTCTAATTTTTCGTCGATCGTCAAGTATTGACTAGGAATAAAATATTGTTGACAATTGGATACAAATCGATCAAAAACAGCTCGTATAGCTGCCAGTTTATCTACTCTTTTTCGTTCGTCTCTATTTTCGATATTATCGAATCGTAGGCACTTTAAAAGTAATATAAATCTTTGCAGGGACATTGTTAGCCTGAAAATGTCAATTCCTGTTCCATCTGTAGCCCAAAGATCCTCCAGATTTAACCTATTGGCTTTATAAACGCCTGATAGATATAGTAATCCGAAAACTGCACGAATTTCTTCTGCGTCCGTAGGCTTGGTGATATATTTATGTTGGTCATTATAATTCTGAGCGACTAAACTGATTTTTTTATTAGTGCATTGGACAATATCTTCTACAATAATATTATCCATGAATAATTCCCAGCAAGAAATGGGTGATTTGCAATGTTTTGCATTATTTCGAACACCGGGAAGTAAAGTAATTAAATTTTCTTGTCGTGTTCTAACCGATTTATTAGGACAGTTCTTTGACCATTTTGTTTTCCCATCCCGTCCGATAAAAAACTTAGATTGTCTTACTTTATCATCTTCAAACTTATTGTTGTCTTGAGAAGATTCTTCCGACGATGATTGACTTTCCTGATTAGAAGTTCCAGGCTGACAATTTTCCACTGATTGAAGTTGGTTTTGTAAAACATCCTCACTGGAACTAAGGCTAACCTGCTGACTTTCATTTTCAGATTCGCTTTCTGATCCTAACTCTGATCCAGTTAATTCATCCTGCCAAAGCTTCAAGAGAGCTTCTTGTTCTTTCTCCCAACTACACATATTTCGATATGTCTGAAATTAAGAATATCTAATCAATTTTCAATATTCCTAACAATTAAATTATGTTTCTGTTAAAAAAATCGAGATAAGTTGTGCTAGTATAAGAACTTACCTGTTAATAATTAACCGGTGTTGTGGGGTTAAAATTACCCAAAAACTAAATAATACTGCACTTCAACTGTGTGGTGGGGTTAAAATCACCCACAAGTCCAAAGAAGGCGACACCACTCATTCAAATCTTATTTATATACTGAAATTTATGATGCAATACAAGGTCTGTTATATTATGGGAAGGTACTCGTGGCGCCAGACGAATCTGGCGATGTTGCCACTATTTTAACAAGCGGTAATGAACGACGTGGGTTATTTTCACCCCACAACACAGTTGCCGGGTTAATTTCTTTCTTTTTATTCTATCGTATGCTTGCTGGAAGTCGATGAATAGCGCTATCGTTGGTAAGTTGTGTTCATAGCTTTCTGCTTGTAATTATCTGATTATGAATACTTGGTCCGTTGTGCTTCTCCCTCGTCTAAATCCGCACTGATATTCGCCTATTATATTTTCAGCTTCTTTTTCTAGCTTATCTTTTATGGATTTTGACAGGATTTTATATACGGTATTTAGTAACGCTACTCCTCATTGCAGTATTTACTGCATTCTGTTTTGTTCTCTTTTTTTGTGTAATGGGCAAATCATGGCTTCCTTCCAATCTTCTGGTATTCGTTCTTTTATCCATATCTCTTTTATGATCTTGTGTATCCAATTATTTAGCAGTTTTCCACCATATTTTATCATCTCTGCTATTATGTTATCGCTTCCAGGGGATTTGTTGTTTTCCAGATTTTTTATGATTTCCTCGATTTATTCTTTGCTGGGTGAATTATCTTCTATGTCTTCTAAGTGTTCGATTTTTGCTTCTGCTTCCATACATTCTCTTTGGTTTGACTTATTATTGCCATTTAGTAATTCATCAAAATACTCTTTCCATCTTTCGACTATTTCTGCTTTCCCGGTTTTATTAATTCCTACTACGTTTTTACCGAATATGGGTTTTTGTTGGAAACCTTTTTTTACATTTCTAGCACCTTGATATAGGTTATTTATTTTTTTATTTCTGTAATTCTCTTCTATTACTTTTTATAGGCTGTTTATAGTTTTGAAAAAGTGTCAGAATTTGGATACTTCAGATTAACCCTAATGAATACGAAAAGAGAAAAAAAGGATAAACAAAAGATTAATAGAGCGAAGCAGAGCGATAGGGTCATTAAATTCAATACTCAAAGCAAAAAATGTGCAAAAATCTAAACTGGGAATCTTAGAGATTGTAATTAGACCAACAGTGAACTATGCCAGCGAAATATAGATTATCAACCAGCCGGAAAAAAGTGAAGATCTATCAAAGAAAGATGCTCAGAAAAATTGAGGGAATGCATATTAGAAAAATGGAGACAACAAGAAGAGGATTTGGCGAGAACAAGCAAGGGACCGACAAAAATTGAGAGAAATTTATAATATATAAAAATATTAGTATCGCCAGATATATCGCTAAAAAGCTAGAAACTAAAAACTAATTATTGCTCCTAATTTTTTTCTGACACTGCGTTTTGATATTTATATTTCAGGCATACTTAGTATCATAATGATATATTCCAAAAATGTGAGCTTAAATATTTATTTTTTTTTCTTTCTTACCTCGTTGTTTATTTTCATATATTTAATATTTGAATACGTACTTATATTCTATTTTAATAATTTATTAATGCCCATTTTTATATCCACACATTATATTGTTGTGCCATCTATTGAAAAATATCAAGGAGCATTTTCAGTCCATCAGTTTTTAAATTTTCTTATGGCTAAAGATTTCTGTTACGGTTGTAATACAGGAATTTCCAAACTGCTTAGCATTTCCATTTCTAGATGGCGCGAGGAATGGCGCAACCATGATTGAATTTTATTCAAATTTTTTTATGTTAAATATAGCTGTTTAATCTTGTCCTAACATTATCAATTTTCTTCTATTAATCTTACTTAAGTAAAACTTTATACTATTATTTTACTAGTTTTGACTTATTCGCCGTATCGTATATTTCTTGTATAAAACAGAAATATGCAGATACATTATCTTATTTAAAATTCTGTAAACAACGTATATTCTTGGTCCACACAATACGGCATCAAACTTTCCAGCTCAAAATCTAAATTACTAAGATTTACCAAAAAACAAAGCGTTCCAAACCCGGAAATATATCTAAACGATGTTCCTTTACCTACAGTAAACAATCATAAAATCTTGGGGCTAATATTCGATCAGAAGTTAAATTGGAAAACACATTTAAAAAATCTAAAGGACAACTGTGCTGGTAAACTAAACATATTGAAAACACTTGCACATCATCAATGGGGAGCTGAAGAAAATATGTTACTGAGAATCTATAGAGCTCTTATTCGCTCTAGATTAGATTATGGATGCATGCTTTACATGACCGCCTGTAAAACTTATCTTAAATCCCTAAATTCAATACAAACGACCTCCTTACGTATATGCCTAGGTGCATTTCGATCTAGCCCTGCCGAAAGCATGTGCATTGAAGCTTTGGAACCTCCTCTTTTCATACGACGTCAGCTTTTATTCTCTTCCTATTTCACTAGAGTTTCAGCTAACCCAAAAAACCCAGTATTTAAGCTCGTTAACACCCACCACGCTCCTGAAAATAGAGACAGATGTATTTACCCCCTACCACAATTAGTAAATCCTTTGCTAGCAGCTATAGACCTGAATATAACTACCCCCATCAGTACTTCCAATAATCCTCCATGGACCAATAAGCTACCTGCTTTCAATACTAGTCTAACTCGACATAAAAAAGAAGACACTCCTAACCACCTCCTTAGACAATTGTTTCAAGAAGCAATAAATGCAAAACAGTACAATCAAGTTCTCTATACCGACGCATCTAAAGATGAAAACAATACTGGCTGTGCGGTCTGTACTGAAAACATAACCTTAGCTCTACATCGACTACCAACCACTTGTAGTATTCACACTGCAGAATTATATAGTATCCTTAAAGCTCTTGAAATGACTTCTCCTAATACAAAATCTCTAGCTATCTGCACTGATTCTCTTTCTTCAATTCAGTCCATTGCCAACATATACTCGTTAAATCCGATAGTCCAAAAAATTCAACATATCTGTCATCAAAACCACAGCAGGGGAACATCAATAACCATTCTTTGGACCCCGTCTCATGTGGGCATACGTGGAAATGAGTCTGCAGACATCGCAGCAAGAAAAGCAAGTTGCTCTGACCTAAGCCTAGAAAAAATTCAACTTCATCAAGATGTAGCAGCAACCATAAAACAAAACACTTGCAAAACATGGCAAAATCATTGGAATGGACAAAACTCAAAACTTCTTTTAATCAATCCTACTGTTTACTCATTTAAGATGCCTACAATGACTAGGAGGGACAAACTTATAATTCGAAGACTTCGAATAGGACACACACGCATCACTCACGGATACCTGATGACTTCCGAAAACCCACCTGCTTGTGAAAATTGTGATTATCAGCGCCTTACAGTAGAACACTTACTCGTCGAGTGCAGTTATTATAGACTATATAGATTAGCTCATAATATAAACGGTAACCTGAAAAAGATACTTAGTTCGCCAAATATGTACAGTGCTCTAATTGACTTTTTAAAAGATTGTAGATTATATTATCGTATATAACAATATTGTAACATTGTTCGTTCAAAAACAAAAAAAAAATACTGTATTTATATTGTGTAAAAAAATACTGTATTTATCTTATGTAATGTAATCATCTTATATGTATAATGTAATATTCCAGATGTTTTTGTACCCGTGTCAATGGCCATAGATGTCGAGACACGTTAATTTCAATAAAAAAAAATATTATCAAATGTACAAATAAGTTAGTCTGTACTCCAGTTCATAATAAAAAAATTAAAACACAATTTTAATACATTTGTTACGGGGTGCAAATACCTGTACAATGAATAAGCAGAACAGATTGATATAGTATGGCTGTTGTGCTTTAAATTTTATGAAACAAACTGGGTAAATTTTAAAAACTTCTTAATGAGAATTTAATATTATTCATAATTTTTAGAGACTTGACAAAGAATATAACCCACCAAGCCTGAACATAAATTAACATTATTTATCTGATAACTATTACCTTAAACTAATGGATTACCATTTAAAATAATCATGCAATTTATTTAAATTCTAATCAAGTTTTAATTATTTTGGTTATTTACTGATGTGTTAATATTTATAATTTCTTTAGTACTACATGTGTTTATTTTAAACATACAATAAAAATGTAATATAAATAATATTTACAGGTTTTTAAGTAACTCAATAAATAGACGTGACCAAAACATTTAAAGATCGTTCAACCACACAATTTTTTCACGACGCCACAAAAGTTTTCTTTGTGCCAAACCCGACATAGATAATTTTAAGCTTACTTCTGGGATGTTTATTTTTGATATTTGACAATTAGATGCCTTGTTTCCAAAAAATGTTTTTGTATATATTTCCTCGAAAAACAGCTTTCGGTCAATGGCAAAATAAAATTTTTTATTTTATACGAAATTTCCTATATGTATAGATTTTTCATATTTGAAATAAAGTATAAGATTGCTTTTATTGGTTGTACCACATATTTTTATTAATAAATAAAAACCAAAAGTACCAATTTTCCAACTTAAACTTAATTGTACACTTTCCAGATTTATATAATATAAATCTAATAATAAAGAAGCTATCCTGAATAATGATTTAAAATTTTAAAAGGCAAAATAATAATTGGTAAAAAAGGTGTTCGACAGGGTAACTATTATTTTCACTACTATTTAATACAGTATTCGAAAAAAATATCAGAAACAGTTGCGTAAACAGGTCTGGTGTACCCTTAAAAAAGACATTATTGGTTAGCGTGTGCTAATCATATATAGTAATCATATATTCAGTCAAAATGTCCTGCGGCAACTAAGTCTATTAGGATTCTAAAAATTGAAACAAAAAAAGCACCCACGTTTTGTGTTACACAAAGGCCACTATTTTGGCCTACATCTTACAGCCGTGGTAAATACAAAAAACTAGGCACGTAAGAGGAAATTGGAACCTGTTTCATTAAACATTTGAAAATGTTAAGCATATATATAATTAGCAAACATTTTTTCTTCATTTTCCTATTTAAAAGTCTTATAGTAATAAACTGACAATTAAAATGTTGTATTTACTTTTCCTGAACCAAAATAAACTACTTTAATCTCTATAATTCGATTAGTACAAAATAAACAAAATGTGACTAAACGTTCTTTCTTAAAATGAAGGGCCATATGGCCTTCATATGGTTAATTATGAAGAAAGAGATCTAGAAGAAATAGTAAAAATCACAGAAAGATATTACACAGACCTATACAGTTCTAAAAATGACCCACCACTATCATCTAAACAGAATCTCACGAGGACAATACAAAATGTTGGCTCAGAGGTATTACCAGAAATAACTGAAGATGAAATCGAAAAAACCATAAACGACACGAAAAGAAAAAAAGCGGCCGGTGAGGATAAAATACTGGCGGAACTGCTAAAAGAAGGAGGAGACACGATAAAAAAAATGCTAAAAATACTGTTCAACAAATGTCTGTTTGAAGGTAAAATACGTAAACAATGGAGAAATGCCAACACAATATTAATACATAAGAAAGGAGACCGAACAGACCTAAACAACTACCGTCCTATTTCCCTTTTGTCACAACTATATAAAACCTTCACAAGAATAATAAACAACCGACTAACCTATAAACTTGATAACTACCAACCAGTGGAACAGGCCGGATTCAGAAAAGGATACAGCACAATCGACCATCTACATACGCTTAAAATCTTAATTGAGAAAACCAATGAATACAACCTTCCGCTGTACTTAGCATTCGTAGATTATGAAAAGGCTTTCGACAGCATTGAACACTGGGCGGTTGAAGAAGCTCTGGTCAATAGTAGAATAGATTCAAGATACCGACAATTGATACATGATATTTACCAAAACGCAACCATGACCGTAATTCTGGACGACAAATTAATAACGGATAATATAAAAGTTAAACGAGGAGTCCGACAAGGCGATATAATTTCACCTAAACTGTTTACCTTGACCCTCGAAGACATAATAAAATCAACAGATTGGGAAAACAGAGGAATATGTATTAACGGAAAATACCTAAATCACCTTAGATATGCGGATGATATACTCCTGATCTCCTCGGAACGACAAGAACTGGAATTAATGCTGAATGAACTTCATGAAAAATCACTGCAAAAAGGCCTAAAAATTAACTTCAACAAAACAAAAGTAATGACAAACACGGAAGACCAAGAGGCAATAAAAATAAAAACAGAAAAAATAGAACAGGTAAATGAGTATATCTATCTAGGACAAGCAATCAGAGCTAATAGAGAAAATCAAACAGCCGAAATATCGAGACGAGTAAGAATGGGATGGGCAGCGTTCGGCAAACTTTCTTACGTTCTAAAAAATCAAACAATCCCTCTATACTTACGAAGCAAGGTATATAACTCCTGTATCATACCGGTGCTCACCTACGGAGCACAGACATGGACATTTACACAGGCCAATTTGGATAGGATAAGGAAGGCACAAAGAGCGATGGAGAGACAAATGTTGGGTGTATCACTTAGAGATAGAAAACGTAACCAGTGGATCAGAACCAGAACAAAGACAGTAGACGCGATAGAACAAGCAGCAAAACTGAAATGGAAATGGGCTGGACACAATGAACGTCTCCAAGACGGACGATGGAACAATGCCATCGGAAAGTGGCGTCCATACAATGCAAAGAGATCAAGAGGCAGACCACAGATGAGGTGGAAAGATGACATCAGGAAACAAGGAGGTCCCACATGGCAGAGAACAGCTCAAAAAAAAATGGTTAATTATAATTGACATAGTTGCACGGGTTCAGCCTGTGAGTGCAAACACTAATATAAGTTTAAAAATTTTGCTCCTTTTTAATTACAATTTTAGCGGTAAACAGTCGCCAATTGCTCAATTCCGGCTTTACGATTGGTCAAATTGCAACCATAATGTCAGCCAATGTTATTGCCCGAAATTGAGTATTGGCTGTTTTGCAATTTCCAATGACAGAGTGCCATGGAGCAGTTGATCTAATTATTTTCATATAAGTATAGGTGCACAACAGCCAAAAATTCGTTCTAGACAGGGATCCGTAGAATTAGCCTTCTTGGCATTAGAGACCTTCTGGTTGATTTAGTTCCCAGAAACTCTCACTTCTATTGTACTTAACTGCTATTATTTTATTGGCACGATTTTTTTAAGTTTCCTAGCCGAACTTAGAACAATTTATATTAATTTGTATTTATTTCTGTCATTTTCAGGTATTTTTTGACATAGAATATTTTTAATAAAATATTTATTTCCGATTAAATTCATATATTTACCTTTAATAATTTCGTAAATTATTTTCACTTATTATCACAAGTTTTCAATTATTCTAAGTTTATAAACGTACTTGAATGATTTTTCATATTTTATTAATTTGGTATTTTTCTAGGAAGGCCTACTTGCGTGCTTAGTTGTCTTCGGACCTACTTGCGTGCTTAGTTGTCTTCAGCAACCACCTGGCTAGACCCTACTCAGATGGTAGATCAGTTTGTGGGTTTGTCTAAACTTTCTCTGGACTCGATAAATATATATATATATATATATATATATATATATATATATATATATATATATATATATATAAATATATATATATATATATATATATATATATATATATGTATATATATATATATATAAATATATATATATATATATATATAATATATATATATATATATATATATATATATATATATATATATGTTCGGATAGATTTCCGCGGTCAGATGAATGAAAATTACTAGGTTCTCGGGAAGAACCGCATTGAGAGTTTAATGCTCGACGTTTCGGCTCCCGTTTTGGAGCCATTATCAAGATATCTTATCTCAACCTTATCCCTCTTGACAATGGCTGCAAAACGGGAGCCGAAAGGTCGAGCATTAAACTCTCAACGCGGTTCTTCCCGAGAACCTAGTGATTTTCATATATATATATATATATATATATATATATATATATATATATATATATATATATATATATATATGTATAAATTTGTAAAAAAATATTTTTGACTTTAAAATGTGACATTTTGATAGGAAATTTAATTATAACAGGTTCACTGCGTACGTATTCTAACAGGAACATGCCAAGTGTTAGGCACTTTGTTTCAACAAACAGTGATAAGAGTTGGTTGTTGGTATTTTATATAATGTTTTAGATGTTTTAGACATTATACGTTACATTTGGGATCAAATGTCAAAAGGACGCGGATCCGCGCCGTTAGCACCACACTTTAAATTTTTAAAACAAATGCTTACGGACGCGGATCCGCGTCTTATTTTTGAAATAAAAGGCTACAAAAAAATTATATTTTATTTGAAAAGTAACAAAATCATACACTAAAAATATTATAATAAGAGCAACTTAAACGTTATAGGTAACAAATAGTACAAAAAATACACCAACTAGAGTAATGTTCAGTCTTCATGGTATTTTACGAAGTATGCGCCTAGGCAAAGACCACGTTTGTCAGTACAAAGAAGACATTTATAAATCGTATCTTTTTTTATTCACTGTACTGTACACACCCTGCACTTTTTACGTTTCGTTTCTTCTTTTCTATTTCTATTTTTCTCAGCTATTTTGCTCACAATATGCCGTTGAGACGAGTTATTCAATGTTTTAGAAACATTTTTCTGTGAAGAGCGAAGTAAATTTCTTATAATTTCTAGTCGAAAGTCATAAAAAAACAGTTTTTGTTCCAGAATATTTGTTAAATAAAAATAAGAGTTTACTAAAATCACTTGTAGTATATGTATACCCAATTTTTTTGTAACAGCGAAGGGTTTTTCTTTCGCAAGGATAGTGATAACATTTGATCTTTGCGATCAACACCTCTCATATTTTTATTATACTCGGCGATTAAAAGAGGTTTTAGTTTTTTTTTTGTTTTCGTCAGTTCTCACATTCTACCACAACATTGCTGAACTCAGTGGATATATACATTATTTCCCGTTTATCTACTCGCCTCTTTTAACTTGGCTTAGTCATTCTACTGGATTTCCTTGTTTTCTTTACAGAGAAGTTCCTGTACAATATGTTTTGTTCTCATGTATTTCAGCAAGATCCATACTCATGTAAAATTGTCCATAAACAACGAGTAACCTGCATTTTAGATGTTTGTGCATCAATTCACATGAAAACTTTTTTTGAATGGTCTGTTCCGGCGGTAGTATCAAATTAACAAGTATAAACTTCCATATTTTGAAATAATTTGTTAGGTTCAGTAAGTACCAGTAAGTTTTTGTACCAAAATAATGGTGCTTATTTTTAATATATATTCTAAAACAGAGATGACCACGCCATAAAACTACTGATTTATCAAGGGAAAGATTTTTGTCAGGCTGATATATGTCATTCATTTTTTGATTAAAATAATTTAACAATCCGATAGAAATATAACTGTTCAGCATACAGATTCGTTTCTGCCACTATCAGATAAAAAAGTTTTATCCGCCAAAACACGAAAGTAATCAAAAGGTGTCTTGCTTTGGGTGGCTCTACCAACAAGTTGCAACATCTAATAAACCCAAATTGTTTCATTCCATCATGATCATTTTGCCATTTATGTGTATTTTGATTTCCTGTATTTGGATTTAAATTTTCATTGGGTTCGTTCCCATAACCTACATTTGGATTTAAATTTTCATTCGACTCCTCCTCGTTTTGCATGGTTTGCTTTGCACAATACCCCAAATATCGTCATCACCTACAAAAATACAAATTAAACACTTTTTTAAACTGCTTGTTTCCAACTTAACCAACTCATACCCATCCTCATCGTCTGTAACTGGAATATATTTGTCTTCCGATGAACTATATTATTCATCTTCACTATCTGATTGTGTTAAAAAGTATTCAAGTTCTTCGTCTGTTAACTTTTTAGGGTTTTTACCGGATTTTTATTACGTTTTGACTGATAACAACCCGGTTCTGCGTTCTTCATCATTGCAATCAAACACGTGTCAGAATAAAAAGAAATAACAAAAGTGACAAGTGTGACGTAACTTCCGTTACCTGATGGTACTTTTAGATGCTGATGTAGCAAATAAAGCCATGTTTAAAGCGCGGATCCGCTACATTAGTACCGAGGAATGAACGGCCTAGACGCGGATCCGCGCCTTACGCAATGATTCTGTTAATGAACTTTTCTGTGGATGTATATGTACGAAAACTGTATAGAATTCATTGAAATGCACTCTAGTGCATAGGGAAAAATTCACCCATTTCCCAAAAATGCACCCCTTTAAATGGAAGTACTTCGCGATTTTTTTATATTCGAGGGTAAGTTGCCCATATAAAATATTAAAACCCCTATTACATTGTAGTTACTTTTTGCCCTCTGTTTTAAATATAATCATTAGCCTATAATACCGGTCAAGAAAAAGAAGTTCGTCAAAATACAAAGAAAGTATGTTTGAGATTGTTTTAAATAAACAAAGTATTACAATTTGATCACAATGTTTGTGCCTAAACTTAGATACTTATAATTTGCTTATATTAAACTAGCAATTGTTTAGAAAATCATTTGTGTTTTATGCTCTACGTATGTAATCAGAAACAAATTAGTAAAGTTGGCTCCATCATCAAAACTATTTAAAAGCTTGATAAAATTTTAAATGTTACAGCACAGCACAGTAGGCGTCGGGAAAACGCTTTTGATGTTTGATATTAAATAACTTTTGTAGGAGATTTGTTTTGTAAACGTATGTTATGATTTTTCAATAAGAATATTATAGTTCTCTTAACCGTTGTTAATAGTAACGTATACCATTTTGTCAAATAATAGGGCACTTATGGAGATAATTTAACCTGTTAGTGCCCACAGGAACCACATTGTATCAAAATCTCTTTCAATGTTATTAAATCGCCACTAGTAATTTTCAGTAGGAGTTCGAAAATATTTAGTTTCAAGGAGAGCAGACATGACAGGCTTTTATTTTATCTTATTTGTAAGCCGACTGCTATGTTTTGTATTGGTGTGCAACTTTATTTTAAACAGTTTTTATTTTCAGTCAAAATAATGTTTAGCTCAAAGGACCAAATATTTGGTGTAAGACTTTTGGTCACTGGTTAAATGAAATTATAATAATAATGAAAGAAAAATGCAATACTTTGTCTGTAAATAAATTAGGGTAAAAAGCAAATATTAACTGTGAATAAATTATGAAAATTAGCTAGCTTAACTCATTGCTGTTATCTGTATAAAGAAAAAACTTACCTTTGAAATATTGGTGTATTAATCGTAGCCACTGAAGTAGAGTTGTATTTGCCCGTCGCGACGTTAAGTAACGTCGAGGCACGATAGGCCTTAACCGATCAACTAGGTGCGTTTGGTTCGCTGTCTCAGCAGAAAGTGTGTATTTCTTGATGTAAAATAGTCATAAATATTCTGGCCATATTTCTAGGTGGTCCGTAGGGTAAGAGAGTCAAGAAATTACTCTATTGTATTGCGATTTTGAATGGCATTAATCTAACTTAATGGTCACTAAAATATGATACTTTACAGCGGTTTGTGTGCTGGCGACAAAATTTCCAAAATAACAAAAGAAGGTCAGATTATTTAAACTTAAAATTAGACTAAATGTGTTTAAGCAAGTTTAACAGTAAGATTTTACCGAATAACAAAAATATTTTTTAAAGCAAATAACTAGTTAAAATAGATCATTTAATAAGATCATATTATAGTACAATTAAAGAAAAATATTGAATGGAAAATTGAATGAAAAACGTAAAATATGAAAATAAAAACTAAATACTTTCCCAAACATAGATGAAAGATTTGTTTTGAGCATAAATATTTTGAATCAGTTTTAATTTGTTTTTGATATTACCCCCTTAAGCCCTTATAAGCCTTAAATTAGCGTTATACCATTTGGTATCCGTCGGCGTATAGGACAAAATAGTTACATGTTTATATAATAGTTACAATATATTACGTACATGGTTTTTGTTTTAGTATTTCACTATCCGAAGCATTCAATATGATATATGGTTATGACGATAGGGTTCAACAAGTTAATGAAATATTTTTAACTCTAACGGAAGTAAGAAGTACAGAATCAGATGAATATTCAGCTAATGCAAACGAAGGGAAAATTATGTATAACTCAACTGGTAAGAAGCACTTGCCAATAACACATTTTATAATATTGTATTTGCTTAATTATTTTTAGAGCAGTAGCTAAGGGCAGAAGCTAATAAAGAATGTACGAATTGAAGTTGATGAGGGTGAATTGGATATTTCACAATTGGAGGTACAACCGCTACTAGCAGAACCTTCTACATCGGCAATAGCTCAACCCGACAGATCTGGACCAGCGCAGAGAATGGATAAATACAATCTTTTACTAAAGAATTCTACAGGTATTAGTGGTTATTTAGAGATCATGGCTTGCTTATTTTCAGAGACCGATCATTCCAAATATAACAACGTATCTGCTATTTAATTATTCGAGTTATTGTTTACCTATGGTATGTTCGAACTACTTATTAACGAAACTGAGAAATATGCTTAATTTAAAAATTAAATAACCCCCTCTGTGGCTCACTGGTAAGAGCGCCTACCTTTGAACCTAAAGGTCGTGAGTTCAAATCTCACCTGGGTGGAGAAATTTTCGTTTATTAAAAATTAATAAATGAAAATAATTTTTATCCTTGTGCGATCGGTACTCACCGGAAGGACTGCAGACGTTCGGATACAATTAGCATCTGTTAGCAAAGACAATAACGTCGACTTTGCTAAGTATCAAGACAATTAATCTACACACACACACACACACACACATACACATACACACACACACACACACACACACACACACACACACACTACACTAGGTACCTGACTGTAAAAATTCACTGTACCATGCCAATGACCATTAGTTGTCGACGCATTAAACTCAAAAAAAAATTAAATAGATCCCGAAATAACGCTATCAGAAATGTATTGTTTTATTGTTATTCTGATTTTGAGCGGTTACAATCATTTACCGTCAAATATGCTACACTGAAATATGACAGAAAATGTTTACAACAAATTGGTGGCCAATGCTATGAGATGAAACTGATTTATTTAAATTCAAAAGTATATTCAAATTGCCAGAGTTTACAAGAAATATGAAGAAAATGTAGGTGGAATACAATTTGGATTCGGCAATTTCATGTTTACATGTGAAGCACTTTTCACCTTACAAGCCCTACTTCAGAGGTGTCGCGATGTCAGTTGTGATATCTATATTTGCTTTATTGACTACGCCAAGGCATTTGACCGTTGTCAGCACCACAAAATGGTCGCCGCCCTATAAAGAGCAGGATTGGATGAGGAAGACATTCGGATCATCATAAATTTATACTGAAACCAGCGTGCACAAGCTAACGAAGAAGAACAGCTAACCGACTAAGTAAAGATCATGCGAGAAGTAAGGCAAGGCTGTGTGGTCTCGCCGACTCTTTTCAATATATACTCTGAGGAAATTTTTACTGAAGCCCTCACATACCTAGAGATGGAAATCCCAGTGAACGGTGAATACATCAATAACGTAAACTACACCGATGACACTGTGGTACTAGCAACTAGCCTAAATGATGTACGAGCCTTACTAGACAAAGTGAGAACTGTGAGCGTTACATACGAACTAGACCTTAATATTAAGGAAAACTAAATTTATGGTTGTCAGCCGAGCAAATTTAAATCACGGAGCACTAATAGCAGGTAGCAAAGAGATTCAGAGAGTCAACAGATTCAATTACCTCGGAATTACCCCCAACTCAAAATGGGACTACGATCAAGAGATTAGATCCAGAACTAAAATAGCACGGTCTACATGTTATCCAGTTGAAATCCTTGCTGTGCTACAGTGGTCTCAGTTTGGCAACCAAGATGCGGATAGTGAGGTGCTACATTCTTTCAGTCTTGCTATATGGAGTTGAAACCTGACACTGACGCAAGCTACTGAAAAGCGGATTACTAAAAATATCGTATGTGGACCATGTCACCAACGTTGGGTCCTACAGCACATGACAAAAAAAAAGTGCTTAATTAAGTGAAACAACCTAAGCTTGAGTATCTCGGCCATGTAATGCAAAATGAAAAAAATATCGAATTCTTCAACTCGCTATGCAGTGTAAAGTTTGACAGGAGAGGATCGAGACGCCGTTTCTCGTGGTTGTACAACCTCCGACAATGGTTTGGAATGACCTCCTCTCACAGAGTAGTCAACAAAACCATGATATAGTATATTTAAAGAATAAGCTGAGTAAATTCTCTGAAAAAAAACTAAATTGTTAATCATATTTTAGTACGTGTGCTTTTCGTACAACGTCAATATTTTAGCTTATTTTACGTTGGATTTGACTATTTAGATAGAAATTTTTCAACTGTACATAACATTTTAAAAGAGGAAAAAATCAGCTGGTATAACGCCACCCAAACCGGGACCAGAAAGACCAAAATTGTCGAAAGTGAATGTGGATGAATTTTTCAAAAGTGAAATTCGTAGAATGGTCCACTCATTTTTTTTAACAAATAAATACCAACTTTAGATACAGTTTTACAAGCCATTACCGACGATCCCGATTTACCCACAATAAGTAGAGACAAACTTTGGAAAGTTTTGCATGAGTTAAAGTTCAAGTATGAAAAAGTGAGCAGGCAGTCAATGCTTATCTATTTCGAAGAAATTGTGTGTTGGAGACGAGAATACCTCAGAAAAATAAAAAAAATGAGGACAGAAAATAACGAACATTTATTATTTAGATGAAACGTGGGTTAATGAGTGAGAGTTTGGAAAGACAAAACTATAAGCATTTCTGGAAGGATATTCACCTGGTTTAAAGGAACCACCAGGTACAGGTCGACGATTAATTGTTGGGTTTACTTTTGTTTGAATCAAAAAAGACCTGTGATTATCACAAAGAGATGAATGGGGACATGTTTGAAGAATATTTCAAACAGATGATTGAATTCATACCTAAAAATTCAGATGTTGTGATGGACAATGCAAGTTACCACTCTAGATTAATTGAACGTTTACCAACTACTCAATGGAGGAAAGATGAAAGTGCAATGTGGTTTAACTTCTAAGAATTTAATCTTTAACGATACAATAACAAAAGCAGAATTATTAGAGCTTGCTAAAATTAATAAACAAAATTATAAAGAATATGTCATTAAGGAAATAGGTAAAAAACGAGGAATTGTAATACTTCGCCTACCGAAAAGCGTCAAAACCATTGATCCTTATGTTACAAAAACTAAAACCAAATTTACCATATATGTTTTTACAACTTTTTTTACTGGCTTAAACTTGTTTCTCTACTTATTATCGTAGAATATGGAATAGTAGGCACGCTACGAGACAACTTTATTTCGTGTTCATGTACTTTAATTAGCAAAAATATGTTAAAAAAAAAAGGATCGAGATACTAGAAAATCTTACATCGTGTCCATGTTCTTTGATTAGCAAAAATATTGTTAAAAAAAGGATACTAGTTTGTTAGATAAATAACTCAGCAGTCACAATGTGTTCTACAGAAACCAGTGTCTAAATATTACGACAACAAATATTGTCAGAAAAAAAACAAGAAACATATTGCTGCCTCGTCCTTAATGCATTGAAGCCTGTAAGATTATTATGGAGAAAACTGATGTTATGGACCAAGCAGTAGCTACTTATTGAATTGAGAGTTGAGGAAAAAAATGGGTATTGGACAATAACGCATCAGAATATATCGACTCTAGATTGAGGAGGAACATAGTACAGGTTTATTTGAACCAGTACGGTACCGCTCCAGAAAGAGCTGAAAGAATTGCTATTATAACTATATAATTGCTCGTATAACTTATTTCATATTTCTTGCTTAAGAACACGATGTGCAGATACAGATTGTAAATCTTTTTTGCTAAAAAATGTGCGAAAATTGTAATGTTTGATTATGTGCTATTTGTTTTGCAGCATTTCATATACAATGAATAATATAATATGTTGTAATTTTTGTTTAATAACATGTAATTTTAGTTTTCATTATTTTAATACAATAAATCTAAACGCTCACTGATACCATACGGTATCAGTATTTTTTTAAACCCTGTACATAAATTTTGCAAACAAAAAAAATTTTGTGAGTTTTAACTCATATCTTTAAAATATACAGATATTACAAATACCCCGAAGTGGAAATTGAAACGCTAAATAAACTTATTATAAAGTAAAAATGTGCATTATTCCCAATAAAGATAGTGAATTGCATTGAGTGTTTTATTTTAAAATAAATGGATTTACAACAAGGATAAGTGAAATTTATTATTATTTGTTTTTAAATTTTCCATTACCAATATTTTGATCTTATTATTTATATTCTCCTTTTCGCTCTGTATTTGTTTCTGGAACCGGTTGTTTATCACCTATTAAAACCACCGCATACTTAAGTAATGGTAGGTTTTTCCAAAATCATCAAAAGTATAAAAATATATGCTATAACTTATGAAGAGAACTTTTAAGCTATTCCTAATAAAAATGTAGTATAATGTGAGTAACCATTAAGTCGTAATAGTAAATTTTTATTTTTAGATTTTCAAAAATAGCAAGAAGGAATAATATAAAAGATTTTAAAAGTCTATAAATTTAGTTAACAGGCGTAATTGCTTTCTATCACTATCGTTTGAGTGGGATGTGGTTAAAGGAATACATAATAATTTTATGGCTGTAGTTATTAGATAATAGATAAAACCTTTAAACTTTGTTAAAACCTTTAATTAAAATACTAATAAAATATTATTTATAATTTGAAAATACACTCACCATCGCACCGGTACGAGCGGTCATTCTTGAAATTTTAATAAAATTATTATTTTTTTTTATTTAGAAATTACAGCCGCATCCACCATAATGGTTATTAGCGGCGGCTACAGAATTACAAAATTAGAGTTTATAAAATAGTCCTATAGATTTTAAGAACTTTACAATATTACTAGCTGAGAAATTAGTGCCTAATAAATTACTTAAACTCTTAGGTATGTTAAATGTAACACGAAAATTGGCAAATCTATGGCATTCAATTAATAAATGGTTAATGGTTAATTGTACATTACATGTTTCGCAAATAGGTGGATCACTTTTGGTAAATAAGTATGAGTGAGTAAGTCTCGTGTGTCCAATTCGTAATCTCGTTATCACCAATTGTTCTCTTCTGTTCCTTGTTGAGGGTTTCCAAGCTGCAACGTCATTTTTAATTTGCTTCAGTGATGTTTGAGAAGATTGCCATTCGTTTTTCCACTTGCACAAAACTCGATTCTTTATAAAGGCTTTTATATCACTCGCGGTATTTCGATACTCGGCTTTTTCTATATTGGCACATTTAGCAATTTCACTCGCGCACTGGTCCGCACTTTCGTTGCCAGCAATGCCAATGTGGGATGGAATCCATATAAATCTGATACTCCTAGAATTTTCTTGAGCTTGCATAAGTTCTAGTTTTATCAGTTTCTCAAGGGGACCTTTAGGATAGATCTGTTTAAGGGTTTGAAGGGCGCTTAGTGAGTCACTTAAGATAACAGAGTTAGGAATGTTATTAGAATTTATATGTATGATAGCTTTAAAACACTGCATAGAGTTCAGCGGAGAAAATCGAAAAGAAGGTTGGGAGACGAAATTGATATGTATCGTTTGGAGTAACGAATGCAGCATCTACTCGTTTATCACACTTAGATGCATCTGTAAATATTTTATAGCAATGTTCGTAATGCTGACGGAGAATTAGATCTAGATTGGGAAGTCGATGGAAAAATCCATCTATATTCCATTGCAGTAGTTTAGTGAATTATATTATATAAGAAAAAATATGAATTTACGGGTTATCCTGAGATGACTCGCCCTCGGATTCAGAGATGTCGTTACGAAAGTGTTGGAGGATTTTCTTTCTTAAGAAGGTGATATGACGTTTGGTTGATCTATCTTTTAATTGTGGATGAACTTTAGTTAGCATACGAACTAATCCCACAAGGTCAGAAGTAAACTCTTGAATTATGTTAGAAGGATCCTGCACGCCGCTAACATTGCTTAGAAGTAGATTTAATTGGTCAAAATTGAGGACAAATGTGGGTAGATGATTTTGGATAAAATCTTTGGCAGGCTCAAGGTCATATGATTTTGTTGATTTTATGCATGTATGCTCCTCATTGCTTTTAACTTTCTTGACTCTAGGTTTGGATGTAGGTACAGCAAATGATTTTTCTGTTGTTTCAGAAGTTGTTTCTGGAGACGTAAGAACATCATTGATACTACGTTTCGGCTGGAGATCGATATTAATTACTTTGCAGCTTTCCATGGTGTTAACTTCTTCTTGACCATTAGCAATGTTAGGATTGCTCAGATTGTTTGCTAATTTTCCTTGGACGGACATTTGTTCGTTTGATATGGATGTTGCTGCAGGTTGAGGCATGATGTCAGGGGAGGAAGAAGTAGTAGATTGACTGTTATTAGAATCAATTAAGTTTGTTGTTGATTCTAGTTTATCAGGACAGTTGGTGGCGATATGACCAGACTTTTTGCAGTTATAACAGGCCATAGTTTCTTGAGATAAGAATATTCGATATGTTGTATTATCGAAGTCTAAGGTGAATGAGTCGGGTAAGGAGATATTATGGGGACTGACGTATATTTGTCTTCTGAAACTTAAAATATGATTATATTCGGAAAGAGTGGAACTGATTTTTAGAAAAGTGACAGGAGAGACCATATTAAGTCCAATACTTTGTAGATATTCAACTAACAGACTGTGTGGTATTGTTGGACATACGTTTGAAAAAACAATACGTGTTGCTGGTGAGATTAATCTTCTAGCTTGTACAATATTGTTCTGGATTTCTATTTGTCCATGATTTTGCATGAATTCGTCCACGACTTGTTTGTTTGCAAGGTACATGCAAATCCGATTATTGGATAGTCGGGAGGAAAATATAATATTTTTGGGACGAATTAGGTTACCCAAAGGAATTAAGTAATCTTGCAGTCGCGTATTTTCTAAAGCGCTGAAGACAATTGCTTGATGTTTTGAGGGAAATTGTGTAGAAGCTGCTGATGAATAGGTTTTATTGGTATTTGTCTGTGATTGCAATACATGTGGTGTGTTAGAGAGACTCTGAATATTAGGTTCCATTTTTGATTTTAACACGGGACATGTGTTTAAAAATAATACGGACCTGACTAGTAATCAAACAGGTAATAAAACTGGAATAATATTTCTTGAGTCGTATCTTATTGATAATTGTTAAATTACAAATCAACAAAAAACTGGTTGATCACGTTATATTAATGAAAACTAATATGATGTGTTCACTTACTGGTATTTCATGTAATTGTCACTTAACGATTTATAAATAAACTGTTATAATTACTGCATAAAATTTGCAAATTTGTTGAGACCAAAACAAACACGCCTTTCGGTATCTCATTCAGGGCCGAACTCCTAATAAAATTATTGTCGAAGCAAATTTTATTTTTTATGGTAACTTTATCGACGATTGGCATACTGTGATGCAGGGTTTTAAGGTATGTTTCGATACAAAATCTGTACGAAAACCTGTTATTTAAAGAGAAATATGCAAAATTACAAATTATTATAAAATAAAAATTAAAGAAAACAAAATGGTACCTATTTAATTATATTTAAAAACAAAATAAAAATAACAAAGAGACGTATAAATTATTTATTGATACAAATTGATTTAACAAATTATTCCTTGATTTAATTAATACTTTTTATTACCTTCACGAGCCTGTATAACGGCCTTCGTTCTTCTGGGATGTTAATTAATTTTAAAACTTCATTTTGCGAAGTTGGTTCTCATTCCTCTAAAAGAGTCACTTAAAGTTAATCTAAGATAAGACAAGCAGAAACCCGCCTTCGAATACTTCTAACAAGTCTTTTAACTTGCAACTTGCAGTAATTATTTTATTGTTTTAAAAAAAATCATATTATTGACAATTATACATGCTTTAAATGTGCTCTTCCTCGATCAAGACAGACTTCATACCGATGTTCGAAGTTTCTCATCATGGTGTGAATAAAAGTTGTCTCAGGTCCGCGACGGCTCTAACTGCATCATTTATGTCATCGATGGTTTGTGATGCCGTTTAAAAACAGCAGTTTTAGCCATGCCTCAAATGTATGCGTCTGGAAATGTGAGGTCTGGAGAATAAAAAGGTCAAGGGAAGTGAGTGAATCGTGAAATGAATCTGCTTGGAAAATGTTCCTGAAAAAATTGACGAATTGCAACAGCAGTATGGCAAGTTGCCGCGTATACGTCCTAAAAAATGGTTTGAAATGTTAAATTACGTATACGGCAGAATTACTGTATCAGGAATAAAGCGTGTTAAAACTTGTATGTACATGTTTATTACTGTTTATTAAGTGTAACTTGTCTACCATTTACGGACCAATGATTCCGTTTCCCGAAACTTCACACCAGATACTCACTTTTGTACTATGTAAAGAAACTTCTTAAACTTTAACTGTTTTGGCAAAGCCCAGAAATCGATTTGTGCAACATTTTACATGGCTTGACAAACAAAAATATTTTTCGTCTGCAAGCTATACATTTTTCAAAAATTCAGGATTGTCATAATGTAACGCAAGAATTCGGGTGCAATCTTCCACTTTACTGCGATAATCCCGAGTATGTAATTGTTGTCTCTATATAACGATATATGAGAGACCGGGAATTTTCATCGTTAGAAGGAGAGATTGTTATACAGAGGAATACAAAATTCGGTACTGTGATATTAATAATACTGTACTAATAAAGGTTAAAATAAAATAGGTTATTATCTTTATTTAAAAAAATTGTCAAAACGAAAATAAATGAATTAAACTGTATTGTACACCACATAGATTTATTAAAGAATAATATAAGCAATACAGTATAAAAAAATCACTATACAATAACAAAATAATATGCTACTGTAAAACATATTTAGCCTACATTACCAAAAAAGCCTGTCACCTTGGTCTGTTTCCTTTTCCCTTTCCACAGAACTGACCTGACATTGTCCTGAAGGCACATAGAATCTTCCACAGCACTATTCGTCTTCTGGTGGTGAAGAATCAATGCAGTACTTTTGCCGCATCAATGCCTGCTGAGGGTCGAGATGGTTCTGCTTTTGCTTCACTTCCGGGTCACTGTTTTCTCTCTTCTTAAACGAAGTCCTAAATGTTGTAGCTATATTTTCATCAACGTCTTTAAAATCTGTTAGCTCTTCCGGTCTGTAGGTGATAGTAAGTTCAAACTGTCTGGCCTAAACATCTAATGGCAGGTCATCTTCATCATCAGTCAATGCTTGATCTTCCAGCGATCCTGCGTGTTTGAAGGAATGTTTTATTGTATTGCTCGTCACCTCGTCTCAGGATTTACTAATCATTAGGATGGCGTCAAGAATGTTTAGTTTAACATTGCCATTGTTCTCAATCAATTCCATCAAAAGTCTTCTCCTGTAATGGCTTTTCAAACTCTTGATGACACTTTGGTCCATAAGCTGAAGGACACTCGTTATGTTTGCTGACAGAAAACAAAGTTAAATGTTTTGAAGATCGCACAGTACAGAATGAGCAGGATAATTGTCTACAAGCAGAAGATTTTTTCCCTTTAAGCTCGATATCAAACTTTCTTATCGCTTCTTCAAAAATTTCCGAAGTTATCCACTCACTCTTGTTTGCTTTATAGGTCATCGGTAGATTTTTTATGTTTTTAAAGCAACGTTGGTTTTTCGACTTCCCTATAACTAACAATTTTCGCTTCACCGAACCTGTCATGTTATCGGCTACTGAAACTATAATGCGTTCCTTAGAGAGGTTTTCACCAACGCACTTTTCCGATTTAAATTTTAAAGTTCTGTTTTTCAATTTATTTAAACTAAAAAGAGATTTCGACGAAGCGATCCAAAGTCTACACTGATATTTAATATATTAACAGAATAAGTATAACAGACAGTGGCATATACAAGTCCTTAGTGCTATTCTTATAGCTGATAGGACTGATACTAAAACGGACTTTATAGAATAGAAGTTAACTCAATATTGACCAACAGCAACAGATGTACTGGAGTTATAAGCAAAATTAGTTTTCCAAAATAAATATCGCGTAATAAGGGTATTTAAAACGATTATTATACCAACAATGTTATGTAGTGCTGAGAAATCATCTATGAACAAAACCGTTTATGACAGGTTAAAATGTTGGGGAAAAATACTTTTCTAAAATATTTTATGATAATTATTTTCCTTTCCTGACTTGACTCTTCATCAAAATGACTTTATTACCACCAGACTATTTTGGTAGCCACACTTTAGAAGAATAATTCCGTGGCTCTCGGGCAAAAGGGCATATCTCGAATTTTTTTCCGAAATAAGTTAAAAATATAAAGATAAAGTAACTGTTTTGCTCTTCATTTGTGTAAAAGGATATATCTACAGTATGAATAATTCGAAATCGTTATTGAACGTTATTGAACGAAATCAACGTTTTCAATGGAGTAAAGGGGAATAATTCCAGATATGCTGTAGTTTCCAAATGTATTTACAACATAAATTCGGGTAAAACTATGTATTCGTAGATACTTTATAGCTACTATACTGTCACGATACTTTCATACCTTAGCTGAATCATATATGAACCAAGAGTGCAAGAATTACGTTTACAGATGCACAAAATTTACTAATTATAATTAGAGTAAAAGGAGATATTTAGACATAATTTCATTTTCATCTTTAGGTTCCATCTTCTCTCGAAGGTTGGAAATCATCATGGCTATGCGGGCTCTGTTGACTGCCGCTTTAAATAATTAGAGCGGCAGTATAATTTCATTTACCAAAATTTAATCAGTATAAAGTGTTTAAATATATGTGAAAAAACGAAGATATCACGACTTACGTTCATTTACTCAAATGTAATAACGGTAATTTCATTAATTATTTGTTTGACTTAATTTTATTAATCTCTCAAACACGTTTTATTTTATCGTTTGTTGAGTGTTTAGGAACGGTCACTGGCAACAAATGGATACGATGAACATATCCATCGTATCACAGTCTACTATTTCGCGAAGGGACACAGAAAAAAAGTATTTGCTATTGCATTACACTATAATAAAATGCTATGCCGAATATAAGGCAAAGATAGATGCAAAGTTCAAACCAGTAAGCCTATCAGTTTACACAAGAATATTTCACAGGCTGAACTTGGCAATATTAAATCTCCTAGCAAAGACACATGCAACACCTGTGACAAGCTAAACATGAAGATATTTTAACACTGGATAAAGAAAAAGATGCTCTTGAAATCTAGCTACAGCATCACAACGGCATGGGAGATCAAGCATATGAGGCAAAACGGAATGATAAAAGTTAGGTTGATGAGTGTATTAAAACACTTGTATTTGATTTGCAGCAATGCTTGCAGACTCCCCAACTAGAAACTTCAGTCGTTTTCTACAAAAGGCAACTGTGGGTATTTAATTTAACTGTGCACGATTGCACGAATAATCAAGCGCACTGCTACATGTGGAATGAAATAGTAGCTGCAAGAGGAGGCATCCCAATTGCTTCATGTTTACAGAAGCATCTCTTGAATCTTACACTACATGTGCAGAGGGTAATCTTGTAGCCAGACACATGTGACGAACAGAATAAGAACTCGCATGTAGCTGCCATGTTCATGTCTGTCACAAACGACCATCTAACTCTAGAGGTGATTGACCACAAATTTCTAGTTCCTGGCCACACTCATATGGAGTGTGACTCTGATCATGCTCTGATAAAAAAATAAAAAATATATCCCAATCTATCACCCGCACGACTAGATGCAGTTGGTTTGTCAGACGGGGAAGAAAAACCCATTTGTTGTGACAGAAATAAAGCAGTCAGACTTTTTCCAATTCTCTGATTTGTACAAGTCGGCACTTCAAAATAAAAAAGTAAACGAAGACGGGGAAAAAGTTACTTGGGGGAACATAAAGTGGCTTTGTTACATAAAAGAGACAAAAAAGTCCTTTACAAGGAGACACCGAATCCGGATTCGTCGTTTAATACAACAAACTATCGTCGTAAAGGCCGTTTCCGCAGCCATCTGAACCCTGTCGTACGGTGGTCCTCTCGCAATCTCAGTGAATAAGAAGAAGGACCTCATTGACATGGTGCCGCTAATACCAGATGTCTTTCACGACTACTCTAGGTCTATTCCATCGGATAAAAACGTTAAAGACGTCTTACTGGATGGAGAGGAAAGTGATGAATGACCCCTTTCTGCAGCGTACAATAATTTAAATTTAATATTCACCTTCTTTTACATTCTTGATTACAATAGAAACCATTTAGTAAATAAGCCGTTTTATTAATATCAGCCTTTCAGCATTAAGGTAGTACAAACTATTGTATATGTAATACATAATAACATTTACATTTGAGTAACAGGATATATCTGAGTGCCCTGATAAAGAAAACTACTAATAACTTCAAATTAGAATAAGGTATGAATTGTTTATGTGCAGCAAAAGTTAGTTTATTAGATTCTCTTTCATTATAATATGCCAAACAATGGCTAAAGTAACACATTTGATTTTAGAAAAATGTTGAACTTTCAATTTCGTCTCCTGAACAATTTCATTTTGCATAGATATGCCCTTTTACCCGAGAGCCACGGAATTATTGTTTTTGTCATCTATAAGATCAAAAATTTGTTTGTATTATATTATTTGACTTTGTTGTAATATCGACAGCTATTTTCATTTTAATCAAATTTAGGTTTATATAATTGTTTTCTACCAATGTGAAAATGATTACATAAATAAAGATGTCGGTAGTTTGCAGTTCTTAGATATCAGAGGTTAAGTTCTATGTTCTCTTAATGCAATGATACCGTAAAAATCTTTTTTTTATAATTCTGATGGAAGTTCATATCTCTATGTATACATACACTGAAAAGCATTCGTAGTTAGTCATGACTTACGTATACTTTGATCAGGAACTACTCATATAAATCCATTCCCTGTCTTAACTGTTATAAAGTAACTTAATCATCTAAATAATTTGCTATAAATTACTTATTGAGAAAACTATCAAGCTTTTGATAACTAATAAACTAAGTAAACGTAAAGATTGGCATTTACTCAACCCCTTTCATTTATATCTAAATAAAAACTGACTCATCTTACCAATATTATGCACTATTCATACTTTACGACAAGGATTTCACTATCTGGTTAACTCGAAATATTTATAATTCGTATCTAAATTTATCGAAGCTCGGGGAATTCCTAATTTAAATTTGTATGATCTCTATATAAAATGAGGGAAAAACTTTCAGTCATCAAAACACTATTAAAAATTTATAATATTGGACGTAAATGGCTGACCAGATTTCTAAGAAACTCTAGGTTTAATATAAAAGTTTAAATTTTATTTAACTTTATTTGAAAATTCCAAATCATGTTTATTTAAAGAAAATTAAAAGACGTAGTAATTGTAAAAAATAGTGATTATATTCAAATTACATCCTTTTTATAATGACTTTCGATGAGGGATGCAGTCCCTAACTTTTAAATAAAAATTGGCAATTTAAACATATCATTTAAAAAATAGTTCGATTACTAGTAAAAATTATTAATTTAGGACACAAATTTACAGTAAAAAAAAAGATTTAAATCATCTATTTGACGAAATATTTGATGGTTTTTATAGAAGAAAAGAGAAGAGAAGAAGGAGAGAGTATGCATACTTTTAATGATCATGGACTTCGGAATCCAAGATATAGAAGGGGAGGAAGATCACAACCAGACCACGGGGCCTATCAGGTTGTAAACCCACAAAAACCCCGTGCCATGGAAGTCCACAAGATGGAACGTTACAACTACTGTTTGAAGGCGCGAAGTTACACAATAATCAGCTGCAAATGGCCAGACTAGACATTCCTATCCTAGGTATCTGCGAGACGAAATGACTAGGCTCAAACATATTCGAGAGCAATGGATACACTACCACTTGGCAAAGGCAGAAGGACCCAGACGTAACGGAGTCGCAATTATTGTCAAAGAAGAAATTCGTAACTGTATTAGAAATTTCTTTCCTTTCAATGATCGCATCATGATGATACAGCTGCAAAATAAATTAATAAATATTAATATAATAAAAGTCTATGCACCAACAGCTGACAAACCAGATAAAGAAATTGAGCAATTCTACAACCAAATTAAACAAATTCTCCGGAGCACAAAAAAACATGAAGCTACGATTATTATGGGAGACTTCAACGCAAAAGTTGGTGCCGAAATAACACAAGATATAACCGGAAAGTATGGACTTGGAGAAAGGAACGAAAGAGGGCAGAGACTAATACAGTTCTGCCAAGAAGAGAATTGCATTATAGCAAATACTTTGTTTCAACAACCTAAAAGACGACTATATACCTGGAAATCTCCAGCTGATCAAGAAGGAAAGGTAGTCAGAAATCAAATCGACTACATTATCATTAACAGAAGGTTTAGAAACAGTATTACATCTGCAAAAACATTCCCAAGTGCAGACGCAGCAACTAATCATAATCTGCTCTGTGCTGGATTCGAACTAAAATTAAAAATAATAAAAACCTCGACAGCTCAGAAAAACATACAATAATCGACTCCTAAGAAATGCCGTAATAGCAGATGAGTTCGAAAATAAGATAAATCATGAAATTAAAAAATAGAAAAATCTGAACGATCTGAACAATATAGATATAATGAATTCCGCCATGGTTACCAAAGCAAACGAAGTTTTGAAATCAGAAAAAGAGCCAGTAAAGAAAAAGGATTTGATGACCGATAACATACTAGACCTTATTCAGCAAAAAAGAAAAAATGTAAAAATAAAGATAAGACTCGATAGAGGGAACTATATCGACAAATAAGATACGAGGTTAAGCGAGCAAATGAGGCCTGGATGGAACAAAGATGTCGTGAGATAGAAGAACTACAATGAAAACATGACGAGTTTAATATACACAAAAAAGTTAAATAAATTACCTACACTCAGAGAAAAAGAACTCCTCACTTTATGAGAAACTCCAAAGGTAAAATTATTCTCGACTTAAATAAAAAAAAGGAAGAATGGACCAACTACATAAAAAAACTCTTCCTGGATACGAGGCCACCACTAAAAAGTATACAAATACTGGTCCTAGTATTTTAAATGCAGAAGTAAAGAAAGCCATCAAACAAATCAAAAATGGGAAATCTCCAGGCCCTGACCAAATACCATCAGACTGGCTTAAACCTTCTAGACGACGACAATGTATCAGACCTAACAAATATTTATAACTACATGTACAAAACTGAAACACTTCCAAAAAAACCTAATACATCATCAGTAAAGACTTTAGACTAATTAGTCTTATAAGTCACTCTTTCACGCTACTTCTAAGGATAATTCTTAATAAAATCAAGCAGAAATGTGAAGACACAATAGGAAATAAACAATTCGGTTTTAGAGAAGGATTGGGAATAAGGGAAGCTTTGTTCTCAATGCTAAACACTACTTCAACGATCCTGGGAAGTACAGAAACCAATTTATGTCTCTTTATAGATTTTGATAATACGTTTGATAAGGTTCAACATGGTAGGCTGTTTGAATATCTAGAAATAATTGGAATATATGATAAAGATCTGAGACTTTTACAATATATATATATATATATATATATATATATATTATATATATATATATATATATATATATATATTATTGTGATATTTAAAGTCTTGGTGCGCCAAGCAATAATTAGCTAATTAATTTTTTGATTAATTAAAATTATTTAAATGATATGATTATGATTCTATCACAATTTTTAATTCTCTTATCTCAGGGTTTTATTCGTGCTTCAATATCTATGCTATTACATGTGAAAGGTAAGGTCCAAAGAATACCGGAATAATAAAAAACACATATGATCTAACACTATATATTGAAATAAAAATAATGAAATAATTCACACTCAAAAGTTTTCAATAAACAAAATCTCATATAATGATTCTCAAAATTTTGTTCTACGTACGTGAACCTTCAAAATTAATGGTACAAACAATATTAGTTGAAATCTCAAAATCCAAGTATTACTCTAAATCTCCTAATCAAAATATTTATATCCTTTCTAAATTAAGTGTAAAAATTGTGTTATCAATGAAAGAAAAACTGCAGAAAACAAAACTATCTCTCTCTGATGATGAGTGGTCCAAATCCTTGTTATTTGTAGACTATACTATTTACTCGTGGCCGCTCCCTAAGTAATCAGCAATCTTACAATAAATTATTGCAAGTATCTCGTCCTTAATGATCTCCTTCAAATGCACGAATCGTTCAAATTATGCTAGCTTCTTCTTCTCTCAATAAACTGAATCTCTCGTTGGCCTGAGTGAAAAATGACTCTTGGAATATCTTTTCTTTACGATAAACTGAATCTCTCGTTGGCCTGAACAGTGACTCTTGGAATATAAGTAGAAAAATATGACTTACAATATTTTACTGGATCAGCTTCTGTCAGATACACTAACTACACGAAAACTCACAAACTTTCACTGCTACTGCTTCCTACCTCTGGGAAACTACCCGAGAACAACGGCCGTTCGCCTTGCACCCTTGGAAACCAACTGACTATCTTTTTTCCCTCCGAAATCTAGCTAAACTTTCATTCCTACATACCTATCCCACCTTTTTTAATCTCCGCCAATCAAAACTCGTCACAATTCCCCATTCTTTCATTCCGATAACAAACAAATTTTTACCTATAATTATAAAATTTCCTAAAACTTATTTACAAATAATATTTTTCTACAATTCTTAAAAACTAACAAAAACCTCTTTCTAATCTCTTCTATTGTCTTTAATAACTGCGTTAATGTCTTTGGAAAACCCGGTTCAATTGTTCTTTGGATTTCACTTAAAATTATGCGGGTCACTCAAGTATAGTATAACAAAAGAAATAATTTATGCATAGTACATTTTGTTTAATACAGGTAATCCAAAAATTTTAAATACTTTCCTTCTTTGAAATGTTTGTTGGGTATTATTCTATTTATCTGAATTATTTAATGATTTTGAACTTTGAAATATTTTGATCAAACCAATATTTTTATCGATTTTACATATCATAACAATATTATATATATATATATATATATATATATATATATATATATATATATATATATATATATATATATATATATATCGACGGCTCCTAAGTATACTGAGTCAACTAACAAATTAAGGTTTTTTGCGTTTTTTGTTGTTATGTACATAACAATCCATTGCCTATAGACAGGTATAAAAAAAAATCGAAAACTTCAAAAAATAGCCGAAATAAAGTGGTGTCAATTGGTATAACTGCAGCTTCATTGATTATTTTACGCCGTATACCGAGTCAAGTACAGTAGTATCTGTATACGCCGCATCCGGAGGGATTCATTCTGGTACAAGTGTCTGCTGACTCAGTATACGATGAACGAGGCTTCGATACGTTGTGTATTTAGTTATTCCTTACTAATCTATAGATAGTGTTGTGCTGTTTTTTATTATTAACTGTAAGTTTAAATAGTAAAATGCAGGGTGAAAGGAGTCGAAAAATATTGACTTTTCTTAAAAATGATTTTAACAGTATTGATGGAAAACCTAAAAATGTCACCGATATGAACGAAAAACAAAAAAGTGTCACCGATATCAACGGAAAATCTGAAAATATCACCGATATCAATGTTCAGATTATGGATGACAAGGGTAAGTTATTTGTATTTTTTGTAAGCTCATTTAAAGGTACTTTACTTCGTATACTGGTGTAATTTAAGATACACCAGTATACGAGGGAAGTATTTTTCATAGATTGTAGTTGAATCAGTTAAAATAACTAAGTGGGTATATTTGCAGAAGTTTTCTTAATGACTTTTTAAAATTAGGGGAAAAGCTGTAAAAGGAAATTTGTCCAAGTAGTACCTACAGAAAGCTCTGAATGACAAACTAGACGGTGTGGACATCTTAAAACTTTGTGATAGAATTGTTTCAAAATATTTTGTGTAACCTGTTACTGCCGAACCAAAAAAGAAGTTTATCTCTTTTGTTGAATGGTTCCTACAAATAAAGAAAAGTTTTTATTTCCTTTTTTTTATGGACCACCTTAACATTTTTAAATTTAAAATTTTTAATGCGTATTGAAATTAAGGGAAAATTTCTGCAAGCTGATTCTATTATTTTATATTATTTTTCATCATTATGATAACTGATGTTTTTTGTTAAAATCGCTACTTAATGGAATCTATTAAAGTTACTTAAAATTAAACGCGAAAATAAAAAGAATAATAAAAATTCCATAAATTTGACGCATTTGCTAATTTTTGGCAGTATGTTCTGAATCTGCTGTAACGGAAAAATCTTTCCTTACCGTTAGGAAATATAAGTATAAGGAAATATCGAACGTTTCTTTCAAAAATGTTGTCAATAATGTCTAAATTCCTGACCGATTTTCAAAAAATATAGATTATTTTAAAAATATAATGGAATTTTTTACATTTCCTTTTCCAGATCCAGAGTCTCCTTGGTCTGCTGGTGCACATTTCACGCGAGAGGAGCTATCAATACTAGAAGATATTAATCTAAATGATCCTGAATCATTACTAGAAATTTTACCATATCACTCTGATACTTTTCCGGACGATAACGTTCCTGATTACTTACAGATACTGGAAAATCATGACGTCCCTCACAATGAAGCTAATGATCGTTTAATAAATTCCTCACTATTGTCGGTAATAAAGCAGACTCCAGTTAGTGCACATACCCCACAATACTCACAATCACCAAATAAAGACATTGAAGGCACTACAACTGTTAATGAACTGCTTAATGAGGAACAAACTTGATGCTCCAAAACACCTGAAAATTGTGACACTACGCCAATGCCATCACCCTATGATTCATTTTCATCTTCACCTGTTAATGTCGATTTATTGTATAATAATAGTCCTGTGGCATCTACTTCAGTATCTAACTTTGATAACAGAGACTAAGCAGTTAACACTCCTACCTTAACACGTCGTAAGCGATCATCAATGGTCAAAAGAGAAAGCTCGAGAAAGAATTTTTACAATGTTCTGGAATATTGGTAACCATTCAAGGCAGTGGGATTTTTTAACCAAATATGCTAAAAGGGTACCAAAGAAGAGATTGACTGTGGACCGAGAGAATTCAAAAAGAATTTATACTATCTACTATTACCTACCAAGCGGTGAAGAGAAAGCACTGCAATTGTTAAAATACCAGTCTGCAAAACAATGTTTTTGAGAACTCTTTCGATAAGTTTTAATTTTGTTTACACCGCATTAGAAAAAATAGAAAAAGGAGAAGGATTTGTTGAAATTGATCAACGTGGAAGGCACAGCAGTCGTCCAAAAATAATTACAGATGATATGAAACGCAGTGTGATTGATCATGTTGGGGTTTTTGCTCCTGTTGAATCCCACTACGTTCGCAAAGAGTCAAATAAAAAGTATCTTGACGCTTCTCTATCTTTTCCAAAAATGTTCAAACTATACAAAGAATGGTATGATTCTAATGTCTATTCTTCTAAAGTTAATAACGTAAGACAATATCGAGACATTGTTAACAAAAACTTAAATATTGGTTTTCATAAAGCAAAAAAGGATGTTTGTGAATAATGTCATATTTTTGAAAACAACAAAAACATTACAGAAAACGACAAAGCGAACCACGACCATCACCTGACAGAGAAAGATAAAGCTAGAAATTTAAAAGCTAAAGATAAAGAATCAGCGGAGCAGGATGAACACATCCTTTCAGCAGCTTATGATCTCCAGAAATGCTTAAACGTGCCTCATGGCAACGTAAGTACCTTTTACTATAAGAGAAAACTTACTTTATACAACTTTACTGTATTTGATCTGGCATCACGACAGGGTCACTGCTTCTCATGGCACCAGCAAACAGCGAAAAGAGGAGCGAATGAGATTGATAGCTGTATATATAAATTGATAGAAGACAGTAGGTACAGGTATCAAGGATTATCGATTCTGGTCCGATAACTGTGGAGGTCAGAACAGGAACAGGATCGTTTTCTTAATGTACATGATGGCTTGCTCTAAGTTTAATATAGACATCAGGCATCGCTTTTTCATAGTTGGTCATACTCAAAATGAAGGTGACAGTATGCATGCGTTAATAGAAAGACAGACCATAAACAAAGTATTATATACTCCTGACCAATGGTACACGGCTTTCAGATTTGCTAAAACAGATGATAAGCCGTACAAAGTCACAGAGATATCACAAGATTTAATTAAAAACTTTAAAGCAGAACTGAAAGGAATTAATAACTGGACAACTACAGGTGATGGATCTAAAATGCAATGGAATAAAATATGTCAAATAAAAATTGAAGCTGCAAATCCTTTTAAGATTTTATTCAAAACAAGTTATCAAGATAATACTTACAAATGGATAGATTGCGTGAACAACACCAAAGCTACACGAAGAAGAAAAGAGTTTAATTTTGATGTTGATGACATAAAAACCTGTTACAACAAACCCATTCCCATTGACAAAAATAAACATAAAGATCTATTGGATCTTTGTAAAAATTTGGTAATTCCTAAAGAATACTATTTATTTTTTAACCATTTATTAGTAACAAATTCTAACAGAGAGGAAAGTGATGAAGACTAATTAAGTTCTGAGGTTGATACTTTGTAGATGTTGCATTGTTTATGTTATGCTAAAGAATTATTTTTAATTGTTTTTATTATACCAACTTGTTGCAATAAACCAAGTTCCTACTTAACCTAAAAATAATAATCAGTTTATGTTCCTTTTTTGTCAAAAATTGTTGATTTTTGTTTATAACTGCATTTATTATTTATTGTAAAGAAATATTGTAATAAACTTTTAAGTTTTTATTAAAGCTAAAAGTAATACTATTTTTTTATTTTTGCTATTAGACCAATATACAAATTTTAACATTATAAGATTATTTACCTCGTATAGTAAGTCAAGTTTTAAACAAAATCGTATAAATGACTTAGCAACAGCCCTACTTATTTTAAAATATTATGAAAAGGTAAGACAATTTCTAGCTAGTGTAAAATAATTATCTTTTTAATTTAAACCACATTTACTAGAAACGGCGTATATAAATGTAACTGGTAGTTGATCCAATATTCATTATAATATTACGACGTATACTGGTGTATATGCATTATCTTTTTATTAAGTAAATAATTTAAAATAATTTTACACACATAAAAAAGTCTTATATCATTATATTTACACAGAAAAAAATCCATATTTTTTCGTAAAAACACATCAAAATATCGTAATTGTTATTAAAATTGCTCCTCACCATCAATTACTATTCTAGCAGTTGACTCAGTATACTTAGGAGCCGTCGATATATTGTTAGTCATACAATTCAATTACTATTAAAAATTCTCAGGGTGCCTTTTTTTTGTTAATTATTACTTTAATCAGTTTACTTTATATATCTCTTCTAGTGGGTTCAGTATCTCCTAGTTGCTCATAATCGGGATAGAACAGGAAACGGAACTAACATTAAAACAACATAAATATGCACAAAAATTATTATTTATTTTCAATAAGCAATACGATGAATATTAATAAATAAATTTGTGGGCAATTATCTTTCCAACAAACTCCTATACTATAAATTTAATTTTAATTACAAACTATTTATTGATCTGTTTTATAATAATATCTACTAAAAAAAATGTCCATATAAAAATATAATTTATTCGCAAAAAAAATAACTCTTTGAAACTTGGAATCTTAGTTCGTATGCTTATATTTGATTTTATCTTTAGAATATCTTAAAATTTTCTTTCATTCAAATTATTTGACTGACCTTTATTTTTACACCAATGATGTCTGCTCTCGATCAAGTTCCTTCCTTGATTGATTATGTCCGGCTACCATCAAATCTTTCCCGTTCTCAGCATCGATCCAAACCGCATACCAGCAAACTACTCCTCCGAAAACACAAGCCCAAGCCTCTTTTGACCGGTACTATTTATTCTAAATTCTCCTTTATTTCTCAATTATATCTCGTGGACTATGCTGACTCAAAAAAGGTATTATTCTTCTCGATTTTAATCTGCTCTCAGCTTCCACCTTTTTCACTAACAAACTAAAACACTGGTACTCAGATTGACTACACGAAAACAAGTCTTCTCTTCTGATCTTCTGGTAACATAATAATTTTTCAATCTCACCCATACAACCTTCTCAACCTCTTACTTTCGAAAAATGCACACCGCAAAATACAATTACAAGTTTAGTCCTAAATCTATAATTATACGTGTTCCATTGTTCTTTCACTATTCACTCAGTCTTTCACAGAAAAACTCGTTAGGGTCCCGTCACGGAACGATGTTTTCTCTTATTCTAACTATTACAAATAAGTACAGGGTTATATTTTAACTTATATGCCCGCGGTATATTAAAATAATAAAATACTCTTTATTCTATTTCTGATCAATAAACTGATCCATAACAATATATTTATATATATATATATATATATATATATATATATATATATATATATATATATATTAAAATTAAGAAGCTTCTATTCTGGTAGACAGCAAAGAAACAGACAAAATTTGTATTCAAAGAGGTGTTAGACAGGGTTGTGTGTAGTCCGCAACTTTGTTTAACGTCTACTCAGAAATAATTTTTAACGAAGCCTTGGATAGGCAATGTGGAGTTCGAATCGGAGGAGAAAATATTAACAATCAGATATGAAGTATCAGATATCAGATACTTAACAAATAAAGCTTTATTATAAGTAATAGAACATATTGTTCACGGTTTTGAATGCAGGTAAACCTACTAATGGCTTAATGTGTGACCTTACAAAATCTTTTGATTGTATGGATATTTAAACACTATTGATAAAATTGGAGTACTATGGAATAAGATGTACCATACATGACCTTTTAAAATCCTATCTTACAGGAAGAACACAGATTGTTGCATTTAATAATCAAAAATCTGATCCTTTACCAGTTTCAACCGGAGTACCACAAGGATCAGTTTTGGGACCTCTGCTATTCTTGATATATATAAATGATTTACCAAGTTCATTGAATAACACCAACTGTGTTCTTTTTTGCAGATGACACACTATTAGAGTAAAGATTCAGAAAAATTAGAAAATTAAATCCTGGTTTAACTGTAACAAACTTAAGTTAAACGAGCAGAAAACCCAAATAATAGTATTTAGCTCTGATAGATGGGTTACACTATCTGAACCAGTAAAGTTACTAGGTGTTACTATAGATACAAGGTTGAACTGGTCGCGACCATATTGAACGATTGTGTAAGAAGCTCTCTTCACAGATTTTTGCTATGCGCAGATTGGCTACTTCTGTGAGTCGAGATATTCTTAGGTCAGTTTATTTTGGAATGGTTCATAGTATCCTGACATATTGCATACTTCTTTGGGGAAACTCGTCCTATGCATATAAAGTTTTCATCTTTCAAAAAGCAGCAATCCAAATTATTGACTCAGCAGAATATCGCGCCAGCTGTAAACCCTTGTTTAAAAAGTATGCATTTACCTTCAATATACTATTATATATATATATATATATATATATATATATATATATATATATATATATATATATATATATATTTGAATCTTTGTTAACTGTTTATAATAATATACAAGGTGTAAAAACACATGCTGATCAACATCATTACAATACAAGAAATAAAAGTCATATCATTATACCATATTCGAGATTGTGTGTTACACAACTTAATACAATAGATTATAATCTGTATAATTATTTTTTAAACCTAAACAAAAATATTGATATTAAGGCAATGAATTCTAAACAATTTTTTAAACCAGCAAAACACTTCCTGCTGGAACACTGTTTCTATAGAAAACAGGAATTTGTTTCTTTGAGCTCCTAGTGTGGTCGTTTTTTATGAAAACTATATTACGCCTTACTGAATTGTTTCTTTTTGTTATAATTTTATATATCTAATTTTCACTGTATATGTTTTATTATGTGTTCTTGTATTATTTCTTAGTTCTTAGTAAACAAAAGTTACCCATTTTTTTATTGTGACATGACATGTAGTGTTTACTATGTAAAAATTGTCAATAAACCTATCTATCTATCTATCTATGCAGATTACACCGCGATGATGGCTGAGAATATGGAAGATCTTTAATTCCTTGTAGATTGAGTCACTAGAGAATGTTCTAATAACGGAGTAAGTATAAATACAACAAAGACAAAGTTACTTGTGGTTAGTAAACAAGACCTCGGCGCTATACAACTAATTATCAATAATGAACCGGTAACAAAAGTTAACCATTTTAAATACCTAGGATGTTAGATAAACGAGAAACTAAATTCGAAAGAAGAAATTAAAACTTGTATAGAAATTGCAAGAGGAGCATTTATGAAACCTAGATCTATTCTGCAAAGATTAAATGGGCAAATGTAGTGGCCAACGTCCTTAAGGATAAGGCACCGTAAGAAGAAGAAGAAGATCTATTCTGAGCAATTCTCAGCTGAACTTACAGCTGAGAAATAAGTTCTTAAAATGTTATGTGTATCCTGTATTACTGTATGGATGTGAAACCTGTATTATGAAGGTTAACATTATGAACAAATTAGAAGCCTTTGAGATATGGTTATATCGTAGAATGCTCAGAATATCATGAGTTTAATACATTTCAAACAGACAAGTCTTGAACAGTGTGGGTCAAAGTGAAGGTGACCTACCTAAATACGACAAAATAGGCGACTAAAGATAATAAAAAAAGAGAAAACTCGAAAATCTGGGCATATAATGAGAGGAAGCAAAAACAGGATAATACAGTTGATACTCAACGTAAAGATCGAGGTATTGGTAGGAAGAAATACTCATGACTCCAAAACCTTCGTTAATGGACTGGCTTATCAGCAGATGAATTATTACATTCCGCGCAAGATCGAGAACGATATCGGCAAATCGTCATGGAAGCTACCTATGCCTAAAACTTGGACACGGTACTCAAAAAAGAAGGCAGAAGAGAAAGGTTAGAAAGGTTAAAACTGAAGGACAGATTGGCAAACAAAAATAAAAAGATGTGAAAGCCTAAGACCACTAATAAAATCCAAACATGTATCGAGAAAAACAAAATTAAGGATATATAAAACAGTAATAAATTAAATAAATAATATATACAGTAAAAATGTTATAAAATTTTATTATTAAAATTAGTACATTTTCTTAAAAACGTAGCTGTTTTTCGCTGATCATGATAAGGATGGATAGGATGAAAAACTTTCTGAAACTTTATAAATTCATTTTGGATAATTTTTAAAAAATTTAATAATATATACCATTTTACAAAACGAAGTTTTTACCTTATTGTCAGTATTGATATATTTTGTTTTTTAATAGAAAAAATATACAATGAGAACAGCAATATTGTAATTACTAATAAATCAACATTAAATTCGTTTACAATAAACGAAGGTTCAAGACAGGAAGAAACACTTAGCCCAACACTATTTTATATTATTTATGTACCAAATTAAAAATAATAATAATACTGTCAGGCCACTGAGTTGGTGATTACGCGCCTTATCCTTCATGCTATGGCATACTGGACAAGCCATACAGTCTGTAGTCAACACCCTGAGGTATGAGCGGAAATACAAGGTGTATTAATACTCATACGCTTATGAAACGCACCTGTCGCATCATAAGGGCCTTCACAAATTACTCTGTTTCAACTTGTCTTGAGTGATATATCATTTTTCCTATCAGTCTCTCTTGGCTGACTCTTGTTTTTTTCACACCCCTAGTGGATATTAGGTTTCCGAAGGCGCAGATGGGTCACTATATTTCCTTCTACCTCATACTCTTTAGTGTGGCGAATCATTTAGTGTTACGAGTTATTTACCGAACGATTGCCGGTATAAGCAATCCCCCACTTACTGACTAACGGCTTCGGGCGGATGAGTTGGTACATGGTATGCCACCCTGTTGTCCTGAGGTTGAGAAATAGGCCTCGAAGGCGGATGAACCAACGACTTAATCAACGACATAAGGATGGGGAAGTTTAAGTAAGGCAAATACTTAATTAAAGATTCACAGCAATGCGCCCTAGTCAATCGATCATGCCAATGCTCAATACTAAAATAAACACCGGAGTAAGTCCTCCGATCGGGTCTCGGAAAGGACAGTTTTAAGTTTACCAAAAGATAATAAATTGAAGTGCAGAAAAAATATCAAGGTCTGCACTTGGAATGTTAAAACTTTATACAAAGCAGGAAAAATCCACAATGCAATACAGGACTTAAAGAGAATGCATATTGAAATCATTAGAATGGCTAAAATGAGATGGCCAGATTCCAATTAAATACAAATAGAAGATCACAAGGTATATTACTCGGCAAAAAGTGATGGATCACATGAATATGGAATTTAAATAATCGTATCACCCAAGGTTGACAAACGCGTTACTAACTTTACAACAATATCAGAGAGAGTGATGGAACTACAAGAAGAAGTAAACCCTATTAATCTAAACATTATCCAAAGAGACAAGACAAAGAGATAAGACAAAAACGAGAAAGGGGACCTTTTAAAAAAATTCGCAGAAGACTCAGAACTAGTTGTCACCAACAGATTCTTTCAATTACCGCCTCGCAAGTTGTACACGTGGAAATCCCCACAAGAGAGATCCGGGAGAATTATACGGAATCAAATCGACTACATTTTAGCAAATAACAGATTCCGAAACAGCTTTACATCTGTCAAGACTTATTCTGGAGCAGACTTGGAGACAGATCACGTTTCACTGGCGGGAGTATTTTGAATCAAACTTGTCAAAACAGTGTAGAAAGGGGAAGCACAGCTAAAAGACCTTGATACAAGAAAACAAGTCCAAGCCACGTTAAACCAGCAAGTGACTGCAATTAAAGACGAATCGGACGAAGAAAAAAACAATCAAACATATAAGTTTATTAGAAATAGTGCAAAATGTAAAGGATAAACACTTAAATACAGAAAAACTATTTGAAAACCAAAGAGATACCACCTTTGAACTAAGAGAAGAGGTAAATGATGGTCCAAGAATATTACAAGAGGAAGTTTATTCCACAATAATACAGTGTAAGAATGGCGAAGCGGTAGGCCCTGATAATATACAAGCAGAACTACTCAAACTAATGGGCAACGAATCAATAGCAATAATCGTAAAGATATTTAACAACATATACCACTCTGAAGAAATACCAACAGAATGGCTGAAATCTGAGTTTATTGCACGTTCAAAGAAACCAGGAGCCAAAAAATGCGAAGACTACCGTAGTATAAGCCTCATGAGTAATCCCCTAAAATTGTTCCTAAAGATAATTCATAAGAAAATCTACAAGCTGTATGAATGTCAAATTTCCTCCAACGAGTTCGGGTTCACAAATACTGTTGGCACGAGAGGTATGTCTGGTTGATTACAAAAAAGCGTTTGATCAAGTACAGTACGCCAAGATGATGCAAATACTAAAAGAAGCAAGAATTAACAACCAAGATTTAAAAATAATTAAAAATGTTTACTGTAATCAGACAGAAAATCTCAGACTTGAAGGTAAACACACTGACCATGTGAAAATCTTGCGAAGAGTGAGGTAAGGCTTTTTGTCTTCTCTAATCTTTAATCAGTACTCTGAAAGAATATCTATCGAAGCTTAACACGAAACTGAAAAAGGTATTCTACTTAATGGTTACCGGCTATACAACATCAGATATGCATATGACACTATAGTATTTGTTTTACTTGTAAGTTCTTACGACACACATAACAAAATCACATATTACAACAATATTAACAATATGAACTCAATATAAACGTTAGTATAAAGAAGACAAAGCTTATATAAGCAAGCAAGCAAGCAATTATATATATTTAGCAAGAAAAGGATAACATATGGTCAACTTTACGTCAACCAATCCCCTGTTAAAAGAGTGACGCACTCAGATATGCTCTCCTTTAAGCCACACTGTATGGAAAAATATTTGGAAAACGAGGACCAGAAAGCAGAAGAACATCTTGGTTAAAGATCCTCGGAATCTAATTCAATACAACATATGTGCAGCTTTTACGCGCTCCTGCAAATAAAATAAAGATTGCCATGATGATCGCCAAAATTCGTAAGGGATAGGCATATCAAGAAATGCACAAAAAGTAGTAAAAAACTAAATGCATTGTATAGAAATCTGCACAAAATAAAAATCTTGGAAGTATTTGCTGATAATTTGGTGCATATGCCAAAAACTGTAAAGATCTTTGAAATAATTTATAATTATATGAAAGAATTCTTTACTGAAAATGAAATGAAGTAAAATTAACAAAACAAAAGGTATTTAGATAGTAGAAACAAGAGAAGAACTTAATATAGTAAGTAAATGAACAAAAACAGAACAGAAACAGAACTAAAAATTTGACATACTTTTCTTTACAGTTATTTTGGAGAAACAGCTGTACTAATTTAGTAAATTAACATTAATTTTGTGGAAGTGTGGAAAACTGTTTCAATGACTTACTGTTATAAAAAAAAAGTATATAAAATGAACTTTTATTAGGTAATGGTCGAATCCAATACCTATATAAATATAAGTTAAAATATTTCAATTTTTATTTGTTACTATTTCACATAAATAAATCGCTATCATTTATTAGCAGTGGTTATTTTGACATTTTAAGATATATTTTTGGCGCCATCACCTATTTAATTTAACATTAAAAAAAATAAAAACCTCATAATTCTAATGGAAACCAAACTAATTAATCAATTATTTCTAATAATAAACTCCATGTTTTAAAAATAGTATTACCCAATCGATTTTATGATTAATCAATTTTTTTTTTATTTTACAAAATAGTCGCATCAACCTCTGAGGTTATTTGCGACATATATACATATACATAAGATAATTTATTAACAAATGTTAGATTTTTTTAATACATTGATATCTTTAAGGAATTTTACCAAATCTTTGATTTTACAATTTTTTCCTAAGATTTCACTTGTTGATCCGATGATGTGGTTGTTCTGTCTTTGCAACTGGTATCTTGAGCACTCTACAAGTACATGCTTAACACTTAGTGGGATATTACAGTTTTCACGTAAAGTGTGTTTAGTGTGACCAATTACGTGCCCGTGGGTAAGTGGGGTATGTCCTAGACGAAGACGAGTAACAATGACTTGATGAGTTCTGTTGGAAATTTGAGATTTCCACGGTTTTACAAACGTTTTCACTTCGCGAAGTTTTGAAGTTGAACTGTTTCACTGGTTTTGCCACATATTTTTGACTTTTACTTTAATAAATGATTTTAAATCTTTAAGAACTACATCTTTCACTTCACTTGCGGTTTCACTGTTCCTGGCTTGTTGGGCTGTACGATCCGCTTCTTCATTTCCTTAAAGGCCAATGTGTGAAGGAATCCATAGAAATTGTACAGTATATTTATTGTTTTAAACGGTAGCTAGTTCTTTTTTAATTGGGAGAGCAATTGGATGCTTCTTGTACAGTTGGTTAATGGTATTGATGGAACTGAGGGAATCGGTAATTATAAGAGCATTGGATATATTACTGGAGTTAATATGAACGAGAGCTTGATAGATGGCGTATAGCTCGCCAGTATGTATACAGCATAAAGATGGTAGTTTATACCCAAGTGTAATATTTGGAGTAATGACAGCTGCCCCAACTCCAGTAGATGTTTTTGAAGCGTCTGTGTATATATGATAGGATTTAGAAAATTTTGTTAGTTTGTTGATAAAAGTATTTTTTATTATTAAATGTGAAGTATCGTTCTTTCTGAAGATATTTAAGAATGTATCGAATTGAGGAATGCTTAATGTCCAAGGAGGAGGAATTTGTATGAAGTTGGAATAGGTATTTGGTATCGGTATTTGTAAAGTTCTAAGGGTTTGCCTAACTCTTTCCTAAAATGGCGGTTTCATGTTTCTATTTTCAGTATATAGGTTTTTAAAACGATCAGTAAATATGTTACTTCTAGATGGGTTGTTTGGATTAGAATTAGCAGCAAATGCATATGTGAGAGATAAGTGCATCCTTTTATATTTAAGTAATGGCTCTCCAGTTTCTGCTCGTAAACTTTCTATTGGTCCGAAATGCTTCTGTAGCTATTCCTAATGCCGTATTTTGAATTACGTCAAGGAGGTGTAATAGGTATTCTTTAGCAGATGCATATACTATGGAACCGTAATCTATTTTGGATATAATTAGTGTTTTATCAACATGGATTAAGCAGTTATAGTCAGCTCCATAGTTTTTGTTCGATAGAGTTTTCATAAGATTAATTCCATTTTGGCATGTTCTTTTATTTGTAGAATGTATTTTTTCTATGTGAATTTTGTATCAAAAATCATCCCTAAAAACCTAATCTCCAGGTTATTCGTTGATCATTACTTCAACGTATATCCCATATTAATAAATGTTGTGTAAAAGGGTTTTTTGTGTATTATCGAAAAACTAAACACCTTACCCACCTGGGTATACTACTACGCATACTAATTAGTCATGTTTAGGCTCATTTAGTTTCAGTCAGTCTGTTTGATGTTGATTACCAGATCGTCGTTTTCTGTCGAAACATCTCATTGTACGCAGGCGCAACGTGTTTTTGGAATTTTCTTCTTGAAACCGCTCGAGTAGTCTACAAGAAGCATATGTGGAAACAGAGATATTTTGCTTGTTTATATTGTGTGTATCATGGATGTGGACGCAAAAAAATTAATTGTACTGATTGAAGCCAGACCTCCTTTATATAACTATCAATTAAAAGACCCTTAATTGTTGAAGCAAAGATTGGAGAGTTTTTTTTAGCAGTTCTTTTCTCATTTATAGGATGCACCCAAAATTGTCTTTTATATTTCGTTTTTTCGTCCTTTAGGAGGAACCACTGCCAGAAAACTAGTGTAATTTCGTCGTTATCTGTCGAAATCTTTAATAAAACTGATTAAAGTATGGTTTATGCAAACATTTTGTTTCTCTTGAAAACAAAATGTTTCCTAGATTGATCGATCGACCTCTGAAGTCAAACGAGGTTTAAAACAAGCTCCACATAAATCCAGTTTTTAGGTGTTAAAAAAGCATCAAACTAATTACAGTTTTACTTAAAAAGTGAATCTAAGTGATTTTTCTCACCACAAGTATAAAATCTGTGAGTACAAATATTTATTTAATCTAAATAATTAACATTTAAGTTAAATCCACGTAAACAAGAATCAATTTTGGTTATAAAGCAACAACTTTTTACTGCTACCGTTTATCAGTTCTGATATCGAGGGGACAGGACCGGACTGGGTTTTTGAGAATTATCGATGATAATAATTAAAAATGGATAATTTACCGCCTCTTGGGGCCCCTGAACAAGAACTGGAGCAAAGTTCATCAAATACAAATATGAAACAATCTTTTGCAACTGTCACAAATCAAAATGTACCTAAATTTCCATCCAAAACACAAGCAATAGTTTTTCCTGCGTTGGAAAATACAAAGTTGGAAGACTATCTATTTGCAGTTGGTGATTTAATGCATCCAAAAAATATTCTCTTCTCCTCTAGAATGTCAAATGGTCGAATTTGCATTTATCTAACAAGCGAAACTTTAGTTAACAATTTTCTACAAATTAACAAAGGGATAATAACTGTAAACCATCAAAAAATTCAGGCTCGTAAATTAATGTCACCAAATGAAAGATTATTGATATCAAATGTTTGTCCTTCAATCCCACATTCAATTATTGAAAATGCACTTTCTAATTTGGGATTAACTTTGGTAACTCCAATAAATTTTTTAAAAATTGGTACATCAAATCCTAATTACAAACACATTTTCAGTTTCAGAAGGCATACTTTTATTTCTCCCCCAGTCTCATCAATACCCGACTCAATAATTGTGAATTACGAAATGACATCATATCGTATATTTCTTGTAATGGAGAAGGATCTATGTACTAATTGTAGGCAAGCGGGACATTCGGCTGGAAATTGCCCAACTACTAAAGAAACTCAAACATCTCAAGCACAAAATGCTGCTCCAACTACTTCAACTGATCCAATAGACAATGAATACATTCCCCTAACGCAAAACATATCTTCCTCGGCTCCTATACTATCGACTAAACCGGATATCCATATTTTACCATCTACTCATGTTAAAGAAAGCACTGATTTTCAACAAATGTCCCACGATCCTCCCTCAAACAAACGAAATCGCTCTGAAATTATAACCCCTCCACCAAATGATACTCCAGTAAATAACCCCTTTCCAGACCCTAAATTAAAAAAGCCAAAGTCTTCAATCACAAACATAGGAACCATTAAAGTAACTGACGATATAAAAAATTCAGCTAGACGAATATATGAAGATACTTCAGTAAACCATTCAATATCTTATGAAACATTAGTAGATATACTGGAAAATGCTCATGGTACTCCTGACCCAGTAAGCTTAATAAAAACGTATACAAATGATCTAGAAAACCTATTGAAACTTTTAAATCAACTACATGAGAATTTATCAAATAGGAAATCAAAAAATAGATGCACTAGACTTCGAAACAAAATACTTAAATCCATACAATCAGAAACTAACACCGAATCCGATAACGAAATTGTAAAAGATATATTATAATGGCTTTCTCAATTATCCAGTGGAACCTACGAGGATATTACACTCGCCTTGAGATATTACAACAAATGATTAAAAAACTTACTCCATCCATACTTTGTTTACAGGAAACTCATTTTAAAAATACTAAAGTTCATAATTTAAAACACTACACATGCACATATAAAAATAGAGAAAATGTAGACCATGCTAGTGGTGGCGTAGCAATTTACACTCATTCATCCATCGATGTAGACATTCTTCAAATCAATACACAACTTGAAGCGGTCGCAATTACTATCAAAGGGCCTGTAAAAATGAACATATGTAATATATACATTCCACCTACACAAAACCCAAGCAATAATGAAATCTCAGACTTGATTAAACAAATACCTTCACCTCGTCTAATAGTTGGAGATTTTAATGCACATAATTACATATGGGGATCAAAAATAATTACTCCATTAGGTCGTAGAATCGAAATAATGTTGGACAATTTTCAGTTAAACCTACTAAACGATGGAAGAAATACTCATTTTGACATTTCTACTGGTAAATCCTCTGCCATAGACCTTTCAATATGTGATCCAGCATTATCAGCTACCTTATCTTGGGATGTACTTTCTGATTTAAATGATAGTGACCATTTTCCGATTGTAATAACAAATCCTGACAGTATACAATACTCTTGTAATGTTGAAAAATGGAATATCAAAAATGCAAATTGGCAAGAGTATTATAATCTAGTTTTAAATGAAATGAATGCATTACATGAAATTTTACAATCAAATAATAATATTGATAGTCAAATTCAAGAGTTTTCCAATGTATTATTGAATGCTGCCGAAAAAGCCGTTGGTAAAATGAATCCTAAACAATTAAATTCGTCAGTCCCTTGGTGGAATTCTGAATGTCAAGAAGCTATTAAACTTTCAAAAACAGCATTAAATCGATTCAGGAAATATAATACACTTGAAAATAAATTAGAATTCAAACGACTAAAAGCACGAGCTAGATTTATAATTAAAAGAAGTAAACGTGAATCATGGAAAAAGTTTGTTTCAGAATTAAATTCATCTACACCAATTAATAAAGTATGGCAAATGGTACGAAAGATATCCGGGAAAAATACCCCAAACCACATTAACTTCTTAGAAGAAAAACAAAAAATATACACTTCCCCTCTAGACATAGCTAATATTCTAGCTAATAGTTTTGAAAGATTCTCAAGTGATAATGTTCTTCCTCCAGATTTTTTGACCAAAAAAGAGAAAGAGGAATCCAAAGGTATTGATATACCGCCTGATGACCTTTCTCCTTTAAATTATCCCATAACCATGGATGAATTAGAATACTCACTCAATAATACAAAAAACTCTTCTCCCGGTCCTGATAACATTCCTGCAATATTTCTTCAAAAACTTCCTTCATCTGCAAAGAAACACTTGCTGAATATCTATAATAATATATGGAGATATAGCAAGTTTCCAAAAATCTGGAGTTCATCTATTGTCATCCCTATTTATAAACAAAATCAACCAAAATCTCTGTCACATTCATATAGACCTATTTCTCTAACTTGTGTAATGTGTAAAGTTCTCGAGAAAATCATATCCAACAGATTAATGTGGTTTTTAGAAAATAATAAATTACTTGCCCCGGAACAAAGCGGATTCCGAAAAAGTCGTTCAACACTGGATAATCTTATTAGTTTAGAGTCTGAGATTCATGAAGCAATGGCATGTGGACAAAAATGTATCGCAATATTTTTTGACATAACAAGAGCATACGATACAGTTTGGCGACATGGTATTGTTCAAACACTTAGTCGATGGGGAATAAAAGGTAATATAGCACAATTCATAAAAAATTTCCTATCTCATCGAACTTTTAATGTACGAGTTAACGGTACTTTATCTAATACAAAAATTCAAAAAAACGGAATTCCTCAAGGATCTAATTTAAGCGTCTCCCTATTTCTTATTGCAATAAATAATATTATCTCCACTTGTGACTTACCAGTAAAAGCTAGACTCTTTGCAGATGACTTAATCATTTTTGTTAAGGGGATAAATGATAAAACCCTTCAGACCCATCTACAGAAAGTGCTATGGAATCTCGAATTATGGACAAATTCTACAGGTCTTCAATTATCAACAACAAAATCAAAGGCTATGCTATTTTCAAAAAAAAGAAGTTATATCACTCCAGAATTAAAACTATTTAATAAAGAAATAAAATATGTTGAGAAAATTAAATGTCTAGGCATGACATTTGACAACAGATTATCCTGGAACCACCACATTCATGATCTAAAAAGTACTTGTCAATCTGCACTTAACATTATAAAAACTGTTGCACACAACACGTGGGGAGCAGATAGTAAAACACTGACCCTTATGTACAAGTCATTGATCAGGTCCAAACTCGACTACGCTTGTATTATTTATGATTCAGCAAAACCATATATCATAAAACAACTCGATCGAATACAAAATAGTGCTTTGCGAACTATACTAGGTGCTTTTTATACTAGCCCTACTGAAAGTTTACACTGTGAAGCTGGAGAAGTCCCCCTGGAATTCCGAAGAAAACAACTTTCACTAACATATGCGGCATCAATACAGGCAAATCCTATGAATCCTGTTAATCACTATGTAAATTCAGACCGTTTTAGGAATATCTTTAAAACTCATGCTAGGCTTGACCTTCCTTTTTATGAAAGGGTAAATAGATACCTCAATGAACTTGAATTCAAATTTCAAGATATCTATTGTATACCCGATATTAACACTGTTCCCCCTTGGACTGTTCCCATCCCATCTATCAATACCAAACTCTCCATATATAAAAAAGCAGATAACCATCCCAAAGCATTATATCAATATGTCCTCCAAGAATTCAAGACATACAGTAACCATACACTTATATATACCGATGCCTCTAAAACTATAGATGGAGTGGGAGCAGCATTTATGTCTAATAAAACAAAAATATTAATGAAACTCCCTAAATTAACATCCATTTACACAGCCGAATTAACTGCTATTCTCAATGCAATAAATTTTGTGGTAGAAAATAGTATCAAAAACCCTGTCATTATTACGGATTCCCTAAGTTCTGTAATTGCCCTAAATAACTTATATCCTAGTCATCCAAGTCTACTACTTATTAAATCAGCATTAAGCCAACTGCAAACTATGAACATAAATGTCAACTTTGTATGGATTCCTTCCCATATTGGAATTGCTGGTAACGAAGAAGTAGATTCCTTGGCAAAACTAGCAATCTCGAGTCCGGAAGCTGTAGAAATCAGAAGCATTCCACATCTAGATATAAAACCTGTAATCAAGAACTTAATAATCAATGATTGGCAGACCAAGTGGAATCAATCAACATCCAAACTACGAGAAGTAAAACATTCCATATTACCTTGGAAATCAACCCCAAATAAGCGTAAACATCAAACCATCCTATCTCGTCTGAGAATAGGCCACACCGCCATCACCCATAAACATCTGCTAGAGAGTGAATTAAAACCAAAGTGCAACATATGTGATATTGTGCTCAGTGTTCGCCATATTTTACTGGAGTGTCCTTTATATCGCATGGAGAGACTTCAATATAAATTACAAGATACCTTACAGGCAATATTAAGTGACGGAACTGATATGAAAAATTTGACATCATACTTACATTCCATAAATGTACTAAATAAACTGTAAAACTCTAAATTGTACAACGCCAATGACCCTATGAGGTTGAGGCATAAATAAATAAAAAAAAAAAAAAAAAAAATGTTTCTTGTGGAAACAAAAACGTTTTCGTTTCAAACAAAAATGTTTTTGACTAAAACAGTTTTGCTCTTTCTGTGTGCGGCCACCCTAAAGACTACAAATCTACTTTAAAAATAAAATCTGTTTTAATTACTAATAATTAAAATACCTATTTTGAGTTTGTACTTTAGGACTGATATAAGATTCTTAAAATTTATCACATTACAATATATGTTAAATATATTAAAAAATATGAACTGCAAATAATGAATTTTATAGTATCAGCTTTATTAATCCTGATTGCATTAGTATCACATGCGTCGTCATTATTAAAATATATTCTTCAAAAGTATGAGGCGTTGTTTCGTATTAAGTATTACGTATTAAAATATAAATAGTTTATTCGTAGTGTTGTTAAGTCATCACTGTTGACTCGTCCCAATTTATATTTAGACAAACTCACTTAAAAAATAAATTCCAGCTCGTTACCTTTGGTGACACCCTCGACATAAATATAGACACATTTTATCGGCAGACGAGGTATTAGTCACTGATACGTATATTTTATAGTTTAAGTTTACGCACATTTTAGTTTTAATGTCTTGACAAACACTATACAATTTTATGTTTTGTTTAAGCCGCCATTCTAATTACTGAGTAGATCATAAAAATACTAAGAGACTTATATTGTTTTATGTACTCATCGCGTCTTAAAACATGATAACATATATAATAATTAGTTTTCATAAGTTCCTCATGACTTAGTATGGATTATTAGATGATCTGGTTATCGTAAAAATAGTCTTCGTCTTCTTAGAGTGCCATATCCCTACGGAAAGTCGGCGACTACCATGCTTATAATATTGTTATACTGATCTCGGTCTTGCGCTACGTGTAGCAATTGGTCCGCTGTCAAACCTGTCCACTGCCGCAATTTCCTCAACCAAGAGAGTTTCTTTTGTCCTATCCATTTCTTTCCTTCGATTTTACCGTTGAGAATTAGCCGAAGGAACTCATATCTTGGTCCTCTGATTATATATCCAAGATATTCTAGTTTACGCCTCTTAATAATATTTAATAGAGTTCGTTGATGTACCATTCTTCGAAGAACTTCATTGTTTCTGGTTCTGCTAGTCCATATAATTTTTAGTATCCTTCGACACAACCACATCTCAAACGCCTCAATTCTATTCATGATGTCGGCGTTTAAAGTCCAAGTTTCACATCCATACAAAAGTACAGACCACACGTAACATCTTGTAAACTTTTCACGGATTTCCAAATTTAATGATTTATTGGATAATAGAGGCTTGAATTTTTAAAATGAGTTTCTTGCCTGTTCAATTCTACATCGAATTTCAAAGGATGGATCTAGATTTTGGGTAAAACATCCAAGGTATTTGAATCTCTGAACTCTCTGCAGCGGTTGTTGGTTTAATATCAGTTGATTTGCACCGATATCCACTGTACTGGTCACCATGTATTTAGTTTTATCGATATTTATCGACAGTCCCCAATTTGTGCATTTCATGTCAACTCTATTGATTACCTATAGCTCCTGCAGATCGTCGATGTTTTCAGCTAGAATCACAGTATCGTCGGCGTACCGTATATTGTTAATTATTTCTCCTCCTATGATAATTCCTATTTGATCTTTTAAAGCTTCCCTAAATAGATTCTCAGAATACACGTTAAAGAGGATGGGAGATAGTATACAGCCTTGTCTTACGCCTCGTTTAATACTGATTGGCTTTGATTCTCTGTTGTTGGTATTAATAAAGGCTGTTTGGTTTCAGTAAAGTTTGGCAATGAGTTTTATCTCTTTCTCATCTAGTTGGATGCTCTGCAAGGCGGTAATTAGTCTGGTATGCTGAACGCGATCAAATGCTTTTTCAAAATCAATGAAGCACATATATACGTGTGTTTTTACCTCCCAACATCGTTGAAGGAGTGTTTGCATAGAAAATAGTGCTTCTCTAGTTCCAAGGCATCTCCGGAACCCGAACTGCTCTTGACTAATTATTTCTTCGCACTTGTTGTTAATTCGGTTTAGAAGAATATGCAACAATATTTTAACGGCATGGCTCAATAAACTAATGATTCTACAATCGCTACATTTCTTAACGTTTGGTTTCTTAGGTTGAGGAATAAAGATCGATTTTAACCAGTCCGATGGAATTTCACTGTTATCATATATGGGATTGAAAGGTACAGTGAGTTCTTTTATATTGTCATTTAAAAGTAATTTTAGCCATTCGACTTAAAATAGTAGTCAACCAAAAAGTTGGTCTTCTTTCTGTTATAACTGACATGTATCTCAGTTATTATGAGTAATTTATTAATTATAACTTATATCATAACTAGATTTTAGATTGCAGAATTTAAAAATTTAATGGCATTTTAATAAGATACCATTTTACTGCAAGTCTCTTATCAGTTTCGTAACTGATTAAAGGCTTGGAGTATATGAAGTTTCCAATATTTATAATATCAATTTTTATTAGGTATATCTTAGAGATTTATTGCGTTTACTAGTAACTGCTAAGCTGCAGTTACATAACATGCATTAAGCCGTTTTCTCTGAATTTTCATGGAACCTGCATTTAGATATTTGAGAAAATAATAACCACTTAGAATACCTTTGTTTACTCTAACCCGTACTGCATACTGTGTCAAATTCGAATCACGTCGTGTACACGTTATTTTTAAAACGACATAGTTATAAATAGAGTTATGTTAAATAACCTAGTGGCCTAGCTCCCTATGACAGGATTAAGTCAGAATTGAAGTCAACTAGAGGGCGCTATTTTTCGGCGAGAAAATAAGGGGCAAGAAAGAATTTGAAAATTATACTTGACTGCATATAAGAAACAGGAATTTACAACCAAGATCTTACAATAATTAGAAAGCTTTACTAGAATCAGACAGCAAAACTCAGAGTTGAAGGTGAACACACTGACCATGTGAAAATCATGCGTAGAGTGAGGTAAGGCTGTATTTTGCCTCCTCTAATCTTCAATCTGTACTCTGAAAGAATATTTATCGAAGATTTGCACGAAACTGAATGAGATATTCTACTAAATGGTTACCGACTAAACAACATCAGATATGCAGATGACAGCATAATATTTACGGACAACTTAAAAGACCTACAAGTTCTTATGAACAAAATCATGTATTACAGTCAACAATATAGACTCAATATAAACGTTAGGAATACAAAGCTTATGATAATTAGCAAGAGAAATATAACAGAAGGTCAACTCTACGTCATCCAATCCCCTGTAGAAAGAGTGGCGCACTACAACTTCCTCGGTACCATAATAAATGAAGAATGGATCAACAACCAGGAGATTAGAGCACGCATCGGAAAAGCTAGATTTACCTTCAATGGAATGGGGACCTTTTCAACTGTCACAACCTTTCTCTTGATACAAAAGTAAGAATGCTGCAATGCTACGTCTTCTCTGTTTTTTTTATGATGTTGAATCGTGGACCTTAAACAAAGATATGTGCAGAAAACTGGAAGCATTTGAGATGTGGTTATATCGGAGAATACTTAAAATCCCATGGACTGAGCCACGAATAAAAAGGTCCTCAGAAGAATGAATAAGAACCGAGAGGTACTAATCACTATCAAATCTCGAAAGTTACAATTCTTCGGACATATTATGTGAAATGAATCCAGATATACTGTACTGCAAGCCATTCTGCAAGGAAACATATTTGGAAATCGAGGTCCAGGAAGAAGAGTAACATCTTGGTTAAAGAATCTGGTTAAATATAACATCTGTGCAGCTTTTCTGCGCTTCTCCTGATATGATAAATATTACCATAATGCCATATCAAGAAGAAGAAGCATATAAGAAAATTTTAAGAGAGCTTGTTTCTGTTAGCTTTATTTATGATTTTTTTTTATCATGAAATAATGACATTTTTAAGCAAGCAAAACAATTGTTTTGAGCTGAAACAGCTTCAAAAACGGTACGTATTTTGCGGATTCATTGTTACACTTTTTAGTAAATAAATTTTAAGGTAAATGACAACAAAGTGTTAATTGTTGAATTTGGATGTTGATTATTGGTACCTATTATATATAACAAGAATTTAGATATATTAACAAAACAATTTATAACAGATTATGGCAGGTCCTTGCCGAACTATTCACTAGATAATTGATGGATTCACCGTAACTTAAAGGAAGTTTATTTTAGGTAACAATAAAACACTAAAAACTTTGTTTTCAAACTTCCACAAAATTTAGTTTAACTTATCACTACAGCTGTTTCGGCTGATTGCCTTTCTCAAGTGATCTATTTTTGGCATGCGTTTACATTTTATAGTCTCTAATGGAATAGGTTGAGGAGGGGAGAACTGTTTCTTTCAAGTTGGTCATTCAGAATTATATCTGTGTTTTTTAATTTGTTGATTTCCGTAGATTCTAAGAAAGGTAGCTTAAGGCCTTTATTTTGAATGTGAAGAATATTAAATTTGTCATTAAAAGAATGATTGTGATCTAAAAGGTGAAGTGCGTATGTAGAATCTTTTTTTCTATTATTGAAAGCCCTTTTATGTTCTGCTATTCGTTTACTAAAGTTTCTACCAGTTTGACCGATGTAAGTTTTTGGGCAGTCGCCACATTTAAGTTTGTACATACCACTTTGTAAGTGTTTTTTATTTTGACTCTTGTTGTTTTTGATATTGTTGATTTGAGGCCTAGGTTGTTATTTGCTCGAAAAGTTGGTGTAATTCCTTTATTTTTTGTGTATTTGGCTATTTTAGTTGATATTTTGCCTGTATATGTAATATATGTTGATCTTTTTGAAACCACCAAAAAGTTCCGCTGGTCAAGCAACTTCTTAAGTATAAAATGTGTAAGCAATATCGTTGATCTAAGAGTGGCAAATTTTTAAAATAAATCACAAATAGCCTGTACCAAAAAAGACAAGGTTTTTTTAACTTGGCTAAAGTGCTAATCTGACCCAAGAACCATCCTCCCTTTTCCGGGCTTAGGACCGGCAACAAGATCATTAAGGTATTATTTCAATGTTCCTGTAGGCGGAGTTAAAAAAACTAAACTTATCGAGATACCAAACTACTTCGCTAAAACTAAAATTTTTAACAAAAAATAAAATAATTGTTTTAAAAAATTAACTGAAAAATAAAGAGAATTTTATAAACCTGTCTATATATTTAATTTATTCAATAGAACTATTTAATTAGTATCACTTGAAAGATATCATTCATATACTAAAACAGATAAATTCCGCAGTACTTTCTTAACACACCAACGTATTAACATTCTAAACACTGATACGATATAAAAGATATTACGCCTCTATAAAAAGACGAAGAAAAAAAGTGTTAAAATTGCTAACTTGCTGCTCAGTTAACTTCCAATATATTATATTACACGTAACAACGTACCTAAAACACAAAGAATGATAATAGAATAGACATATATCATAGATATAAGGTAAAACCAGAACTGACAATTAACAAACAAGAAATACATTTCACATATTTAGAAGACTTAGAATCAATTGGTAAACATTCTATAAAACTTTATTATTTTCGGAAATGAAACACACTCCACAAAGAGCCGAGATAACTGATATTCCTCAAGAATTTTCATGTATTCATGTCAAATCACCAGGAGATGACAGAATACCGAACTAACACCTAAAGTACAGAGGACCAGATCTGACCAAACAACTATTAAAACTAATCCAAAAAATAATAGAACAAAACAGAATTCCTCAAGAATTTCCATGTATTATTTTCAACTTTATCTTGAGATAGATATTATTTTTCTCGAAAATGAAAAAGACACTACACAAAAAGCCGAAATAACTGATATTCTAAAAGAAAGATTCAGTGTTTACTAGTCTTAGGTTTCTACTGAAACATTTAGGCGTCGAATGTCGCTGTGAACCGAGCGAACAAAACAGAATTCCTCAAGAAATTCCATGTGTTATTTTTAACTTTATCTTGAGATAGAAGATTTTATTTTTCTCGAAAATGAAAAAGACACTAGACAAAGAGCCGAGATAACTAATATTCCAAAAGAAAGATTCAGTGTTTACCAGTCTTAGGTTTCTAATGAAACATTTTGGCGTCGAATGTCGCTGTGGACCGAGCGCCGTCGACTGGCTCACTACTGAAGGTTTTTTCTAGAATACCATTTACCAGCTCTTTGTGAGCATCTATAGGGTCAGATTTTTAATCTAGGTAGGAGGACAAATTGGAACTTCTTTTATTTAATATTATTAATAACGATATAATAAGAAAATGACTAAAATAAGGTTATACATAATCAGAGAAGTATGATTTAGAAACAAGCAACAATATTGTTATTCACTAGTTCTAAAACAACTCCAATTAAACCACCAAATATTTCATTATACTAATTTCTAAAATTTAAACATAACAAAATACAGAAATAGAAAATCACCAGAAGAGGACAAAATACCGAACGAACACCTATAATATGGAGGACCAGATCTGACCAAAGAACTATTAAAACTAATCCAAAAAATTATAGAACAAAACAGAATTCCTCAAGAAATTCCATGTATTATTTTCAACTTTATCTTGAGATAGATATTATTTTTCTTGAAAATGAAAAAGACACTACACAAAAAGCCGAAATAACTGATATTCTAAAAGAAAGATTCAGTGTTTACCAGTCTTAGGTTTCTAATGAAACATTTTGGCGTCGAATGTCGCTGTGGACCGAGCGCCGTCGACTGGCTCACTACTGAAGGTTTTTTCTAGAATACCATTTACCAGCTCTTTGTGAGCATCTATAGGGTCAGATTTTTAATCTAGGTAGGAGGACAAATTGGAACTTCTTTTATTTAATATTATTAATAACGATATAATAAGAAAATGACTAAAATAAGGTTATACATAATCAGAGAAGTATGATTTAGAAACAAGCAACAATATTGTTATTCACTAGTTCTAAAACAACTCCAATTAAACCACCAAATATTTCATTATACTGATTTCTAAAATTTAAACATAACAAAATACAGAAATAGAAAATCACCAGAAGAGGACAAAATACCGAACGAACACCTATAATATGGAGGACCAGATCTGACCAAAGAACTATTAAAACTAATCCAAAAAATTATAGAACAAAACAGAATTCCTCAAGAAATTCCATGTGTTATTTTTAACCCTTAAATGCCCAATCGGGGTCACTATGGGACCCCAGACATACATTTTTGGCTATAATATCTTTATTTGAAACATTTGGCAACCGCGCAATCAGGTATTTGTGTGGACGTGTCTCCTACGTTTTCTGTTAGTATACCACGAACATTCGTGAGGTGCAGTGGTCTGTAAGAGAGATTTAGATAAGTGGGGTCTCGCTGTGACCCGATTGGGCATTTAGAGGCACCAGAATATTTTTATTATTTTTAACATTTTTCGTCAGTTTACATTGAAAAATGGACCGTAAGAGAATGAAAATGACAATAAGCGACCAAGAACATGAAAAAATTATCCGAAATATAGAAGAAGGGATATCAGACTCCGATTTCGACTATGAGATTACCGACGAATCAGATAGCGAAGAGCAAGATGTTTTTGAGGAAAATGTTTCGGAAACTGAGGACAATTTAGAAGTCAACAGTGACGAGGAATCAGATGCAGAACCTACCGAAGTGGACGATAATATTAGTGAGGTTAGTGGTCCAACATATACATCCAAATCTGGAATGCAGTGGAATAGCCTACCTTTCGTGAGATCCAAGAGGCAACAAAAAAATATTATAAATGTACATCCAGGCTTAACAAACTATAGTAAAAATTCCAACACGTTTTTAGACTATTTCAATTTATTTTTGACCGAAGAGATGAAGAATGTCATATGCCTTCATACTAATGAAGAAGCTGTTAGGCGTTATCAAGAGTGGAACGAAAAACATCCGAATAACAAAAAAGAGTGGACGGTACTTACCAACAATGAACTGGATAGCTTTTTAGGAGCACTTATCAAAGCTGGTGCTTTAAGGTGTGGGAAAGAATCGACACGAGAGATATGGTCTACAGACACCTCAATACGCCGGTCATTTTTTACAGCCGCATTAGCTAGGAACCGATTTGAAGAATTATCGAGTTTCTTGAGGTTTGATGACAAAGTGACCAGGGTGGAGCGGAAGGAACAGGATAAGTTAGCGGCGATACGAGTAATTTGGGACATGTTCGTCTCTAACTGTGACAAAGCCTTTGAACCATACGAACATATAACCGTTGACGAACAGTTAGTGAGTTTTAGAGGAAAGTGTCCTTTTAGACAATATATAAAATCAAAACCTTGCCGCTATGGGATAAAAATTTGGGCTGCCGCGGATGTTAAAACATCTTATTTATCAAAACTTCAGGTGTACCTTGGAAAACTACCAGGTGGTAGAATAGAGAAAAATCAGGGATTTCGTGTTGTGAAAGATCTGGTGGAACCATATCATGGCAGTTGGAGAGGAATTACAACTGACAACTTTTTTACCAGTGTTCCTCTTGCTCAATATCTTTTATCTAAAAACCTTACTTTACTTGGGACCGTCCGCAAAAATAAACCTGATACACCACCACAACTAAGTTTGACAAAAAGACCTGCGGAGTCGTCAATATTTGCTTTTACTAAAGAATTAGCTATGGTTTCGTACATACCTAAAATACACAGGATGGTACATCTTCTTTCAAGTCAACACGATAGTGATATAATTTGTCAAGACTCTCAAAACAAACCCTTGATGATTTTAGACTATAATAATACCAAGGGTGGTGTTGATAATGCCGACAAACTGATTAGGGAATATTCCTGTAAAAGAAGAACTGCTCGTTGGCCATTCAGGCTCTTTATGAATATTATAGACATATGTGCACTAAATGCCTATATTTTATACATTGAAAAAAATCCTGATTGGAAGAAAAATAATTTTTCACGAAGACGTATTTTCCTGTTACAATTAGGGGCTGAGCTTGCTCGAAACAACATGGAAAAAAGAGCGAAATATATAAAACATAAAGCCTATGTAAAATCTGCTCTAAAAGATTGTGGCATACCAATGGTAAACCCAACTACCGAAGTTGCAACTCAATCCGTCCATTCAGCTAAGAAACGTGCTCGTTGTTACCAGTGTCCGCGAAACTGTGACAGAAAAGTGAATACCGTTTGCTCTTTTTGCAAAAAATTTATATGCCAGGTGCACAGAAAAGAAGAAAAAACTATTGTATGTAAAAATTGCAACTAAAAGTTATATGCTTATATTATTATTTAATTTTAATTTTGTTCGAATTGAAAAGAATTTGTTTCTAGAAAAGCCGTTAATTTTGTATGAAAAATAAATAAAAATTATTCAAATATGCTTAAAATTATTTTTAACCGTGTTTTCCTTTTAGTCAGTGCTAAATGACGTTACTAAATTGAAAATTTTAGAGGGGTCCCTAGGAGACCCCACATGGGCATTTATGGTTATTTTTAGAGATAGATATTATTTTTCTTGAAAATGAAAAAGACACTACACAAAAAGCGGAAATAACGGATATTCTAAAAGAAAGATTCAGTGTTTACCAGTCTTAGGTTTCTAATGAAACATTTTGGCGTCGAATGTCGCTGTGGACCGAGCGCCGTCGACTGGCTCACTACTGAAGGTTTTTTCTAGAATACCATTTACCAGCTCTTTGTGAGCATCTATAGGGTCAGATTTTTAATCTAGGTAGGAGGACAAATTGGAACTTCTTTTATTTAATATTATTAATAACGATATAATAAGAAAATGACTAAAATAAGGTTATACATAATCAGAGAAGTATGATTTAGAAACAAGCAACAATATTGTTATTCACTAGTTCTAAAACAACTCCAATTAAACCACCAAATATTTCATTATACTAATTTCTAAAATTTAAACATAACAAAATACAGAAATAGAAAATCACCAGAAGAGGACAAAATACCGAACGAACACCTATAATATGGAGGACCAGATCTGACCAAAGAACTATTAAAACTAATCCAAAAAATTATAGAACAAAACAGAATTCCTCAAGAAATTCCATGTATTATTTTCAACTTTATCTTGAGATAGATATTATTTATCTTGAAAATGAAAAAGACACTACACAAAAAGCCGAAATAACTGATATTCTAAAAGAAAGATTCAGTGTTTACCAGTCTTAGGTTTCTAATGAAACATTTTGGCGTCGAATGTCGCTGTGGACCGAGCGCCGTCGACTGGCTCACTACTGAAGGTTTTTTCTAGAATACCATTTACCAGCTCTTTGTGAGCATCTATAGGGTCAGATTTTTAATCTAGGTAGGAGGACAAATTGGAACTTCTTTTATTTAATATTATTAATAACGATATAATAAGAAAATGACTAAAATAAGGTTATACATAATCAGAGAAGTATGATTTAGAAACAAGCAACAATATTGTTATTCACTAGTTCTAAAACAACTCCAATTAAACCACCAAATATTTCATTATACTAATTTCTAAAATTTAAACATAACAAAATACAGAAATAGAAAATCACCAGAAGAGGACAAAATACCGAACGAACACCTATAATATGGAGGACCAGATCTGACCAAAGAACTATTAAAACTAATCCAAAAAATTATAGAACAAAACAGAATTCCTCAAGAAATTCCATGTATTATTTTTAACTTTATCTTGAGATAGATATTATTTTTCTTGAAAATGAAAAAGACACTACACAAAAAGCCGAAATAACTGATATTCTAAAAGAAAGATTCAGTGTTTACCAGTCTTAGGTTTCTAATGAAACATTTTGGCGTCGAATGTCGCTGTGGACCGAGCGCCGTCGACTGGCTCACTACTGAAGGTTTTTTCTAGAATACCATTTACCAGCTCTTTGTGAGCATCTATAGGGTCAGATTTTTAATCTAGGTAGGAGGACAAATTGGAACTTCTTTTATTTAATATTATTAATAACGATATAATAAGAAAATGACTAAAATAAGGTTATACATAATCAGAGAAGTATGATTTAGAAACAAGCAACAATATTGTTATTCACTAGTTCTAAAACAACTCCAATTAAACCACCAAATATTTCATTATACTAATTTCTAAAATTTAAACATAACAAAATACAGAAATAGAAAATCACCAGAAGAGGACAAAATACCGAACGAACACCTATAATATGGAGGACCAGATCTGACCAAAGAACTATTAAAACTAATCCAAAAAATTATAGAACAAAACAGAATTCCTCAAGAAATTCCATGTATTATTTTTAACTTTATCTTGAGATAGATATTATTTTTCTTGAAAATGAAAAAGACACTACACAAAAAGCCGAAATAACTGATATTCTAAAAGAAAGATTCAGTGTTTACCAGTCTTAGGTTTCTAATGAAACATTTTGGCGTCGAATGTCGCTGTGGACCGAGCGCCGTCGACTGGCTCACTACTGAAGGTTTTTTCTAGAATACCATTTACCAGCTCTTTGTGAGCATCTATAGGGTCAGATTTTTAATCTAGGTAGGAGGACAAATTGGAACTTCTTTTATTTAATATTATTAATAACGATATAATAAGAAAATGACTAAAATAAGGTTATACATAATCAGAGAAGTATGATTTAGAAACAAGCAACAATATTGTTATTCACTAGTTGTTAAGTATTTGAATATTGTTATTTTTACAACCGGCAACGCTGGCAACATTGGTTCTGCTTCTGCCCACAGCAGCCGCTATTTATGACAGCCGACGACTCGCAGAAAGAAAAAGAAGAAGAAAAAAGACTCGTATCTAACCTAATTCACATCACCACGCCACGCATACTATATATTCTTTTGAATCTTTTGTTCAGTTTTTCGTTGCATTATAATAAATAAATTTAGTAAAGTGTAGTTATTCATTCCAAAATTAATAGGCCTTAGGTGGCAACAAACATAAATCTGGTCCTTCAAGAAGCCGAATAAACAGCAGTAAACACGATTTATAGTTCAACACGAGACACGAGGTCAAATCTAATGGCACCGCTAATTAAAGTAAGTGCGTAATCCTATCTCATATATATCCTAAAAACTTGAAAACAGACTCTTTTGTGGTTGAATGGGTTGTCGCTTATCGTTTTGTTGAAATTTAATACTTTTATGCTTATACACGATAATACTATTTAACTAAATACATGCTTTAAGGGATATGGGATATATTTAAAATAAAAACTTATTTTTAAAGTCTTTACATTTTCAATACTACACATTTTATAGTACAGGAAAATTTGGAATCTTATATTAAATACTTAGAATACTTACTTATTTGGAATTTTTATTAATCTCTTTTGGTAACAATTGAATATTCGTTTATTAATTTGTTTTACTAAAAATTTAGTTGTTTTATAATGGCAGAAAACATATCGTTAGAATCTTTGAAAAATACTAGAAAAGGTTTAAAAAGTTCATTAACTAGGTTCGAAAATTACATTAAAACAAAGATAGATAATCAAAGCTCTCCTGACTTGGCTGATTTAGAATCTCGCTTCGAAAATATATCAACGCTACTTGAAAGATTTGATGATACGCAATCAATGATTGAAGCCTTGACTAGCAAGGATGAATTTATTGTAGACAATGATGAAAGAGCTGCATTTGAGGACTCATTTTACACTATTACAAGTAAAGCTAAAAAACTTCTTTCATACACTTCTAAGATCTCAAATCCGCAGGCTCCTCAGTCAGCTCAACCTTTTAGCTACATAAAGCTTCCAGATATCAATCTTCCATCATTCTCCGGGCCCTATAAAGATTGGATTTTCTTCAAAGAAACCTTTATTTCTGTAATTGATCAACATCCTCATATGCCACAATCACAAAAGCTAAACTACCTCAGAATGTCATTAAAAGGCGAACCTCTTCATTTAATTGATACTCTTGAAATATCTGATGCAAACTATGAAATCGCTTGGACCATATTAAATGACAAATATGAGAATATCGAAAAACTTATAAACAATCAGATTAAGGAACTTTTCAATCTTCCTGTTATTAATAAAGAAACTCACTCATCCTTAAGTCAACTCTTTGATAACACAAGTAGAATTTTAAAAGCTCTCAAAGCCCTAAACGAACCTGTCCAACATTGGGACTCTATCTTAGTATATTTAATAACCACAAAATTAAACTCTAGTGCTAAACATGCTTGGGAATCAAAAAAGACCAAACGTGAGAGGCCTAATCTTAAAAAATTATTGAGTTTTCTGGAAGACAGGTGTGACATGTTTGAATCTATTGAGGAGGATAAGCCTTCCTCCACGAACCATCAACAAAAGTCTTCAAGCTCTAAATCACTTGTGACATCTAACAATAATCCTACACAATCTTATAAACTCAAATGTACAGTCTGTGATGAAGAACACAGTGTATATAATTGCAACAAATTCCTTAAACTAAACACTAATAGTAGATACAATGAAGCGAAACGCTTAAAGCTTTGTCTGAATTGCCTGAGAAAGGGACATGGTGTGCAACAATGTCATGCCAGTAAATGTAGAAAATGTTCCAAGCCCCACAACACTCTTTTACATATCGAATCGCAATCTAGAGCAAACTCTGTAGGTCAATTGGAAAATTCATCCACAACCACGGTTGAGGAAAATGCTGTTGGAACTTCTACCTCTAAATCTCATTGCTCGATATTCCCTAACACTTGTACCTTGCTGTCAACTGCCTTAGTAAATATTCTCGATAGCAGTGGTCAAACGCAAACCTGTAGAATTCTTTTAGATAATGGCTCTCAATGTAATTTCATAACCAACAAACTTTGTGATAAACTAAACCTTCCGAAAACCAAAATACAAGCCATAATTTCTGGTATTGGTGATTCTTCTTCTAAGGTGACCTCAAGGACGAAGGTCATAATTCAGTCCAGATTAAACCTTTACTCAATTAACTTAAATTGTCTTGTGGTCGAAACTATTACTGGCTTAGTACCTTGTAAAACTTTTAATAAAAATCAATTAAATGTTCCACCCAATCTAATTTTGGCTGATCCCAGCTTTGATGTTAGTGCTCCGATAGACATATTGGTTGGAGCAGATACTTTTTGGGACTTATTATGTATAGGGCAACATAAGTTAGGTCCAAATGCACCAGTCTTACAAAAGACTCAATTAGGTTGGATAGCTTCAGGTCCACTTAATCTAAATAGCAAGTCCAATGAAAAATCTCTTTGTTATTTTAATACTATTGACTTAAATCAACAGCTGGAAAAATTCTGGCAATTAGAAAGTGTAAAGGAAACTCCTCACCTTTCAAAGGAGGAAATATTTTGTGAACAGCATTTTCAAACAAATACTTGTCGGGACAATACTGGTAGGTTTGAGGTAACAATTCCTTTTAAATTAGATACTTCAAAGCTCGGAGATTCCTTTCAAATTGCAAGAAACAGATTCTACTCTATGGAAAGAAAAATGCTGAAAAACGATCCTCTTAAAACTCAATACACTGAATTCATTTCAGAATACTTAGAACTAGGTTTACTTACATACTTACTCCGTGGCGTTACAACCCTTCGTGGGTTTTAGCCGACTCAACAACATGCCTCCACTGTTTTCTGTCTTGAGCAACCTCCATCCAATTCTCCACGCCCATAGTGCTTAGGTCTCCTGCTATATTATCTCGCCACCGGAGACGAGGGCGTCCGCGTGGTCTCCTTCCAGTTGGGACTTCCTGCCACACCAGTCTTACTGTTCGTTCGTCAGAATGTCTTCTGAGGTGTCCTGCCCATTGGAGTCTTCTGGACTTTATTTCTTTTATGATGTTGGCGTCTGGGTAAAGTTCTTCAAGCTCTTTATTAGTTCTTATCCTATATTGTCCTGATGTTTCATCAAGCACCGGACCAAAGATCTTCCTTAGGATTTTTCTTTCCCAAACACGTAGTCTCTCTTCATTTGCCTTTGTCATCGTCCACGTTTCGCTTCCATACATCACAACGGGTCGTATGATTGTTTTATAGACCTGTATCTTCGTACGTCGTGTTAGTTGTTTTGATTTTATAAGGTTTTGGAGGGCAAAAATACATCTGTTGCCGGCCTGAATCCTGTTGTTTATTTCTTGTGATCCGTTATTGTCTTCAGTTATTGTTGTTCCAAGATACTTGAATTCCCTAACGCGCTCAAAGTTAAAGTCATCGATGGTAATGTTCTGACCGATTCTGTCTCTGCTTTGGTTATTGCGGCTCATATACATATATTTCGTCTTGTTTTCGTTGATTTGGAGCCCCATCTTCTCTGCTTCCTTCTCAAACCTTACGAAAGTCTCCTTCATCCTTAATCGCGTGTTTCCTATTAGATCTATATCGTCTGCAAATGCCAGTAGTAAGTTTGGTCCTTCTCGATGAAATACTGTATTCGGTTTTTCGATTCTTGCACTTCTGATTATGTGCTCCAGAGCTAAGTTGAAGAGTTGTGGTGAAAGTGCATCTCCCTGTTTTAGTCCATTGTTTATTTCAAATGTCTCCGAGTATTGTTGTCCAACTCTCACCTTACATCGTAACCGTTCCATACACATCCGTATCAACCGGACTAGTTTTTTTGGAAAGCCAAGTTCCTGCATCGCTGTCCACAGTCTGTCCCTACATACTCTATCAAATGCTTGTTTAAAATCTATGAACATCTGATGAAGCTCACGATCAAACTCCCAGCATTTTTCCATTATCTGTTTTATTGTGAATATCTGGTCAATTGTAGAGCGGCCCGGTCTAAATCCGCATTGATAATCTCCAACAATTTCTTCTGTGTATGTTTTGGTTCTTTCTAGCAGGATGTTTGCAAGGATTTTGTAGGTGGTGTTTAGGAGTGTTATTCCCCTGTAGTTAATACATTGCTTTTTGTTTCCTTTTTTGTGTATTGGTACAATAACCCCTTCTTTCCATTCATCTGGCATTGTTTCTTCTTGCCAAATGTCTTGAATTAGCTTGTATATCGAACTGTACAATGCTTCTCCTCCATGTTTTAAGCACTCTGCGGGTATACCATCGCTACCTGGTGTCTTATTATTTTTGAGTTTTTTAATTGCCTGTATTACTTCTTCGTATGTCGGGTATTGGTCTTCTATTTCAGCTGTATGTACCTCTATGTTTGATGTACTTCTGCTAGATTGGTCATTCAATAGTTGATAGAAGTATTCCTTCCAGGTTTTTAAGATTTCCTTGTCATCAGTGATAAGCTGTCCACTGTCGTTTTGAAGAAAGTTTCCTGTTCTTGCTTGGTACCCGGTCTTGATATCTGAAACTCCTTTAAAGAACTGCCTCGCTTGTTTGTTCTTTCTTTTTTCTTCTATTTCTCTGATTATTTGTTCCTGATACTCTCTCTTCTTCCTTTTCATTAGTTTTCTTGTCTCTGTTCTTCTTTGTCTATACATTTCATTGTTGTTGTGCGAGGGGCTTTGTAGCATGTTCCTTCTAGCCATATTTCTTGCTAATATGGAGTTCAGGCAATCATCATCGAACCATTTTTTTGTTGTTTTCTTTTTGTGTCCTAGTATTTCATCTGATACGCTTGTCAGAGCTACTTTGATATTTTTCCAAGCTGAGTCTATGTTGTTATAGTTTTCTGTCTGTGCTAGAGCGATTTTTATAGCCTTTTGAAATTTCTGTTCTGTCTCCTTATTACGTAGAACTTCGGTATTCCATAATTGTGTTGGTGTATTCTTGTGTGTTTTTTTGGACGCTATTCTTGTCCTTATCTTCGCTTTTACAAGAAAATGATCCGTGTCTCCATCAGCTCCTCTTAGGCTTCTTACGTCTAGACAGTTACTACCCCTCCTGGCATCTACTAGAACATGATCAATCTGATTTCTTGTGACGCCGTCGTTGGAAACCCATGTTTGTTTGTGTATATTCTTGTGTTCAAACATTGTCGATTTTATTAGTAGATTGTGGGATGCTGCAAAGTCTATTAGCCTTGTTCCATTATCGTTGCTAACATCGTGAAGACTATAGTTACCTATTGTTGGTTTGTACGCTGCTTCTATCTATCTATGGACGACTATAGCGGGTTTTTATTACCCCATCACGCTGTTTTCAAACTCTCAAGCACTAGTACAAAACTTCGTGTAGTCTTCGATGGCTCAGCTAAATCTACCTCTGGCTTATCTGTGAATGATCTCATGATGGTTGGCCCCAATATCCAAGATGATTTATTCTCTATAGCAATTCGTTTTCGAAAACACAATATTGTCATTTCAGCAGATATAGCCAAAATGTATCGGCAAATACTTGTAACCAAGGAACAACGACAATTCCAAAAAATACTCTGGCGATTTGATCCAACTGAGCCGTTGTCAATCTTTGAACTAAACACTGTAACTTATGGCTTAGCATCTAGTGCATTCTTAGCAACAAGATGTCTACGAAAAATAGCTGATGATATTAAGCAATCTAATCCCAAACTTAGCTTCATAATAGAACACGATTTCTATGTTGACGACCTTCTTTCTGGTGCAGACAGCCTAGAAGAAGTCTTAGATATCAAAAATTCTTTGATACAATTATTCAAATCTTATGGTATGGATATTCGAAAATGGAACTCTAATAATTTGATGCTTATTGGTGATACTGATCAATTAGAAACTATTGAAATAGGAAACTCTGAAACTAGTAAAACTCTTGGACTTAATTGGAATCCTAAGTCAGATATCTTATCATATTCAGTTATTCAACCCTCGTTAGTCACCGTTAGTAAAAGATCTATTCTCAGTTCTATCTCTCAGCTTTTTGACCCACTAGGTTTATTATCTCCATTAACTATAAACGCAAAGATCCTTATCCAACAACTTTGGCAATTACATGTATCATGGGACGAATCTGTGCCAGCATCAATTCACACGAAATGGTCCACATTTCAAAGAGACTTAAAGCTAATAACTGAACTTAGAATACCTAGACTTGTTTTGATCAATGATAGAAAGGCCGTAGAATTGATAGGATTTGCAGATGCTTCCGAATCAGCCTATGGCTGCTGTGTTTATCTTCGCTCCACAGATTCCTCTGGTAATTCTCAGTGTCACTTGCTGTGTGCAAAAACTCGTGTAGCTCCTTTAAAAATGGTTACCATTCCAAGATTAGAACTGTGTTCAGCCTTACTTTTGGCTGAATTAATGGACAAGGTAAAATCTTCTCTACACTTACATGTAGACAAAATCTTTTATTTTTCTGATTCTACTATAACACTATCTTGGATTAATACTTCTCCTCACCTATTAAAGGTGTTTGTAGCAAACAGAGTGGCACAGATTCAATCTTTAACTAAAACTACCAATTGGAGATATATAAATACAAAAGAAAATCCTGCTGATTTACTAACCCGTGGAATTTCCACACTTGAGCTGATAAATTCCGATATTTGGTGGAATGGCCCCAAATGTCTGAGCAGCTTCGATTATGAATCTAATGAAACCTTTGTACCTTCATCGTATGAGAATCTCCCAGAAACAAAACCCAAGGTTTTAATGACCACCTTATCTCCTGTGACAGAATTTCTAGAAATTGCTAAACTAAATGATTACTCCACACTTAGAAAACTTCAAAGAGTGTTTGCTTATGTACTACGTTTTATTCGTTTTTGTCGTACCAGTTCTTCCGATAGAGACTTAGGTCCCTTGACATGCGAAGAATTGGGAAATTCCTTAAAACAATTAACTCGCATTTGTCAACATGAATCATTCCTCCTAGAAATTAAATCATTAAAGGTGAACAAATTGAATCCTTCTAATGGCTTGTTTTCTTTAAACCCCTTTATAGATGATTCAGGTATCCTAAGAGTTGGAGGACGCTTGGGTAAATCCCATTTTAACTATGATAAAAAACATCCAGCTATTCTTCCTAAAAACCATCATCTCACTAAACTCTATGCCGAATCTAAACATATTGCTCTTCTTCATGCTGGACCTCAACTCACATTATCAGCAATTCGTGAAGAATTCTGGCCTATAAATGGTCGAAATTTAGTAAAACAAATCGTTCATAATTGTATTCGATGCTTTCGTTTTAATGCTAAAACTGTTAAGTACCTGATGTCAGATCTACCAATTGATCGAACGCGACCTTCTCGACCCTTTTCGATATGCGGTACTGATTATGCAGGCCCATTTAAGTTACGCGATAGAAAAACTCGCAATTATAAGGTCCAAAAATGCTACATATGCCTATTTGTTTGTTTTAGTACCAAAGCTGTACACTTAGAATTGGTCAGTGACCTTACTACAGAATGTTTCATAGCCTCACTTCGTCGCTTTACAGCGCGACGTGGTATTTGTCGAAAATTATTTTCGGATCACGGTACTAATTTTATGGGTGCAAAAAATGAATTAAGGAAATTCTTTGAAATCAATTCAGGCGAGATTCAGACTAGACTTGGTCAGGAAAGCATTGATTGGCGGTTTATTCCACCTAATTCTCCGCACTTTGGCGGACTTTGGGAAGCCGGTGTTAAATCGGCTAAGCATCATTTGCGCCGTAGTATCGGCGAAAATATTTTAACATTCGAAGAGTTTTCAACCCTTTTAACTCAAATAGAGTCCTGTTTAAATTCCCGACCAATTTCTCCCCTATCTGATGACCCTAATGATCCTAGTCCTCTGACACCTGCGCACTTTTTGATAGGAGAGCCACTTTTCTCTATACCAGACCACAATTGGCTTGATGTTAATGAAAATCGTCTCAACCAGTATCAGCTTATCCAACAAAGACTTCAATTATTTTGGAAGAGAT